>JAKTZD010000004.1:0-359545 GCA_030564765.1 Saccharomycopsis sp. NRRL Y-5750 | reverse complement strand
CCGAGCTCGTGCTGCGCCGCAGTGGCCAGATCGATCCACTTGATCAAAAAGTCCTTTTCCGTGTGCAACGCCGTCATGATGTTGTACCAGCTCACAAGACAGTCCATGCGCCCGGAAAACCGCGCGGTTTTGAGCACCGGCTTGACGATCTCCATGTCCTTGCGGGTTTTCCAGAGGCCCTCGCACCGCGTGAACTTGTTGAGGAGACCCCCGATTTTCGCACGTGCGTCCTCGTAGAGAAGCAACTCGAGCTTGTGCTCCTGCCAGGGGAGGAGCACGCACTGCTGCCGGAGGGCCGCCACCGACGGAAACCGCGCCCCCGGCGCCCCGGCGCCCTTCGCGAGGTACTTGTGGAAAAAACGCGTCACCACCTCCAGCGGGTCGTACCGGAACGCGAGAATCTCCTCGATGAGCTCGTCCATCAACGACCGGCTGTATCCGAGGATCTGGCGCTGTTCCTGGATGCCTCTGTTGAACTGCCGCGCCTTGAGGGCGAGCCACAAGTTCTCCTTGTACTCGTTGACGAAGAAGCTCGGCAAGTGCGACTCGTCGCCGTGGATGCTCACCATCTTTGCGTTGTCTGTTTTCGTGTTGAAGTTGAGCTTCTTCATCATTTTGTTCTTCTCCGCGGTGAGGATCTCGCCCTTGACCACAAGGCTCAACATCAACTGCCACTTGAACTTCTCGAGGAACTTCTCGTCGTTGAGCAAGTCGGGGGTCAATTTGTCCTTGATGAGGGGGTATATGATCTGCTTGTCGATCTGGAACCCGTCGTCAAGCTCGTCTGCGGTGATGCGCGTGATTTCCGAAAAGAGGGGGAAGTCCTCCTCCTCGCAGTCGTCGTCGAGCTTGTCGTCAAAGTAGCTTTTGAACTCGTAGCCCCCGGACTCGGGCGCCGATTCCGGGACAGATTCGTGCACAGACTCCTGGACGGACTCCGCAATAGACTCGTTGGAGCCTGCGGCCTGGGGGACGCTCTGGGGGGCCTCCGCGGGCCGTTCGGGGCGGTCTGCGGCGGGTTTCGCCGCTGCCCCCGCCGCAAGGCCCTCTGCAGGCCCGCTGATGGAAAGACGCGACTTGAACGAGTTTATGAGCTCTGCGTTGGGCTGTGAAGCCACGCGGGCCTCGGGGCTGCGCGTGCGCGCCGGTTTTGTCTGCACCGCGACGTTGTCCACTTTGGTGCTGGGCGACGGGTGTCTGTTGTTGTAATCGAGGGGGAGCGAGGGGAACGTGTGGCTGGATGGCGCTATGCTGTCCTTGCTGGCGGCGGCCGCGGCATTCGATGCAGCCACGTGTTTATTTGTGTTTGCGCTGGGGGCTGTCATAGTGCTCTTATCTGCAGCGACACCTCCGTTCTCCGCATTCGCTTCGCCGCCTATCGCATCGATGCTGGCGGAAGCGGCGGCGCTTGCGTTCCCCCGCCCGTCAAGCCCGTACAACTTCACGGCAGCTATGCTTGCCGCATAGCTCTGCCTCGTGGGCGCCACCACGAAATCGGCGTTATTGTCCAACTCCATCTCCTCAATCTCCTCGCCCTCCTCGTCGTCGTCATACACGTCGGACTCTCCCCCAAACTCCGAGTCCGAAAGCTCCTCTCCCTCCTCGTCGGAGTTCTCTGCTGCCAAGCGGTAATAGTCGTTGCTGATCGTCTTGGTCGCATAGTCGTCAGAGTAGTCCTTGTTCATTTTCTTGATATACGCCCGCTCCTGCGCCTTGTAGCGGTGCTTGTACTGGTCGCTCATGATGCGCTGCGAGGCCGAGGGATAGTGGTAACCTGGACTTGCAAGCCCGTTGGCAGTGCCGAGCGGACTGCCGGAGCCCGCATTGTTGCTGTTGACCACCGCAGCGATGGCTGCAGCCGCGGCTAGGCCCTGGATGGACCCCAGAGTCGGACTGGCAATGCCCCCCGTGGTTGCTGCAACCGCCCCGCCGTGGATCTGGGCCTTTAGGCGGTGTCCGTAGGAGCTTTTGCGCAAGAGGTCTGCGGGATGCTTGCTGGCCGGAAGCCGGTGGCTGATGGCGCTTCCCTGGAGATAGAGGCTCGAATTGGCCAGCGACGCTGCCACCGAGGCCTGCGAGGGCGAGAGACTTGTCGGAGAGGCACTGCTGGTAGGCGAGGGACTGCTGCTGCTGCTGCTTAGCGACCTCAGAATGTCAAACCGCCCGCTGTTGAGGCTGTGGGACCGGTTGAGCGGCGGTTTGCGCCCGGCCTCCTTGGAGAGCCCCGCAGGGCTTGCGGCAAACGGCTTGTCGAGGGCGGCGGCCCCTGGGGCCACAGGCTTTCGGGGCAACCTTCCCTGCTTGCCAGAATTGCTGGACATTTGTACTGGGTAATATATCTAAGTATGTCTATATGCCTATGTGTCTATGTATATATTTGTGGGTGTGCAATCAACCGCGGAGGAGCATGGTATGTGTGACAGATATGCCAGACGTAGCCAGCGAGCTGAAGGATCCGCAAGTTGTCAGCCAAAACAGGATGGAAAAGAGCGCGTGTGTGGAAAGGATTGGCGTGTCTATTTGTTGTGCAGTGTTGTGTGCAAGCGCGCGATCTCTCGATCTCTCAGTGTCTTTGTATGCGTTTTTGTCAGCCAGATGGAAGATGGCTCGCGAGTGCTAAATCTAATTAATTTGAGATTTCAATTTTCTATTTCCTGGCCCAAAGAAAAAGAGAAAAAACGAAATCAGCGAGGTCAAAGTTTTGCGCTTTGGGTGAGTAGAGTGAGACAGCGAGCAGGGCTGACACATGCTTAGCGAGCCGAGGGGCGGCGGTCAGGAGACATTCGGGGCATCACGGAGACCATGGGGTTCTTGGCGCCATCCTTGGGAATTCAGGGTCAGTGGGGCCAGTGGGGTCAGGGAAGAATGACTTATTGTGGGCATTTAGGTGGGCAGGTCGGAGCGTGGCACGAGCCACGTGTGCCACGCGTGATTCTGCGTCAGCCCCGCCAACCCCCACGCTGGGGCGCCGCAGGGTCCATCGCGGCGGGCCATTGCCAAAAATAACTTGTGCAGAAATTTTTTTTTTATCATGAAAATTTTTATGCAAAGGCTGCCAGTATCTTGTTGTCTTGGAAGAGTATTCATTCTCTCAATACAACAAGCAGTCACTATACAAAATACGCTTTTCATCTGTAAAATGTCTACGCTTGTGCCCCCTCCAACCAAAAAACAAAAGAAGGCGTTCCTCAGCCACAACGTCTCCACCGCCAACAGCGACATCCAGGCCATCAAGAACCTTCCTAATGTCACTGTGACGTTCCAGTCCTCGGAAACCGGCGAGTCTGTCGGTGGAACCTTGCGTGTTCCTGGAAACATCACCCAGAAACAGCTTGAGCATCTCTTGAACCTGTTGAACAACTCTCTCGATGACCCTGTGCCCTACGAGTTCTCGTTGCTGCCTCTGCCTGATGCAGACAGCACTGCCTTGATCGATATCAAAGACAACTTGTACGACTCGATCATCAAGCCAGGCATCAAAACCACCGAAGAGCACTTTTCCATCGTCTACACCCCACAGTCGGTGTTCAAGGTCAAGCCAATCACCAGATCTTCCTTTGCCATTGCTGGCCATGGCTCTACCATTCTCACTGCAAAGTTCTCGCCTGTGTCCTCATCGCGCATGGTCACAGGTTCGGGGGACTCTACCGCAAAGATATGGGACTGTGACACCCAGACACCGTTCAAGACGTTGAGCGGCCACTCCAATTGGGTCTTGGTTGCCGAATACTCGCCGGATGGGAAGTACATCGCTACTGGGTCCATGGACAACAACATCATGATCTGGGACGCCACCAGTGGCGAGCTTGTCAGCACCCTTGTGGGCCACTTGAAGTGGATCACTAGTCTTAGCTGGAAACCATTGCATCTTTGCGGAGAGGACGAGCTGTTGTACCTCTGTTCGGGGTCCAAAGACCACTGTGTCAAGGTGTGGAATGTCAGCACAAGAGCGTGTGAGTTCACTCTCACAGGACACACCAATAGTGTTTCCTGTGTCAGATGGGGTGGATACGGGACTATATACTCCGGGTCTCACGACAAAACGATTAAATTGTGGGACTCCAAAACCGGGGCCAACATCAAAACCTTGAAAAGCCATGCCCATTGGATCAACCATTTGTCTCTTTCAGACGACTTCATACTACGTAAAGGCCCATACACATACAACGAAAAAGAGAATTTGCAGATTTTCAAGACAAAGACCTTCGCAGAAAGGGTACAAATTGCCAAACAGATATTCGACAAAGCCGTCAACGGAGGAAATTCCAGCCGTAAGAACGAACGAATGGTTACTGCCTCTGATGATTTCACGATGTATCTTTGGGACCCTTTGAATGCCAACAAGCCTTTATGTAGACTCCACGGCCACCAGAAGTTGGTCAATCATGTTGCTTACTCTCCTAATGGGCGCAAGATCGTGTCTGCTTCCTTTGACAACTCTATTAAGTTATGGGACGGTTTGACCGGGAAATTCATCGGGACTTTCCGTGGCCATGTTGGGCCTGTATACCAGGTCAGTTGGAGCAGTGATGATCGATTACTTGTCAGTGGGTCCAAAGACACCACGTTGAAGATCTGGGACACAAAGACGGTCAAGTTGCTTGTAGACTTGCCTGGCCATAAAGACGAGGTGTATGCTGTGGATTGGAGTTTGGACGGAAAAAGAGTTGTCAGTGGGGGGAAAGACAAGATGGTGCGGATCTGGACGCATTGAAGTGCCTATAGTTTCTAGTACGGGTTTTGATATAAGGACTTTAGTTTTTGCCATCAGTAGACATGCTATTCTATCTGTATCGCGTAATAGACGAAACACTGTGATGATACAGCGGTCTGTAGACCTATTATCTTGTTCATGCTGAAATTAGACTGTATCTGTCTATACTATCGGCTGTGTCACTTATCAAGACTGAGTTTTAGACTGAGGAATAATCTCCCGATGAAGAGAGCCATTCCCAGCTTTTTTGTATGTCCCTATATAGTTTTGTCATAGATAAAAAGAGACCATACTAACTTAAGCGTATCGTTCACCAGTTGGTATCAGCTGTTCTACGCAATCACCCCTTGTGACAGGTTCGTATTTGTGTATTCATCGCTTTTATCAACGCACTTCATCTTCAATAGTATAGTATATTTCTTCCCGACAAGTTCCGCTATCTATTATGTCGTTGGCATAGAGCGAGCTGTAAGCAGAGACCTACTCGTTACAGACCTGAGCAGATCCTTTATCTGTAACAGATACCGATTAGTTTTTTTTGTTGTTGCAATTTTATATTAATGAATTAGCAGGCGATGATACGCACTATTTTGTGTTCTTATATATATTTTCTATGTATTTCTCCTGAAATCACAACAAACCTTCAATATCAATTATATGGCCTCTTCATAGGCGTCCAACAAAAGCCGAAAATGCTGCTTTTCAACTTCTGCAAGAGGCCCTGAACACGCCTCAATCATAGAATACAACACCCTGTAGTTACTGAACAAGTATATCTCTCTTTGCTTGCTGCTTTCTGAAAAGGAACCCGAGCCCAGCACCACAGAAGCACTTATTTTATTCAAAATATTTTCATACTCGTTTCTCAATCTGCTGACACTAGTAGACAAAGGCTCGGTTTCTGGCACGTGCTGAACACGTTCCTCTTTTCCGCTAGCACCACCAGTGGCACTAGATGCTTGCGAGCCACCAGTGGCCCCCTCAGCAGCGGTAGAGCCAGGAACACGCAATAGATCTGACTGTTTGCTCGATATAGAATCGTTTCGGGCGTGGGATTTTGATATGGCATAGCTATTGGACAACGGCGTAGCTGCACGTGAATGAGGTCTGCCGGCGGGTTGATTATACACGTCGGAGATCAAGGATGGGTTTGTGGTATCAATAGAGGCGATAGAGAGAAGAGATGAAAGAAGTGAACCAAACTGATGGGTAATCGGATGAGGAGTAGTGAATTTGCTGTTCAATTTGTGTTTATCAACGTTGTTGTTATTACTACTGCTGTATACCGATACTGCACTAAGAGGAGAGCTTTTTATGAGAACCTTTTTTAAGTTGTTGCAGTTAGCGTCGATGATGAGCTGGTATTTTGGCCAAAGGGTGAGGATCTGCAAATTGAGATAGTTCTCCATCACAGGAATCTTGCGATGCTGTAGTTTGAAGAGAAAGATCTGGCATAACTTGATACATATCAAGATAGAAAAGAAGTCGTAATTATGAACCGAAGCCAAATATGTTTTCGTATAGGCTATCCCCAAAGCAAATATTCTCTCGAAAATTGACTGGAACACCGACGACAACTCGTCCTGGCTGGTTAGCTGGAAAAACTCGGCCAAAAACAAATATTCAATGGTCCCGTTGTCGATCAAGGCAAGATTGAACGAGCGGAAAGGCGTTTCTAGCCAGAAAGTCAAAGGGTTATTTTCAGCAATTTGCGCTAATAATACAGTAGGATCGTCATGGGAGAGAATGTCAAGTCTCCCGCCAATATTGAGGTATTCCTCAAGAGACACTGTCGCCGGTTTTCCCCGTAATGACGGTGACGAGCTAGGCGACGCAGCAGGACCGTTTTTATTGAAGGGGGAGCCGTTTCCACCAGTAGGAGACAACGTTAAGTTATTATTTGATGGACTGGTTGCGTAAGACGAGGAAGTAAACGAGCTGAACCAAGAAGAAGGTGCAAATCGTGGAGAGGGGCCACTTGGGAACTTGCTGGTGGACGACCCATTAGAGGTCACGGTGTTTCCTGAAAGATTTCCAAGTAGATAGTGTTTATCAACGTGATAAAGCTTTAACTTCTCCAAAGAATAGAGATATTTCCCAAAGTTTTTGAAATAGTACCACCGCACTGTGAGCACATACGCCTGGCGAAGCTCAAGGGCAAGCGGCTCGTTGTGTATAAGCATGAATTTGTAAAGACTTTTCATCTCCAAAAGACTTTTCTGCAAAACCTGCAACGAGAAGTTTCTTCCGTACCTGATCAACTTTATTTTAGAAACCATGTAGTTCTTGAACTTCTCGATGATCTTCGAGGTCAAAAGATCAATGTACCGCTTCATTTGAGCAAGAAGATTCACCAAGTTGGCCAACTCAATACCCTCTTCTATCTTACCATGCTGTATGTCGTCCTGGTACCGGCTGTAGATCTCTATCTTCAAGTTGATGTAGCTGAGATTGTCGCACCACTGCGGGGATACCTTGTCTTTCAAGATCGAGTGTATTATGTCCGGGGAAATGAGGATATCCGTCACAATCGGAGCCAATTTCTCCTCAAAAAAGGTGTTGACGTCCAACTGATTGACCAACAGCTCTGACTGCAACTGCAAGTTGTTCATCTGAGTGGACAAGCTCGACAAGTTGCTTTCAAAGTTTGTCAAGTACTTGAAAAGATCCTTAAGTACTTGCTTAGATGCAAAGAGGTTTTTGTGCAATCTATTGAACTTCTTCCACTCTTCGTAGAAGTATGCATCGTTCTGGATCTGAGGATCAATGGCTTCTAGAAGCTTAAGATAGCTTGTTTCGAACTCGTCGCTTTTGAGGAGATCCTTCTCATCAATTGCTTTAGATGGCGGTAATGGTTTTTCGGTATTCACAGCAGATGGTGTGGTTTTGCGATTGCTGCTATTAGGATCTGTTTCCTCTTCCTCGTCATCAGAATCGTGAAGAATTGTCTTCAAAAGCTTCATCTTAGAGGGTGTGACGTGAATCTGGGGAATTGGTGCGGTGTTCACCTGGGTCTGCCGCAAGGGCGACATCACTGTACCCGGCATTTTCACACAATACTTGCAAAGAAAAGTGCTCGTCGGTGTGCAATCAGGCTGCCTGTGTTTCCTAATATACTGCTAATTTAAGCAGGCCCTCTAGAGGGACTTTTGGGTGTGCTGGAGGGTTTTTCGATATTTGGGTTTTTCGATCCTCAAGGGGGTTACTGAGCCCAGGCGCCGCCCACAGGTTTGAAATTTCACAATTTTTGTTTGGCTCGCAAGAAGAAAACATCAGCTATAGTGATAAAGACCAGACCAGGACTCGAAGAAAGAAAACGCAGTAGCATCAAACAGCGACAATGAGTGAAGAAGAAGCCCGGTTTTTGGTTCCCGAGGCGTACCTCAGCCACGACGGCGAGAAGCTGAACATTCGGTCTGTGGCTTACCGCATGCAAGAAACGGTACATAGTATTGAATGGAGTCACGACGTGGTGTATATGGGTACCGACAGCGCAGAATTGGTGGTATTGAAGGCCGTTGACGCCAACAGCTATTTTCAGTCCTTGAAAACCGATTTTCAGAAGGACCATGTATTTGAAAGGACTTTGGTTTCTCTCAAAGATGTTGTGGGTCCGGAATTTTCAGTTGATCTCATCAAGGCCAACCACCAGCAAGTGTTAGTGGGATCCTACGCGTCCAACGTGCTTGTTTTACTAGAATTTTCCTCCTTTAAAGCAAAACCCGTCATTAAAGTTTTGGGCTCGGGCCGCAATGGCCATTTCGAGGTCATCAACTCCATTGACGTTACCCCACAGGGCCTCGCAGCCAGCACAGGCGATGACAAGCTATTAATCATCGCAGACGCCAGCGGAAACCAGGAAAAGTTTCCATTGGATAATCCCGGGCAGATTGTGAAGTTTATAACGCTTTCCAGTGGCAGAGAACATGTGTTAGTTGTTGAGTCTTCGGGCATTATCAAAATATTAGACCCTCACACTGGCGAGTGGGAATTCACTATATTTCCCGAACCTTACAGCACAAACGGCTACTCAGCAGCGGATATTGCCGAGATCTACACAAATTCGAGCACAGACGAGCTTGTAGTTGTCGGAAAACTCGGATGGTACAAAAAATTTAGTCTCAATAGACTTCTAGGAAGCGGTGGCTATACGGCACCCAACGAACACGGAGTGTTGACTGGGATGAGTGCTTCGGGCTTAGGAGAGAAACCAATCACTTTTATCTCTTCATCGTCCAGCAACAACAACTTTGGTGGTCATGTGAGTGTAGGAACTGTGTCCAAACATAAAACTTCTGTCTACAGACTTGACAACTTATTTCAGTTTTTGTCTAATTTTGGCAGTGATATCAGAAAGTCTAGTAGCGGGTCCTCATCAGTGGCTACTGATAGGTTCGAAGAAGCTAAGGAGATCAAGCCTGTGGCACAGATATCCTTGGATTTGCCTAGTCATGAGATATCCTGCGGAACGATCAATGTGGAAGATGGGGTAATCTCTGTTGTGTCAGGGGGGAAATTGATTCTCATTAAGATATAGGTTTGTACTCTACAATAATGTATAATTGCGATAAAGTTATATACTGGGTGTAGTAGGTAAGTAGGAAGTAAATTACGGATAATGAAAATGGAAACGGAAACCTTCGGATGAGATGTTGACGTGAGAGATGTAAGAGAAGAATCAATTCAATTGCCGAAACATTACAGGATGAAGGGCTAAATAAGTCGAGGGCTTGTTTTTGGCCCTCGCCTAGTGGGTCTTACTTCAGTCCGCCTCTCCTTCACTAACGTATTTTTCCTTAGCTTTTTATTCGCAGAGTCTATGAAGTCATTCACCTGAAGTTGTTTCTGTCATTAATGTGAACCTCCCTGTATCTCCTACGTATGCTCCATCATAAATATGTATATACGTTATTGATCAAACCTTTTTGTTCAATTGATGCCTCTCCTCACCGTTTCCACACGCGACTCTTTGTCGCCTCCAAATCCTTCCCCCACACTTAAAGTTTCGCTTCCGGAAAGACCCCTCATAATGGTATATACAACCCGAATAGACAGCAAGCAAAACAAAAACAATTGCTTTATCACCTATCAATTCTACGATAGTACACAACGACTTCTAGCACCAATTGATAGTTATACGAACACCATAGCACCTTTATTTTAGCTAGCTCAAATCTTCTCAAAAGACAAAATAACCATGTCGAAAGTCCCTCTTTTTCTCATGACATACAACTCTGGCAAGAGTCTTGAAAAAGTTCTTGAAGCCAACGATGATTCTTTGATCTACCGAGAATTCAAAGAGAATCTACTTAGAGCCCTACCTGAAAAGCTTTCCTCAATTTATGCCTTTGGGTTTGAGGAACTCTGCTCAGTCTTGGACGGATCCTTTTACTCAGTCGTGGACAATCTTTTGATTTCCGTGAGTGACCTATTGGTGGATATTCTCAAAGCCAAATACGGCCCGCAATTAAAATTACATGTTTTGGATGTCTCCCACATTGGAGCCATTGGACTTGTGGTGATTACGCCATATAAATCACGCGTGAAGAACGTGCGCACAGGTCGTGCAAGCTGTGGATTTTTTTTTTCCAGTTTGAAGGGTGCTTGTGGGATTAGATTTAAGTTGCTTGATGAAGACTCAGCTACAGCAAATCACACCGATTTTACTATCATTAATTGCCATTTGACTGCTAACGAGGGATCAAAGAACTGGCAGCGTCGTAATGAGGATTTCAAGACGTTGGTCAAAGGCCTTGATTTTGGAGACGGTTGGGGAATTCTTAGACCTAACACTCACTGTTTCATTATGGGAGATTTGAACTACAGAGCAACGGCGGACATCTTTAGCTATAAAAAGCTTCAGAACGGGACGGCTAGCGGAGTTGATGCTGTAGGTGGAGCCAACGGTACCAACAGACAAGAAAGTCTTTTACAAAAGAAAAAACCAGCTAATATTGACGTTGGCTATCTAATGGAGAACTTTAATACCAAAGATGAGTTAACCAACTCAAGAATCGACAAAGAGGTCTTTTGGGGCTTTGAGGAGCCAAAGGTTAAGTTTGCACCTACATATAAGTTCATAGAGTTCAACAAGTCAAACGAATATAATCCTAAGCGTACCCCAAGTTGGTGCGATCGGATTCTTTACCAATCATATGGTGAGCAGCCAAAGAGTCCAGAATCTGCTAACACCACATCCGCCCCTAGTCAAAAAGAAGAATCCACGGTGCTTGCATACGACTCGTTACCAGATTTGACCTTATCGGACCATAAACCAGTTTACTTACAGATTGAGGTGCCGTTTAAGGCACCTGAATCCATCATTGGTCGCCAAGGGTACTTGCTGGTGACGGCAACCATGATGAATAACAGTGATTATCAGCTTAGCATTGTCAAGGACTTGTACTTGAGACCAACCAAATATGACAAATTCATTAGAGCTGTGGCCTTAATAAGTGATGCGATAATTGGATGGTCTTTGTTCGGAACCAAAACCACAAGAGGCCGTGTCTATTTGGGTATTTTACTAGTTGTTGTTTTTGTGGCCTACAGAAGTTTACTTTAGAAGCTCCAATTATTCCTCCCTTATGATTTTTTATATTCCGTTTACTACTTACAACACCTAAACTATTCCGTATTCTTCATGCCAAATCAAGATAAAATGAGACCTATTGTAAGACTACAGCTGTAAGTACGAAAAAAGCAGGTGGTTTATTGGATGTCCGATTTGTTGGGGACTTCATATATAAACAAATGCAAATGAATTCATCAAACTGGGTGATGCAAACTATAAAGCCCCTAGTTCGCAACCAATTGGTACAAAATGTATAACATCGCAACTCCGCCAAAAATGACCAAAAACACATCAAACTTTTTGCTGGTTTCGTTCTTCACAGCCTTGTAATGAAGCATTGGTGGGTACATGTAAACCAACGGAATGCAAGCAAAACAGCCAATGAAAGAGACAAATTTGTCCAAATTGCTACTTCCAAAGTATGCAATGATACAACATGAGATGACTGCGAAGGCCCTCAACAAGTTTTTAGCCCATTTAATTTGATAGTTGACTTTCCCACTGTAGTTCTTACCAAAAAGCTTGTTTTCGATAATTTTGATAACAGGGAAAAGTTGTAATGGGGCCGACAACAAGATAGCAATGGAGTAGAACAACTGCACCATATTGACCAAAATAGAGTCTTGGGGCAAGTTGAGAATGATAACCGTGTTGGTGTTTGCACCGTACGTCACGTAACACAAAGCACCAACAAGAAGCATGAGGAACGACACGGTCATAATAACAAGAAAAAGAACCATTGGGAATTTTTGAGGCTCAATCATCGACTCCTGAATAGGAATGATAAGCCCAATCCCTTCAAATGCAAAAATGGCAACACCAATAAACAAAGACCAGTTTTGCTTGTTGAAAAACAACACCTCCTCGGCCACTCCGTTAGTGATCAAGTCTTGGGTGGTGAAGAAAATGATAACCACCAATCCAACAAATATAAAGACGTTAGCAAGAAGCGAACTAAGTGAAAGTTTAGTGATATTCCGGATCAACGCCAAGGGAATGAAAAGAAGACACTGAATAATGATTAAAGTGCCCAAACCAATTCTGACGTTGAAGATGTTTATCATGAATGCCTGCAAATTGGTTGAAGTGAACACCATATAGGTTCCGACAAACCCAATCTGCGAAATGATGATGGAAAATAAAATAAGTAGTTTCATATTTGTGCCAAGCAACTTTTGGCCAATGTCACCAAAGGACGACACTTTGACCAAAACCTTCGTTTCAATAAGAATGTAGTAGCACCAGTAGGAGTAGAGGGCAAAGAAGATTAATGTGATAGCAGAAAATATCAACCCCCCGTTGTAGAAGGCCTTAGGCAAGAATAAAACACCCGTTCCGACAAAACTCTTGAGAAGCAAGAAATAAGCCTTGGTTGGCGTGGCTGTTGGCACGGAAGTGATGGAACGCAGCAACTGTTGCAGTTTAGACAAGCTTCCGTATTGTTCTTGATCACCTCCCATCAAAGGCTGAGCTTCTTCGTCCAAAAGCTTGGAGTTTGAGAGAGTACAGGCCTGGAAATCATTATCCTCCAACTCTTCACCGGCAAAATGGCCGTAAATGCTTAAAAACTCCATGAAGTTTCTTGCAATGAAAGGAGGAAGCTGTACATCCCCTTCGCAACTCATTGTTGAGCCAATCATGTGCGAATTATATCTGTGAGAGCCATTCTCGTCTTCGTCTTCATTACCATCGCTGTCATTATATTCTGAGTCCTCATCTCCACTAGTACCTTCGTCATCGGTAACTAAAACGGATCCACGCCTTTTAGAATTGGCATTAGTTGCCGTCCGGTTCTTTCCGTGCTTTTGTTTGCGCAGCTTGAGTTTTTTCTTCAAACTATCACGCTTTTTTTTTAGCACATACTCGCGTCTGAAGCCCCCGGGGACATTGATCCCACTGGCTCCAGAGCCTCTTCTGTCATTGAAAGAAAAAGAGGAGGTACGTCTGAGTCTTCCAGGGGTTCCAGACCCGCTTGAGAGTCTTGATCTGCTGCTGGCGGAATCAGAAACCACCACACTGTTGTTGCTGGCTGCTTGCTCGGTGAATTTGTAGATATCTCTCGTGATATCCCCTCCTTGAAGTCTGAGAGAGTTTTCCAGAACCAAATGCTTGTGGACTTCGTTGCTGATCATTTCATAGTCGTGTTCGTCGACTGCAAATGAGGGGATGTCCATGTCAAAATCAGAGCTTCCTTGTGATCTTCTGGTGGCAACGTGACTGTTATTGATGTTTAGATTGCTGGGACCATGGCTATGCGAAGCGTGGCCAGAATGATTGCCACTGGCTGATCTTTGATGTGGGTGCTGAAGACGCAGAGAAGTATTGGCATTTTTCAAGTCTTGGACGTTCGAGGCCGAGGCCGAGCCCAGGATAGACTGAGCAGAGCCAAGACTAAATACAGAGTTCAGCGAAGGGCTCTCTCTAAGCAACGAGTTAATCAAAGCAATTTTTGACTTGTCATAATCGGTAGTGCTAGGGGTGTTATTAGAGGAAGCGAGATTCGTCTGCGAAATCGCAGACTTCAAAGGATTGGCTGCGAGCTTCGCGATACTTTGCCTCCGTTCTTGACTCATGATAAGATAAGACGTGACAGTAGTTGTGCAATGTGGGGTATTAGCTATTAACGTATGTGGTAGCCAATGGAGCCAAAATCATGCAAAATACTCTTTCAATTGTCAACTGGTGGGGATATGCTAATGCTAGTAGATACAGATTCTTCGATGGCGTTGGCGATGGTTCACGTTATATTTGAGACAGATAACAAAAAAACCGAAGAAAAGAATCAGAAGGCAGAAAATGCGATTTTTTTTTCGGTTCAGAAACAGAAGGCGATCTATCGATCACAAGCTGCGAAAGCTTATCTGCTGCAATCGATGAAAGTAGTAATTGTGGGCTTCGAAATGCTAATTTTGGATGACGGCGAGAATGTGTGAGTGGGATATTGTTACTTGCTCCATTCAGAAGATAAGAGTAGGGGCTGTATAAGGAGGAATACGTTGTTAAGCAAGGGTCGATGTTTGCTGGCGTCCTCGATCGTGGCTCGTGATATCATCTCAGAGAGGCCCAGGAATGTGGTATACGGAAATGGTTCCGTAGTATTTTGTGGCAGGTACTGCTTAGAAGGGTTTCTTGAAAAAATATTAGCAGCAGCGAACTTAGTGGCAGTATTGTCAGCAGGCGGTTTCAATATTCCTTAGTAGTGTCAATAGAAACGCTTTTTCTGGTATTACTAAAAATCGTATACATTGAGGATTTAAAGCAGTTTTTCCGGTAATGGTGTAGTATCTACGGGTGACATCAAACAGCACCCTTCTTGTAGTTGCTCAGTGTTTGTGGAAACATGTTCAAAGTAACATTGGATCAGCACTATTTTATACATCTTTCCATTAGTTGCTGCTACTGTTCACAATGCTCTCAAAGTCAAACGACTGGCAATATGCGATGACTACAAATAGTAACAACCACCGGATTGGTACCTACCTAACCAAACTCTGAACAGACTGGCAACTTTCACGTTTTCTTCGACTGAAAAAAAAAAAAAAAAAGAAATAACAAGTAACAAACTCTCTTTCCACTGCAATGGATGGAATCAATTTCAACAACACCCAGTGCTTGCTAGATTAGCTGATAAATTGACTGACAAATTGACTCGCTGTTTGACTGATTCATTCACTGTTTGACTGATCCCGTGTAAATAGCCAGCCGAGGGTTCAATCTGTTTCGTTACTGCCAACCTTACACTGCTACAGATCATGAAACTCTGGATTATAGCGGGATATATAATAGCAATTTTTGGCTGTTTAGCACTTGCAGGAGCCGACTACTATAATGTGTTAGGAGTTGGCAGAGATGCAAGTGAAAGAGACATTAAAAAGGCGTACAGAAACCTCAGTAAAAAGTATCATCCAGATAAAAATCCAGGAAGCGACGAGGCTCACCAGAAGTTTATTGAGATTGGAGAGGCCTACGATGTTCTCTCTGACCAAGAAAAGAGACAGATATACGACCAATATGGTGAAGAAGGACTCAAGAACGGAGGCGGCCCACCACAGGGCCGTGGTGGGTTCGATTTCTTCGAGCAGATGTTTGGAGGCGGGGGCAATCGTCAGCAAGGAAAGAGAAGAGGAGAAGATAGTCATGCCGAGTTGATTGTGACATTGAAAGAGTTCTACAATGGAGTCAGCAAGGATTTCACCTTGGAAATGCAAAACCTTTGCGACCACTGTAAAGGCTCTGGTTCCGAGGATGGCGAGAAGCATACTTGTCCAGTGTGTGGTGGTGCTGGTATGAGACTCATCAAACATCAATTAGGCCCAGGAATGTTCCAGCAGATTCGTATGCAATGCGACCATTGTCAAGGAAATGGAAAGGTCGTTAAGAACAAGTGTCGTACATGTGGGGGAAGCGGAGTTGTGAGAAAAACAAGAGAGTACAGTGTGCATTTGGAACCTGGAACGGAAAGAAACCATGTTGAAAAACTCGAACAGGAAGGAAACCAGTATCCAGATGCCATTACAGGCGACTTGTTGATTGCTTTCAGAGAGGCCAAGGACGGAACAATGGGCTACAGAAGAAAGTTCAACGATTTGTACAGAACAGAACCGCTAACTTTGAAAGAGGCCCTTGCAGGTGGGTGGTCAAGAGTGATAGGATTCTTGGACGATGATGAGCCTACTAT
This sequence comes from Saccharomycopsis sp. NRRL Y-5750, assembly GCA_030564765.1. Classification (NCBI taxonomy): domain Eukaryota; kingdom Fungi; phylum Ascomycota; class Saccharomycetes; order Ascoideales; family Saccharomycopsidaceae; genus Saccharomycopsis; species Saccharomycopsis sp. NRRL Y-5750. The sequence continues at coordinate 343,579 of JAKTZD010000004.1, read as the reverse complement.
TACCTTATCGAGAAAGGATGGTGAGGTGGTTTTGGATGGAGAGATCGAAATCATCAAAGGAAAGGGTATGCCTATAATACAGGGTTCGGAGGAGTTTGGCGATTTGTATATTGAGTACAAGGTGATTTTGCCTGGGGGTTCTAAGAAGGTTAGCAAACAGATAAAGGACGAATTATAGTTTGTTTGGCACCATCTTTCTTACAGATATAGTATTACGTATCTACGACAATAAATGATAGAAATTCCTGATAGATAAAGGTGTTAGAACTAGCTCAAAAACGGGCCATAGGTGAAGTGTTGCTCAAATTTACATCACTACAAATTAGATACAAATGTATGTATAGTATGTGTATTAAATTGACGAAACTCATTATTTTTCACTAGTACCGGACTTTTCAGAGATGAGAGGGGCTGCTTTGGAAGCAATGGTTTTAGAGCTCCCCTTGGTGGTGGCATCTATAGCCGCAATACTCACATCAATTTGAACAAGAATCAAGTAACTAATTAAAGCGATAAACACCAAGGTGCTTAGTATGAAAGGCTTCATAATGAATGCGTTGAAAGGGTACTTGTACTTGACAATGACGTCTAAATGTCTGAACTCATCTACGAGGTTCTGGTAGGTTATGGTGACCTTCGTGTGCCCCACAAAGTCCAAGTAGGACTTCTCGGTGGAGACATCAATGCTTTTGTATGGTATAGGCGAGGTGATGTCAGCAAATTGGGCTCCTTCAGGCAAGTAGAAGGAGATTTTCACGTCCTCGTAAGAGATATCCGAATGACCGTTGATCAATGGCACTTTCAACAAATACTCGTCCTTGTTCTCACTGCTCACTTTGAGGAAGTCTTTCAAATCATGAGACCATCCTACGGTGAAGTTGTAGTTCCACTTACCGAAAACTGGATATCTAGGCTTGAGTAACAAATGCTTTCTCACCGTCTGTGATGTAGAGACATTACCCACCAAATCAACATAGTAGGCCTCTCTGTTGTTTGGTGGAAGCTCTAAGTCGAAATGGACAATGTGAGGGCCTTTGATGTATGGATTTTTCAACCATTCCAATCTTGAGAACCCATTTTTCAATCTCGAACCATTGTTGGTGACATGGTAAGTTTCTTCAAAAGACAAGGAGTGTCCCCAGTGTGAAACCCACACTTCACGTTCTAAAATGTCTGCCACAGCCAATGGTCTGTCATGAGGGAAAAGTAAGGTCACAACCTCTTCGTTTTTTGGGACAACACTGTTTTTGAACTCACGAACAATACGGCCCTTTCCTGGCTTGCTTTCGGTATACAATGAATCGTCATCATCTTCGCCACTTAGGCTACTGAACTCAGAAGTAACTTGCTTGATTTCTCCTTCAACACCATGGAAACGCACAGTGTACTTATCAGTCACATATGGAGAGGTTGGGTACTTGTAAGTGCTGAAAAGGAGCGATTGCGAGCCTCCCAACTCGATTTTGTCGGGGATGGCCTGCAATTGGTGCAAGTAGATAAATTGTATCTGGATCTGCACGTCCGAATTAGGAGCCACAGGAGCTGGCAAGGCAACTCTCAAAATGTTGAAGTTGGATTCCGGATTAGGATCTTCGAAGAGCCCGGTAACCAATGGCACCGTGTAGCTGGGACCTAAAGTGGCAGCCATCAAAGATATATCAGGATAGGTATCCTTGGAAACATAGTAGTAGTACAGGTCCGAAGGCTCAGATTTGAGATTTTTGGCCGTGAGCTCTAACACTTCTTTTACGTAGGACTTGCCGAAGTCGTATATTTTGGTGATTTCAAGATTTTTCCAGTCCTCATTGATATCTGACACCTTGACTGCAGCAGCGATGTTGACAATAGTAGACACTATGGTCAATAACTGAGCAATTGAATTGAACGCGAGTCTCATTTTCTTGTCTTGACCTGAGTTTGTTGCCCTTTCCCTGTCAGCTAAAAACAAGAACCAACTGCAACGTGTAGATGTGATGGCGAGCTGCTCTGATTGGCATACACTTGGCCTGGAGTTTCGATTTTTCAATTTTCAGCCTTTTTTTTGTTTTCTTAACAGTTGTCACCATTTTGAGAGATTTGGTCACGTGCATGTATTGAAGAAGCCTTTCTGGGGGCTTAAAAGGCCCACAGGAGTGCTATAACACCTATGAGAAGCGTTGCGGAGATGTCGAAATATGTGCAGTCGTGATTGTGAATGCTCATAGGGGTCAGTTGAGAACTGTAATTGGGGGCATGGAAGAGAAGAACGCGGTTGGCGAGCAAAACTTTCTCCTGCAATTTACACTGAGAAAGGAAGCTATTCACAGCGTCGACAGAGAATAGACACAAGAGTTTCCCACTATCTAGATAACAATCACCGAGTGTACTTATCTCGTCTTAGTATTTTCAAACGTAAGGACAGTGCAGTACCACAAAGACATCTATATACCACTTCAACGGAGCTCTCTTTCCGGCATTACCCTCCACCAATTATGATTTCTGTCCTTTTTCTGCCTTTGATTCTCTCTCTTTTTTGAGCTTCATTTTTCGGATTCTGACAATTGTCAGTTTTGAACTTGGCCTTTTTGACCCTAGACACAACAAACAGCACACCTTTCAAAGACCACCACACATCTGAAATTTCTCGTTCAGACAGCTAAAAAACAGGCACAACAGGTCCCACATCAACCATCACACATATACACAACACTGCCTGTGGCTGCGCATCAAAATGAGTGCTCTTACCTACAAGAAGTTCGACGATGCTGAGAACTCGCTTCCGGACAAGATGACGATCTACCAGGACTGCCTCCAGGCATTCAACGCGTCGCCCGTCAACGCCAAGAAGTGCCGCATGTTGCTTGCCAAATTAGTGCGCTTGTTGAGCATTGGCGAGACGTTTCCGTCGACGGAAGCCACATCGTTGTTCTTCTCGATCTCCAAGCTTTTCCAGCACTCGTCCTCGGAACTCCGCCAGTCAGTGTACTTGGCAATTAAGCAGTTGTGTGCTATCAGTGACGACACCTTGATGGTCACGTCCTCGATCATGAAGGATATCCAGAACGGCAGCATTATTTTCAAGCCCAACGCCATAAGAACCCTTGCCCGGGTATTGGACAACTCCACGGTGCACGCAAGCGAGAGGTTGTTCAAAAACTGCATCGTGGACAAAAACCCATGTGTCAGCTCCGCCGCACTTGTCTCCTCGTACCACTTGTCGCCAATTGCCAAAGATGTCGTCAAACGGTGGGCCAACGAGACCCAAGAGGCGGTTTTTTCTCAGAAGTTCTTCCCAGACACCCAGTTCCAGAACGTGCACCAGGAATTCTACACCAATTTCCCACACGGGACCCAGATGACCCAGTACCACGCCTTGGGGTTGTTGTACGTGTTGCGTAACCACGACAAGATGGCTCTCCTCAAAATGGTGAACCAGTTGAGCGGATTCAACTCTCCGTTGAAAAACCCATTGGCGGTGATCCAGGTGCTCAGATACATCAGTAAGTTGATTGACGACGACAGCACCTTAGCCGAGAGCTTGTTTGTGCACTTGGAAGACGCGTCCAAGAACCGTTCTGAGATGGTGAACTTGGAGGCTGCCAAAATCATCTTGAGCAAGAAGATTTTCAGCTTTGAACAGCACGCCGTGGCCATCAACACGTTGCAGAAGTTGTTGGCAACCCCACGGATCGTCACGAGATTTGCAGCCGTCAGATTGTTAAACAAAATCGCAATGAAGACCCCTGAGAAGGTTGTTGCATGTAATGTTGAGCTTGAGGGGTTGATCAACGACTCCAACAGATCGATTGCCACCTACGCCATCACCACTTTGTTGAAAACGGGCTCTGCCGACACGGTTGACAGATTGATCAAGACCATTTCGAGCTTTATGAACGATATCTCCGACGAGTTCAAGATCGTCGTCATCGATGCCATCAGAAACTTGACCTTGAAGTTCCCTGAAAAGTATAAGCCTATGTTGACCTTTTTGTCGGATGTTTTGCGTGACGAGGGCGGATACTCGTTCAAAAACACCGTTGTGGAATCTTTGTTCGACATGATCCACTTCATCCCCGAATCGCGCGACTCTGCGCTTGAAAACTTGTGCGAGTTCATCGAGGATTGCGAGTTCCCTGAGTTAACTGTGCGTATCTTGCATCTTCTTGGGGACGAAGGCCCAAAGACCAAAAACCCTACCTTGTACATCAGACACATCTACAACCGGGTGGCCTTGGAAAACTCCATTGTCAGAGCAAGTGCAGTGACTGCGTTGTCGAAATTCGGCCTTACCGGCGACAAGGTGCTCCGGAAATCCATCGAGGTGCTCCTCACGCGCTCCTTGACCGACAGCGACGACGAGGTGCGCGACAGAGCCGCCATTGCCCTTAAATTGTTGACGGTCAACAACAGCAGCAGCACCAGCAACGTGATCTTGGTAGACTTCATCAAGCCCACCAAAAAGTACAACTTGCCTGCCTTGGAGCAGAAGATCGCACAGTACATTGCCTCGGACGACAAGGAGACCTTCAACGAGCCGTTTGACGTCAGCACAGTGCCCCAGTACACCGAGGACGAGTGGAAGGCCCAGGAATACAAGAACAAGACCAGTGTCAAGATTGAAGACGAAGCTTTGGTTGTTTCAGGCGACGGCGCGCACGGATCCCTTGACGACGAGGCCAACAACAAAGAGCAAGAGGCGGAGCTTTTGCAGCAGAAGTACATCGAGGAGATGTCGCAAATCGAAGAGTTGTCGAAATACGGCAAGGTGTTGCACAGTTCCGGCATTGTGGAGTTGACCGAAAAGGAAACGGAGTTTGTTGTCAGTGTGGTGAAACACGTGTTTGCAGACCATTTGGTGTTGCAGTTCAATATCGAAAACACCTTGACCGACGTCGAGTTGAACATGGTTTCTGTTGTCGCAGAGCCTGCCAATGGATTGTACGAGGAGGAGTTCATCTTGCCTATTGAGAAGCTCTCGCCTAAATCAAGCGGTATTCTCTACGTTTCGTTTGCCAGACCTCTTGATGAGGACACCCAAGAACCAGGTCTTGTCAGCGAGACTTTTGCCAACACTTTGTCGTTCACTTCCAAGGAGGTGGACGAAAAGACGCAGTTGCCTTTGGACGAGGACGACGAGGGCTTCCAAGACGAATACCAGATCGAGGAGTTGGACGTTCTGATTGGGGACTTCTTGTCGCCTTCGTTTGCCCGCAGTTTCCCTCAGACATGGCAGGAACTTGCCGCCAACGAGGAGGTTGCCGTGTACAATCTCTCCGAAACTTCCAACAAGTTGGACGAGGTTGTCGCCAGCGTGATAAGACTTCTTTCCATGACATGTTGCGAGGGTTCAGAGTACGTTCCAAGCGACGCAACCAGCCACAAGTTGAAGTTATTTGGGAAGAGCATTAACGGGCACAAGGTGGCGGCCTTGGTGAATTTTGTGGTGTCGAAGAACGGGATTGTCGCCAAGGCGACGGTCAGAGGGGAGAACCACGACTTGGTTCAGAGTGTGCTTGACGGTATTGCTTGATTGCTTGAGCAGGTATATAATACAATAAATATTATCGACTTGATTCATAGACGGTTTCCGTGATGGCTGTGATTCTGACACAGCTACATTTGTAGTGCGATGCTGCGCTGCTATTCTGCCGCATTGTGGTAGTGATATATTATAGAGAATTTACTTATTCTTTTGCCGCTATATTAGTCTAGTAAGGCAATTGTGATGGTTTTGCATGGTATAGCAGTAATACCCTGCAATGAGCGCCTATATAACTGCCATCTAACTGCTTATACGTGTCTGTTGCCAAAGCATGTTGAATGGCCCATGGCCCACCCAAAACACCCGTACTTTACTAATAAAACTCCGGACCCCACAAGGCGAAAAACACACGCGGTTTACGCAATCATTATTAATACTCAAAATGAGAATCCGGAGAACATACCTCGACACTTTGCCTTAACGCCAACCTTCGCCTATCATTGAAAGCACGCCTAATAACCAACTAATACCCTACCAAGATAATTTGAAAATGGTTGCCCACGGATTTGCTAAAGCTGATAAAGAATACGACGGATCCGCCTTGAGAATCGGTATCTTGCACGCAAGATGGAATGAGCCCGTTATCGCTGCATTGGTGGACGGTGCTGTAAACACTCTCAAGTCCAAAGGTGTCAAGGACTCTAATATTGTCATCGAATCTGTGCCTGGATCGTTTGAATTGCCATATGGAACCAAAAGATTCATCGATTTGCAAGGCCCTTTTGATGCTGTGATCTCCATTGGGGTCCTCATCAAAGGCTCAACCGCCCATTTTGAGTACATCTCGGACGCTGCCACCAAAGAGTTGATGTTTTTGCAGAAAACCGTCGAGACCCCAATCATTTTCGGTATCTTGACCTGTTTGACCATGGAACAAGCCGAAGTCAGAGCTGGATTGAAGCCAGGCTTGCATAATCACGGGGAAGACTGGGGTGCCGCTGCCATTGAAATGGGATTGAAGTTCGGCCCTAATGCCAAAAAGGAACACAAATAGTAGACCTACAGCAGGATTGACATTATAGTAACATCATGATAAATTACAGATATATTTCCTAGTTATGTATATAGCTGCTAAAACTTCTCCTCGGTGAACTGGGAGTCGCTGAAGCTGGTCATTCTGAACCCCCATCTCGCGAAAATATTGACGATTCCTATTCTCCATCCTCTGTAAAGAGACTCTATTCCGTAGTTGTCGTTGTCCGGATTGTCTGTTTTCGTTCCGTGGTAAACCGCATTGAATATCGTGTCAAAGAACCCGCTGTATCCAATGAATCTCACCGACATATCAGACTCCTTGATCTCAAGGCCGTTGGAGTCGCCAGCCTTGACATTAGCAGCCCTATTAAGCAAATACTTGATCTGTGATCTGCGCAATATCGTCTCCATAGGCAATCGAAGCCCCACTTCAAGAAGCTCAGATGCAACACGCGAAAATTCGTAGAAAATAGGCGCATTGTAGCTGTCAATCTGGAATTTTGCGAAAAGAATATATGGAGTGAGGTTTTTCATGAAATTGCTGATGAAAGAGTTCAAAAATGTTGGCATAAGCAACAGAACAGGACAGTAGAAGAAATGCATCTGTCTAATGTTTTCTCGAAGCGATCTCTTAAGTCTTGGGTTTTTCTTTGGGTTGTTGATCTTTGTGACGATGAACTTCGTACGTATCAAGTCAAGTGGCGCCAAGATCAACCCGGTGCTCACAGAAGCAAACAAAAGCAACAACAACGACTTGAAAGGATCAGGCGAGTAGTTTATATCGATATAGAAAGGGTCTGGAATTTGCAAGAATGGCGCAAAAAAGCCCGTAAGCCACGACTCAAGCGTAGAGGCAAGCCCCTGATACACATATGAGATGTTTGTGGCCTTCCAGAGACTTGTGGTTCCCTCTTTTGATATTATTGCCGACATTATGTCAAGTGTGTTCAAGGACAAAGGCTGTATCTTGTCCAAGTCGTATTCGTCGGAATTCAAAGCCGAAAGTCCGGGCTCTTCGTCATCCTCTTCTTCATCATCATCACTGTCATCACTGTCGTCGTTGAGGTGCGCAAACCTGTCTATCTTGCTCTGTGTAGTGTCGCTGCTGACAAAGAAATCTGAACGGTCGTCATCGTCTACATTATCGGCCTCGCTCAAAAGAACTGACTGGCTTTTGCGCTTGAGCTTCTTAGACTCTTTCTTGAGCTTGCCGAGGCTTTTCTTGGCGACACTGCCCGGTCTTTTGTTGAAGTGAGTGACATCAAAGGCGGACACCTGCAAAAGCAATCTTACAGTATCGAAAGGCTGGTTTAGTATCACCTTGAAGTAGTTCTTCAAGAGTTTGTGGAAAAACTTAGACAAGATCTCAGACGAAACGTTTAAACTGCTTTTTAGGTCCAGGAAGAGCCCCTCGTAGTCGTTAGGGCCCGCTACCCCTGCGATGTTGCGCTGGTTGCGTATTCTATTGGAGAGGACACGGGAGCCACGGATCCCTGGGGCAAGATCAGTCACGATATTGGACGCACCGCTTTTACTGAACAATGTCTCAGTTATTGACTGGCCATTTTCATATATTACCCCCACGCCAGGCCGGTATATCACCGAATAGCCGGCATCAAACAGACTTGGATCGTAGTACGGTCTGTTTTCAGATCCGGCTGCGCTAGTCATCTTTGTAGGCTAAGAATAACTGTTTGGAGATATGTACAGCAGGCAGACCGGAGTTATTACTAGCTTGAATTAGATATGAATAGATAGAATCTGAGGGCAGTTTGTTTGTTTGATTGCTGGTTGCTTGATTGCTGATTTTAGATTGATTTGCTTTGTATAAAAGAAAGATTTTTTTTTCCTTACATGTTTGTTATCCTTTTTTCTCATTGGCACCTTCGATTTGCGAAAATATCACCTGACAAAGGGAATAGCCGGTGTAGTATAAGGGCGGCAGACTGTGGTTGAGTTGAGTTTTTAAATAAGGCTTCAACTGAATGAAGGAGGAACGCGCAATGAGGCGCGGAAGAAGAATAGAATGAGTATGGAGAGGGAATAGTTCAATTGCATAAAGAGAAACTACTGTATGTATGAGCATCCAGAAATGGCAACGACGCTCGGACATGTATGTCAAATAACTGCACCCTGAACAGCAAAGTATAGTATCAGTACAACGCAAACCGTATTTCACATATGAATAAAAAGACCGTGATTGCAAAGTGTGTATAAAGAGACCATAATAATTTATATAACAAACCGTATATATCTGACTTGCCGACAAGCAAAGCCATACTCAAAAACAAAAACGAAGAGTCCAAGCACGAGCGGAGAATAAAACTGGATCACGCAGAGACGTGAAGAGAATCATGATGCAGATAATCTATAACAGAATCTAGCAATGCGGTGTCTTCTTATTGAGTGGACGATGTCAATGCGGCTAAACCTATGTGCTCCTTAAATATTGAATATTGCTCAAGAAAGCGTCGTGTAAATCAGAACTGTATATTAGTAGGATAAGGCGCCTTTCGAAGGTGCTCGCTGCTGTCGAATGCTCCACTGTTACTTCCGATTGGATTTGATGTCGGGTAAGGAGCGGGAGGCAACATACTGTCGTCACTTCCTGAGTTAATGTTGCTACTATTTGAATACATTCCTTGGACAGGTGGCGAGATAGTAGCGTCCCTAGGAGGCATATCATTTCCGAATCCGTATTCGGTACGACGTTTAAGGGAATTGTTGCTGTCGTTACCAAAATAATTGCCACCAGTAGGTGCTGAAGCCATAGCTCCACCAGCCACAGGGTATCCAGGTACCAAAGTGTTGTGTCCATTGCTCGAATAGCTGTTTGCAGGCAAATTATACATGTTATTTGCTGGACCTGTGTAGTTACTGCTGGTCACACCAGTATAGTTGTTGTTTGCGGCGCCTGTGTAATGGCTGCTAGCCACGCCGGTATAATTACTGCTAGCTGCACCTGTGTAGTTGCTATCAATCACAGAATACCCAGCAGTAGCTCCTTCAGCGTCATTTTCCACCTGTTGGCCAGCTACAGGGCCAATGGTGTATCCATTACTCGTGGCACTGAACTGAACAGCCTTGGCATTGTTGGAGATTCTTTCAGCCGGCGACAAGTCATCAAGCATAATGTTATGTGCGTATTCGGTCAGTTGTTGGCCGTTTGTTCCACTAATCTGAGAATTATCGGCAAATAAGTCCTTCTGCTGGGTCCCAGTGTTCTGGTTTGTAACCTTGAGAGGGCTGCTGCTGTACGGATCGTCATATATGTTGTTATTACCAAATTGCTCTTTGGCTGCTGCGTAGATAGGATCCTCATACTGAGAGACTCCTGATTTCTCCTCCGTAGGACCCCCGGCAACTGCGGAAGCTGGTATTGGGGCTGGAACAGGTCTCGTGTAAATAGAGTAGTCTTGCTTAGTTGGCTCAGGCTGCTTAGGATATTCTGAGTAGGCACCGCCTCCAGAAGCATAGTATCCGCCAGGTGCACCACCTGAACTGTTCCCAAAGGAGTTCCCTGGGTCCAGATTGCCTCCGTAGGGATTTGCACCGTATTGAGGCACTTGTGGGGTGCTTTGGTAGTCACGCTTGAAGTTCTTAGACGATCCTCCACAGCAATTGCAAAGACTGGAGAAACAACAGCAGCAAGACGACAAAAGCGTTGCCCCACAGCAAAGACATCTGGCAATACTGGAAACTATCCACAAAACAAGCAAACTGGCCACAACAATAAGCACAATGGCGACGATCTTGCACGTCTTGTTGTCCATGCACGTATCCCAAGATTTGAACGATTCTGCCGTGGATTTTATGTCCCGCGCAAAGAGCGTCGCCGACGAGGCACACACAAGTCTGTCAACGATCGGCATTCCTGATGGTTAAAGATAGAAATCGAAGCTCAGATCAAAACCTGGCTCAGAGCTAAATCACAATAATTGTATGTCACTATGTCCACTGTGTGATCTGCAGCAGAAAGAAAATGCTTAAATTGAAAATAAGATGCACACAAGGGAAGAGACCTGACTTTTAAACTTGCTTTTCAAAGTGTCTTTTCGATGTGCTGGCAAACCCAACAGCAAAAACTTCCACAGTCACCGTATTCATTCAAATGTGATACTGCCCGGTCTTTGTTCCACAGACACATCAAAAACTCGCATCAGCCAAAAAAAACCGGGAGGTGGGTCCCTGACGTTCTATTTATAGCGGCGTGGGGATAGCAATTGTCATGGGTGTCGGTGTACGAGTGTGTATGCACGGGTGGAAAAACTGTTTGGCTTGGAGCCCTGGGTGGCCGTCCAGCGCACTGACAAGAAAAAAGCGTAAATAAAGCCCATGCATCAATCTGAGGCAAAGGATGATGGAGAGAATACCCATAAAGTTGTAACGCATATTATTCATAGCACAAATAACCCACACAACCTACTTAGACTACAATACTGCCACCATGGACAAGCCAAAGAAGAAGGAGTCCACCTGTTTGGCTATAAACGACTTTGCCGACGCAATACAGGCGTTCCCTGCAGATATCGTGCGCCAGTTTACGCTTCTCAAAGAGATAGACGCAAAATGTATCAACACCCAGCCACAGCTCAACCACAAGATCAACCAGTATCTTGCGCTCTCCGACAAGTACGGCACCCAGACCTCCGAGGGTGTGCGTGTAGAACCCCCTAAAAAGATAAGGGATCTCAAGCACCTCAAATTGAACGAGATCAAACAGCTCATGCTGTATAACTTGCCTTGCTATGAGGAAAAGATGACGATTACCAACTTGGCATGTGACATGATGTTGAAGCACATTGACCGCATCAACCACGACTTTGAGCTAATCATCAATAACGAAATTCCTAACATTATCAAGTTTGGGCCAAAGAACCACCCGGCTATCATCGCAGACACCAAGACAAACGAGCCGAAATCCATCCAGAGTCAACGGAGCGAGTCCCGCAGGGAGGCTATGGCTGCCAAAAGGGCTGCTGCAGCCTCTGGTGGAGATTTGGCTGCCGGGGGTGCCTCTGGAGCTGCCTCTGCCGGGGGTGCTGTTGCCAATAACAACAACGGAGGTCCAGGGGGTAATGGTAACAATACCACCAATGCGAATGCTCCCGGCCCAAAAAAGGGCAAGCCCGGAAAGCCTAGGGAGTCAAAGAAAAAGAGAGCCCATAACGAAGACGAATCAGACAAGAAAAGGGCAAAAACTGCCTCTTCTGTTCTGGCAGCAGGGTCCACAGCCAAAGCGGGAAAGAATGCGGGTTCCGTGCCAATATTGGCCTCTTCAGGCGGTCCCCAGGGCGCTCTGCCAAGATCCAACGACGGATCTCTGGCACAGACGCCTGGTTCTAAGAGAGGCCTAGGAGGCTCCAATATTGTCGACAGCAAAGCTTCTGGAGATGGCATTGGCACTAAGAAAAACAGTGCAAACAGTGCCCATAATAAGGCCCCAGATGGAGGGTATTCCTACAACAGTGGAAAGAACAGCCCGTTCAGTATTAGCAACATAACGAACAGTAGTCCTGGGGATACTAAATCTGATATCATAGATCAAAACGCTGCTTCTAACAACTCCCCCGCTGCTGCCATCCACGGGGGCGCCCAATCCCCCACATATGACGCAAAAAACGCGTCGGGGGCTCTTTCCCAGAACACAGACAGCCCAAATACCCACGCGCATGGTAACGGTGGAGGCAGGGGTGGGGTGAAGGGAAAAAAAGAGGCTCATAACCACTATGCGGTTACAGAAGACGAGGAAAACTCTAATGAGGTGTACTGTGTATGTCAGCAGGTCTCGTTCGGCGAGATGATTGGGTGTGACAACGACAAATGCAAAATACAGTGGTTCCATTTGCAATGCGTAGGGCTAGCCGAGCCGCCAAAGGGGACTTGGTACTGCGACGATTGCAAGAAGAAGTTTAATCTCTAGTGGGCAGGAGCATGCGTGGCGGGAACAAATGAGCCGGGCGGGGAGTTACGTGCAGGTATGTAGAAATAGGACAGTAACAGTAATACTTATAATAATATTAGAAGGTCACCGAATTTTCCGGGATAAATCCGTGTAAATGGGTGCCTGGATCGGGTTTACCACACAAGCCAGACTGAGGCCATATACAGCCGTGATGCCATGTCGATCCTGGTGTTTCGTGCTTACTGGCGATCGTAGTCGTAGATTCCTGCATGTCTCTGAATGTGTGCATTTTTTAGTGGGAGTTTGCGACACAAACGGAAATTTGTGGATGCCAATTTGGACAAGGATGTCCCAACTAAAAGAGCGACAGTAGCACGGAGAGAAAATAGACCCATACTAACGACTGCAGCTGTCGAAATAGGCGTAGGATGGACGAATAGCGGCGCATCCAACTGAAAACGGCTCGCCAAAGCTTTTGTCCCAAGACGCATACATTTGCACCTGTGCCAAGCAACGGGCCAAAAGAGCGGATTTTGAAAAGCAACCTATCCAAGTAAATAGCAACCAAGAATCAATAGGCAGCCTCAAAAACACAAGGCAGGGCAACACCGCAACCTCAAAGCATTGTCACATGGCTGTCAAAACACCCGTGGTGAGCAATGGGCGGGCGGTACACACTCCACTATACCCCACAATCCGCAGTTGCTTGCGGCTACAAACGGTCTTTTTTGGGCGGGCCCTTTTTGCGTCGCTTTGCGTGGTAGACACATTAGGAGAATTTCACACAAAAAAAGCAAAACTAAAGACTTTTTTTTTCAATCCACAAACCACATGGTTTGTACACGGACAAATTCTAACACCATGGGAAATCCATTTCTAGGAATAAAAAACGGTGATTTTCTTTTTCATCTTGTTTACTTCAGCCTGTTGCAACTTAGTTTGCGCTGAACCTCGCTGCTTCTTACATTGCTTTATCCCTAACCTGTACGAAACCTCATCATCAGCTGGTATCGTGTCGCTAAAGCATCTCCAGCAAAGCACTTTTCTTATATACACTAAACCCTACAAACACAAAATGGCGCCACCTGCAAAAGAATACAAGCTCGTGGTGGTTGGAGGAGGTGGTGTTGGAAAGTCTGCCCTCACCATCCAACTCATCCAATCCCATTTTGTTGATGAATACGATCCAACCATCGAAGACTCGTATCGTAAAAATTGCATAATAGACCTGGAGCCGGCATTGTTGGATGTCCTTGACACAGCTGGGCAGGAGGAGTATTCGGCAATGCGTGAGCAGTACATGAGAACAGGGGAGGGTTTCTTGCTTGTGTATTCTGTGACCAGCAGATCCTCGTTTGAGGAATTGACCACGTTTTACCAGCAAATCCTCCGGGTCAAGGAGTCGGATTTCGTCCCGGTGTTGCTCGTTGGAAACAAGTGCGATTTGGAGGACGAAAGACAGGTCAGCTACGACGAGGGCTTGGACTTAGCCAAGCAATTCAACTGTCCCTTCTTGGAGACCTCCGCCAAGCAAAAGGTCAATGTTGAAAACGCCTTCTACGGATTGGTCAGATTGATCAGAGCCCAGCAGAATGAGGCTTCGCAATCGAGCTCTGCTGGTGCTGCGGACGGGCCAGCTGCAAACCAAAACGGTTTGGCCCCAGGGACTGCCAATGGCAGCGCTGGTGGCGCAAGTCATGTAGATGGCAACGACAACCTGGCCAGCAACGGTGTAAACCACAACTCCAACAATTCGCGTGCAGGCATCAACAACCAAGCTGTCGCCTCCCACAATGCGCCTGTTGCGGCTAACGAAGGGTCACACAACACTAGCAATGGCACTTTGGAGAAAAACCAAGGCGGCAACGAAAGCAGTGAAGGTGGTAGTAAATGTTGTATTATTATGTGATTATCTTTCTCTCTCTTGTTTAACTGCCTTTAATATGTTCTTTTTCTTTGTCTTTTAACTCTCCCTTGTTCTTGTCTGTTTCTTTCAACTTCCTTACTGTCACCATCTGGTAGCCTTCAGCCGTTTCCAAGCACTGCAAACGCAAAAGAGTGAAACGGGACTGTTGGTTATGCTTGCAGAGACGTGGACATGCGTCGTTGAATATGCAGTGCCTGCAGTGCCCTAGATGTATTTGATATATATAGAAATATACCTACGCAATGACGTATGTCTAACCTTTTATCACGGAGCGCACTCGCATTTTGATGTAGTTTGCACTTTGCTATTTATACATCTCTTCAGAAACGCATAATTGAATCGTTTCTGATACTTTTGGCTCCTGCTTCACAATATCAGCTTCAATCATTACAGCTATTGATAGGCTCCATCACAATGCAATTTCTCACGTTTATTTCACATTCATACTCAATATACTGTAAATACCCTTCTCAATTGATAAAGTGCCAAACAATGAAATGTAAAATCATGCTGGCAAAGATATAATCGCCTATGGCTCTCTCGCTTGTGACACTTGGAAAGTCCTTTCTATTGCCGTTAACAACCTGTAATCTGAGGGAAACCGTCAACACAAACTGTCCTACTGCACTGATAAACCCTGCGAGGAAAGCATTAAATGGGAAGTTACCAACTAGCAAGCAAAAAACAAACTGAACTGCGCCCACAACAACAAGAAACGCCAAGAAAATATCAATGAGCTTTAACTTCTGGTCGTTGTTTATCGTCTTGAGGTAGTTTTTGTAGGTTATGTTTAACGATTGCTGCAAATCGCTGGTGAAGCTCTTGATGTTAGTGCTTGAGGCCGAGCCAGACCCTGCGGCAGCTGCTGCTGCGGCTATTGCAGGCGCACTCTCTCCATGAACATGAGCTTTCTTCTTGTAATCTTTCTTGGCCATTCTGTGTTGTTTCTCTCCCTGCAATTATTCCCCTTGGTCTAGTCCACTGATACTACCTCATAATACCGCTAACCCTTGACGTGTTTGGAATTTTCAACTTTCAGCGTTGTGTCTTTTCCTTTTGTAGCCCCACTGCCAAATATGTTAGAAGCCCTGTGAAGAAGATGCTTATATAATCCTGTGTTGAAAACCTGCTACTCTAAAGCCATAAACCAACGAAATACAATATCCCCCGAACTGGCAATAGCGTGAGGGCTAAAACCTTTGCAACACACTGAACTTTGTGCTTGACCTAATAAGGGTGTATCTTAGCAAATCAAGATGTCCAAAATGATAGACGAAAACATCCAGACGGCGTTGGACGGACATTTTACATCCCCGGACACCCATGAGACAACAATTGATGAACTTAATGCGATGATATCAGAGGACCTTCAGGACGAGGTGGAAATCTGCAACGACGAAATTGAAAACGACTTCTATTACCAGCAAAAAAATTTTGACTCGAGTAATCTGGCAAGTAATATAGTGGAGATATCCAAGCCTCCGATGCTCAGAATTGTGCCGCCTCTTAATTTCTGTCCTGTTGAACGACATCTATACAGGTCAGGACAACCCACCCCGATTAACCACTCGTTTCTCAAACAGCTTAACATCAAGAACATTGTCTGGCTAGCCTCTGAGGATCCTAACGATAATTTTCTCGGATTTGCCGATGATAACGATATCAACGTTCATTATATTGGCGGAATGAATCCAGACGGAACAAGCAATCCTTGGGACGGACTTTCACAGAATTCTATCACCCAGGCACTACAGATTATTGCCAATAAGAACTATTATCCTATTTTGGTATGCTGTGGTATGGGCAGACATCGTACCGGTACGGTTATTGGATGTCTTCGGAGACTTCAGGGCTGGAATTTAGCCAGTGTTTCCGAAGAATACAGACGGTTTACGGGGTCCAAGGGGGGCCGGATTCTTGTTGAGTTGTTGATAGAAGCGTTTGATATCAGAAGCATAAGGCTTGATCGAGAATTGGCACCCGATTGGTTGTTACCTTGAGGGTTATCTATTTGGTGCTATTCAGTTCAGATGATAAGAGAAGGTGGTAGTATGACACCGAAATCTATAATATATACTATTGATTATTTCAATGCAAGCATTTGCAATGTTCGTACATTTGTGACTACATAGTAAAAACATATCTCTAATATTGCTTACGTCTAACTAAAAAAAAATCATGGCACTATATTAAGCCACCAAAAATCATAAAAATACACTTCTTAAGTAGTCCAAATCTTCTGGACATCTCTCGCATCCTGTAAGATAGAAGCGAGTTAACGAGATCCGCTGAAAGTAAAAAGACATTCTTCAGCCACCCTGAGAATTGGAATATCGTTTGACAAAAAGGCTCTTCAAGGACGTAGAGAGAAAACCGTTCAAGTTCTTGAAGCCCGATGCATCTAGCTCGTCTAAAACTTGGATCTTCAATTCCTTGTTCTTGATACTCTTCTTTGAACGATCCGTACTTCGGTGAAATAGGAACTCATGATTGTTGAGTATATTGAAAGCACCATCAACCTTGTCCTTTACTTCGATATTCATTAGCTTTTTGATCAAGGGCATCGCGCTTTTAGATCTCCATAAAAGATCACACATCAACAAAACGTAGCTGTTTCTTAGTTTAGTATTCTCATCATCCGGTCTTTCCGCTTCTTTTTTGATTTGCTTCAAGTGAGTCAAATACCCCGCAAGCTTGTCGATAATTAGCCCCGAAGAATCAAAAAACAACGCGAAGAATTTCTCCTCGTTGATTACCTTAGTACAGTTTACCGTCATCAAATACTGTAGTTCCATGTACTGTGATTGTATTGTAACATCCTCTGTCCTCTTGTTGAGCACTACCTCAATGATCTCTTCGCAGTTCATTTGATTTTCAGTAAGGTACTCTAGAACTTTGCACGGGTTGGATTTGTAAAGACTGAGAAGCTCGCTGCTATCTAATTCTGCCACATCCATCATTTTCCAAACAGGAGTTTGCAGGTCGCAGAAAATGAGCTCTCTTGAGACCACGTCTCCCTGGTCCACTAATCTTAAGAACACGTGCAACCCATCTAGAGACTCGCCACTCAAATCGCTACTCACAAAGTTCAAATAGTCGCTATCTATGATGTCCAGGGGTTCTTCAGAAGAAGCCTTCTCGTTGATTAGCAACGCAAGGAGAATTAAAGAGCGATAGTTTCGTGACCCACCAAGGACGATGCGGCTGATCTGCACCAGAGGCAACTGCAATTTCCCAACGTTAAGTAGCACAGACTCAATGTCTGAAAGCTCTAGATCCTTCCAATGGAAGACCCTCTCTTCACCCGCATCTTCGTATGTATTGTATACGGGAAGCAACTTCAGAACCTCAAATACACGTGTCTTTTGTCGTTTGGATTTATGGTCGTATGCTGATGACTTTTTTTTGGCCAATAATCCGCTATCTGTTCTGAGGATTTCCTCCATTTTCCATCTTAATTGTAGCGAACTGCTGTCGTCATCAACCATCGAATGCCACTTGCGCAAAAATGACAAATCAGGATAACCTGAAGTGAGAAGCGTCACCGACTGCGACTCGTTCAAAATGCTGTCAAAATGACTTTCAATGTCCTTCAAATGCTTGCAGGACGAGGACGAGGAGGATTTCTTGATAAGGTCTGCGAGAAACGTCAACTTCCATGGCTTTATCTGGGCTTTTGTTGTTGTGAGATGGACAACCAAGTATGCAAGTTGAGGCTGGAATCTTTCAATAACAAGCGAGTCAAAAATTATCAACTGCAAGGCGCGCAATGCTTCAAGAGCGTCGGCTTCTAAAAACGGGAAATGGCAATTCAACCATGTCAACAAACGAACGACCACTTCCGGATCGGCGGTGGAAATGCATCCTATGATCATCAAAATAGCCGTTTCATTGAGCTCTGTCGCATGCTGGAGATAAAGAATCTTGCCAATTATGAGCTGTTTTAGTCTAGACTGTCTGGCGGTGCGCGAGGGCTCGGTCAATTCAGAAAGAACAGTCAACAAGTGGTGCGCGTTGAAGAGAAAGCGGTGATGCGATGCGAGGAGGTCAATTATTTCCTTTGTTTGGGCAGTCGACCCCGAATCCTTAAGGGATTCCACAAGGTCCTCGACAGTCTCGTCAAGGGCTGCCGACATTTCACGAGTGACGAGTCATTACGGATCAAGAATCCAAGGTGGTGTCTCTAGAATGGTGTCAAATGCGCAGACAAAGTTCTGGATATTTTTTCTTGCGCCTCCACTTTTTCCACAAAGTTTCTACAGTTTCTGAACAAAGATATACTTATATTATAAGATCAAAACAGGCAGGATACTGTACAATAACTCGACAATGGAAGCAAAGAGACGATGACCGAAAGACATGAATATAGTGTGAGAAAAGAAAAATAATATAACGACGAGGGGAGACTATAGTATGGAGTATATCGTGAAAACAGGAAGCTATGAGAAAAAGTGCATAATAAGGTATAAAATCAAAATGGAATCAGCCATACGCGATTGAAGAAACAATAAAAGGAGAGAAGACAGAACAGAGAGAGACACAGGAACGGCGAGGAAAGCGCAGAAAACAATAAATGGCAAAAGAAATTAAATAGAAAGGGGAACGCGAAATGAGACTATCGGTACAAAAAGTGCAAAATATTAAAGTGAGTAGCTAACAAGGTCAGAAAGTTTTGTTAGGGATCATAGATGTTGGAGTGTTCAACGGATTCTGATGCTGTTGCTGTTGCTGTTGTTGTTGTTGTTGTTGTTGTTGCTGCTGCTGCTGCTGCTGCTGCTGATTCACCATAGAGTTATAATTGTAGTTGCTTGGGCCATTACTGCCTCCATTGGAGCTTCCGGCAATTCCAGTCCCGCTGTTTGGACTGTAGTTGGAGCTGCCTCTTCTCTGACCAGGGCCACGGACTCCCAAGGGGTTCTTAGAGAAACTCAAGCGGATTCCGGCCTTGTTAGGCGGTCCTCCAGGCCGTTGGAGCTGGCTTCCATAGAGTTCTGCCAACGCCAACGTTGCATGCGTCACGTCCTCAAACTCCACAAAACACATCGGCCCGTGGGAGTGCGAATTGCCGTTGGAATTGCTTGGGGCCTTCGTTTTGAAAGACAATCTGCGGAATCCCTTCTGCGGAGAGAAAAGCGCCCGGAGCTCAGCCTCTGTGGCGTCTGGGGGCAAGTTTCCAACGTACAACGTGTTGCAGGGCGGATTCTGATCCGCAGGGTTAGAAGGCAACGGAACACGCGCCAAAAGCGCCATATCAACGCCATTTCCCCCAGGAATGGGGCCACTGCTGTTTAC
Source organism: Saccharomycopsis sp. NRRL Y-5750 (assembly GCA_030564765.1). NCBI lineage: Eukaryota > Fungi > Ascomycota > Saccharomycetes > Ascoideales > Saccharomycopsidaceae > Saccharomycopsis > Saccharomycopsis sp. NRRL Y-5750. Next base: position 323,959 of record JAKTZD010000004.1, on the reverse strand, counting down.
GTTGCTATTGCTCGAAACTGCAGTGTTCCCGTTCAACTGGAGGTTCCCATGCATGCTGGGAGGTGATGTTTTGGCGGCATTGCTGCCCACAATGGACGTGCTGCTGTTGCGGAGCAAACTAGGCTGCTGGGCGCCCTTGACGGCCATCGGGTTGGGGAAAAACGATGAACTTGCTCTACGGGTAGGCCCGGAGTTACTACCCGCGTTAGACTCGCTCCAGTCGTAGCCAATAGGCGTTGCAGGCTGGGAAATGTCCTGGGACATGTTCTGGGCCATGTTTTGAGCAATATTCTGGCCGATGTTTTGGCCAAGCCCGCTGATGTTCGGATTGGAGCCGTTGGAGCAGTTGTAGGTTTCGCCGGCACCGCTACCACCGCCTAGGTCCCCGGAATTGCTGCTGGTGCTACCAGGCTTCTTCCAAGGGTCTCTGACAAGCTGCTCGTACTCCTGCTGCGAATCAAGAAGAAGCAACGACTTCCCCGCAGTTGTAGGCGTGCCTACCGCCGAGATTGCGCCCGCCTTGGCGGCCCCGCTGATTGCGGTCACCGTGGCGTTCGATATAGCAGACGTGGGTGTGGATACCATATCTACGGGGCTCTGGATGCTGTCAAAGCCCATGGAGTCGTTGAAGGTGAAGCGGGATCTGCCTGTGGAGGAGGAATGCCGTTTAGGGAGGTTTATTTGCTGAGAATAAAGCGGGGCAGCAATGGGAGACGCCATGGGAGGCAAGGATTTGCCTAGCGGATTGAGATGGCCGTATCCAGACGAAATAATGCTTGCTCCAGGGCCATTGTTGTTGTTGTTGTTATTGTTGTTGTTGGTGGCATTGTTGTTGTTATTGGAGGCACTGTTGTTGTTATGGTTATTATTGTTGTTGCTATTGTTGTTGCTATTGCTGCTGTTTGGCCCCTGGTGGTAGAAATGGTTCGACTGGATGATCGCATCGTCCACTACAATCGGCGGATAGCTCCCCCCAAGCACATTACGTCCCTGCAACTGTCTGGCCACGGCAGAGGCCTCGCTGAAGGAGCTGAAATGCGCCCGGATCGCCAAATTGCTCGACGACTCGTAAAACAAGTCGGCTCCGGCAAAATCAGAGGCAAGACTGAACATCAAGTTGGCTTCACGTGTTGTGAAGTCGTAAGGGATGTTTTTGAGAGTTATTGAGTATAACAACGTATTGTTGGAGCTGCTGCTGCTTACAGAGGCACTATTGGCCTGCGAGGACCCGCTGTTGCTTCCACTGCCGCTCTGGGCGGCGTTCAACGAAAGATGGTTCATCGAAGACGCCAACTGGCTGTTTTTGCCAAGGCCCATGGGAGAGGTACTAAGAGAAATCAAAGACGACTTACGGGACGCAGGCTGGGGGTGAAGTGTGGGGGAAAGCGCAGAAAGATTGATAGCTTGGCTGTAGGCTAAGGAGTTGGTGTTTATCTTGGGGAGCAGCTGGTGGAGCAGAATAGGCTTGCTGCTGTCGCCTGGGGCGACATAGCGCTGGAACTGCGAGTTGGAGCTCAAGGGGTCGGCCAAACTGAGGCGTTCCATGGAGGAGTTGTTGGTGGACATGAGGTTTTCTTGCGACATGGCAGAGCGTAGTGTACAAGTATTAGACGGGCTGAGAAATGCAAATCAAAAAGGACAAAAATAACGCGATGAGATGAAGGAAAAAGAGAAAAGCAAACGAATATGATAAAACAAAACCCAGGACAACCCAAACAGATGAAAACAAACAAACACGGCTACTGGAGGTCAGCGGCGGTGCGGACTAATATACAAACGAGAAAGGATAGGATCGCAGACAAAAACAACTCCTAGAGAAGGACGGATTGTTGCACTTTTGCACTCGCTCAGGTGTACAGTAGGGATTTGCCTCTCGATAACTCGCGGTATTTGTTGGGGGCAAAAAAAGGAACCGCTTTGTGCTCGCAGTTTGGCACAGAGGTTTAATCTAGTGGATATGTTGACTGGATATCAACCGCGAAAATACAGGTAATTACTAATGCCGGTCTTTTCGTGATGTTGGATACAACCGTTAACGCTATACGCAGAGCGTTCTGTTGATGGTTGAAGACAGAACAAGCTAACGCCACTTAAAATTATCAGTGACCAGGGATGGGTGCATCCAAGTGAGATCTTTTCGGAGGAGTCAGTTCGCGGTAGGGGGTTCTGTTGCAGCGGAAAGACAGATAGTTGCTGATATGATTAGATGATCAAGTTCACAAGTATCATCTAAATGTATTTTGAGTTTCTGATTTAATTAGTTTTCCTTTATTTTTTTTCTCTTTTATTATTTTTTTTTGTTTTACGTTGTTTTTCTTCTTATATTATTTCCTATATGGAGGAGATTATATCCCTAAAACTGTTATACTTCTACTCAAATTTTAAAATTAAATACAGAGAAAAAGAGGTGTGGAATTGAAAACGTTGGCGATTATCACTGCGAAAATTTTTTCTATTTTTCTCTTCCTCTTTGCGCGCGGGTCAAAAGTGGCGTTCCGCAATAAACGGGGTGGCTGGGAGGCGGGGTGCGGGTAATTGTGCACACTGAGGCACGCGTAAGGGCCCTTTCATGTGACAAATCGGCCTGCGTCACCCCCCTCTCCATAGCCAAAAGTGTGGGAAGCCGCGAAAAAGCGCAAAAAAAAAAAGAAAAACTACACTCCCGGCAAACGCGTTTTGGGGCTACGGCCAATCACCGCTCGTCCTGATGTGCTGCGCCGGGCAACCTGCATTGCGCATGCCTCTCATCTGTCGGTGGAAGCAAGATGATGTGGTGATGTGACCGATCTGGTCACGTGGGTCGCGCGCTTGAACCCATCGACACTGAAGTGTCCCCACAAAGCCTTATTGGGCTTTCTGAGGCAAACCGTGGCGTTCTCATTGCTAGTAAACCGTTATTACTGTTTTATTTAAAAAGTCCAAAGGATGAGCGTATGCTTGTGGCCTTTAGGAGCGCGTATCCACTCATGAATGGCTTTTGCCAGTAAACACAGTGGTAAGCCTCCGAAAAACGAAACCATTTACGGTGATTCAAATAATGAGAGTATAAGATATTTTGATGATATTAAAGAGTCTAAGACAGCATTTAACAATAGTGATTCCCAAGTAGTTTAAGTGGCTTTCAAAAAGATCATGTCCAACAAGTCCACCCAGAAAAAAAATTCTCGATAAAAACGGATGACCATCATCAGTTGCAAATCATAAACAGAATTTTCCTAGTCTGAGGCACCACTAATTACCACATTCACTTTCCTTGGTTGTGTCAATCATCTAAGGGGCCCTGGGAATTCATGTCTTACTTTTTTTCACGCGTTGAGTTTCCGTAAACATTTTGATCTCTTCTTTCGGGGCAACTATTGAAGCTCAGCACCACCTGTGAGCGATCGCGTCCATCTCGCACTATGAGTTCAATCTTCATAAAACACCTTAATTAACGGTTTCTTTCAACCTTCCAGGCCGAATAACATTAGGTATGTAAGAGGAAGCAACCAACTTTACGTTGTGTAACATGTGTGCCTTTAGCAATTCCCCTCATGCCCGAATGTTTTTGTGTGGTGTTTCTGTTTTTGTTTGTTGTCTTCTTTTTCAAGAAATCAGAATTTTCTTTACATAAAATTAAAAAAAATAAAAAATTCCTATATTCAAGGTGAATATGTCCAGATGATGAGGAAAATACATCTATTGATACGTCTCTATTTGTCTGCCGAAGGTTGTGTTGCTGAGAAAGACCAGATTTTTTGATAGTAACATTCCGATCAGCTCAATTTGCTCATTCCATTCCTCTTCCAGGGTTTGTTACATCATTAGTTTTCATGCATCTGTCCTCTATGATCTGAACCACAATCGATCCACACTATACCAAAAAATATATCCAGCAGCGTTATCTCTAAATTTGAGAAACGCTTTGATGAATCAAACTCAAAAATCATAATAAAATACACCCGAAAATCGAATAACAATGACGTCGAAAATCTTCAACAGAAAGATGAATAGCAAAAAATACATCGATAGCTTGTTGATTGATGATTCTCTCGATGAAAATGACAACGATACCGATAACAGCACACATAACTACAATAACAGCGATCATAAGGTCATATCAACCTCCTTCAACTCCAGCATTACGATCTCGCCTACTCCAGGCGTAGCTGACAACTCCTTCTCCTCATCTGATACATCCAACGTCGAGCCTTCCAGAAGTTCGGCAAACAATAGTACCAGTCCCTCCCGCAACCTCAATTCATCCTATGTAACACCTTTCAAAAGCAAAAAGAAAGAGGGTGTGAGCAACAGTATAAAGGCTTTGCAAGATAAAATCAAGAAGGGTTTAGATTTGAATGAACCAGATGACGACTATACCAATCTGAGCTCACATAGTATCCACAGCACTACAAGCAATGTGATTGGTGGCAGCAGCTTTCGCAATAAGTTCAGTACAGCCTCAAATAATTATTCGCCTACTATGTTGAAATCTCCACCTGTTTCTGTCAAAAGCTACCGCTCCAATTTCGACAAGAATGATGCTTACGCAAAATCGCCCTCATTGGTGTCTCCAAAAGTTTCAGAAACGGGTTTTCATTCTCGCAAAATGTCAGACACAAGCCACAATGACAACAGCTATGGCAAACCGACAAAAGATCCTGTCAACCCATTCACACTGTTCACACTGTCCACCTCTACTAATCACTCTACTATAAAATACAACTCATCTATTAATAACATTTCCGATAATCTGTTCCTGAGAGCAAACCCAAGTGCGACCTACCCTGATGATAACAACAAAATCAATGATCAAAGCAGCGATCAGTATGGAGGAAACCTCAAAGACCAGAAAAAGACGGATACAGACAACGATATAATCAATAATAAAAAAATCCCGGTTCCCAAATTCAAAGTCATCAAGAAATCAGACTCGTCGGACACCAATTCCGACGTCAGATCTATCAACTCTATCAACTCATCAATAAAATCACCGACTGACTCGATCTTTCAAACGCACGACTTGAAGCAGATCCAAATGATTGACCGTGAAATTTCAAAGAAGATCAAAAAGATCAAATCCGAGATCAAATTCATTGAAGATTCTCTTCCTCCAAACCCTTGTTCTCATGACTTTCAGGCAAGAAAGAAATTGGCACTTGCTAAACAGACTTTGGAGAAGAACTTGGAATTTTGGGAAAAGAAGAAGTACGAAAATGGGATTGCTTTCTCGAAATTGTCAAGAAAAGTTCTATACTCGGGTGGTGAAGAGGTTACGACTTTCTTCCTGGGTAGAAACGATTGATTCTTTTCATATCATTGTCGAATTCGTCATCTTATCTCCCTATAAGCATCTCCCCCGAAAGTCTCGATTATTGTTTATCTGCATGTTTTCGCTTCTTTCTTTTTACTTCTTTGTCTTTTTTCTCTGTGTTCAAGTTTTCTATTTCACGCTCTCAAGAATTTTTTTGTCTTTTCATAATATTCCACAATACCTTCTATACCTTCTATATATTTCGCTATCTTTAGTCCGCTTGACCTTATTAAAATGTGTCATTCATGATGAAAAGATCTGCGGTCCTCAAGCTGTTTGATTTTTCAATTATTCCTTTTTTTCACCTCCATGTTTTTAGAACTCTTCACCATTTGTAATTTCCTTTTCTGACTTTTCTTGTTTTTTTGTTCTCTTTCACGTTTTCTTTGCCTTTACTATCCTTAACATGTACATCATATCCCATATGATACATGGTCACCACAAATGTTCGTGCAGCCGTAAGTATGTTTTTTGGGAGTAATGCGACCATACCCGTGTAGATGTAATGCATATTGTAAAGTTATTCGCAGGTTATAAGAAAGGAACAGTGCATCGCCCACAATTTAATAAAATCGATGTTCTTTTCCAGCGGAAATTATCATACACTCATCATCGCAAAACTTTGCTTTGACATGACAAACCGCTAACACATGTGTTACGTGGCGTTTTGGACAGCAGTTAGTGAATCAGTTGGAAGAGTGAAAAGAGTATGTAATGTTTTCTTCTCATGTGTAATATGCTAAATTTCTACCATATTCAGGACGAGAGGTCCAAACTCAACTTGTAGTCAAATTGTTTAGCTAAATTAATAGGTGGAATAATTCTCTGTCCGAGTCAGAAAGGTGCGCTGTAGACGCAATGTTTCTATGTTGAATTGAAGTTTTATTGGATTCTGAAACAAAAAATTGGGTACCTTTACAGAAGGAACTATAAGGGCTTAAAGAAGAAAGAATAATAAGGTACGGAGAAGAGAAGTAAGATAAGGAGCAGGTAATTCACAGGAGAATTAGAGTGTTTTGAGTTTGACTTAGCTGTAACGCAGATTTGGTACTATTGATAGACAGATAGACATACATGAAATGAATTTCATTCCAGCATTCTAAACTACTGTATAGAGTTCAACACGCATCTTTGGTGCTATTGATGTTCCGCGGTTATACCGACAGCAATCATGAAAAGTGACATTATGTGTATTTCGATATTCTCCAGAATAGTTGAAACTACAATATGACTCAACACAATATTGAATTTGTATTTTCTTAGAATAAAAGCAAAGGGTAGTGTTTGATCTCAAGCTGATTAAACTGACATCATGAGAAATTATGTAGCTGCCGGTTTTTTCACTTTTGCTAACTGGGCATTTGTCCTTCTTACTTTGTGTGAAAGATAATTATCCTGGAGAATAGGTATGCGGATTCCACTTCTATGGATAACTTGCTTCTTTTTGAGCTTTGAATTGCGTCTTTTCTCATATTTCTTTACCTGTTTGGTCTTTGAGTTGTATTGCTTCGCAACCATTGGGGATTGTTGAAGCTGGAAATTCTCAGTGTTGTTTTTGAAGGTAATAGTAGGGCATTCAGCGTTGAATTCCTCACTACTAACGCATGACCCATTATCTTGTGCGGGGTGAGATGGCACAATTGCAGGAACGACAAAGCTCTTTAACAAAGCAGCGAGCTGGTTGCTGTACTCAAAGCTGTTCGATTGTTCATCACAGGCACTTAAGACTTCCTCATCTTTATTAGTACTTTCTGTCACGTCACCAAACACATCCCTAAAAATCTCAGAGGCCACCTCGTCATCAAATTCAATGTTATTGCTAAGCGGAATGTCTGCTTCAAAATCTGTATCAATGATGCTTTCACTCGGAAATATATCAAGCATTGTATTCTCATTAGCAACTGATATTTCAGAGACCCAGTTGCTATCAGATATATTGTGCTCCTGATGTTCCAGCTCGTGAGTATCATGATTACCAGTTTCATTCCATCCGCCCATACCAATTGTGGATTGCAAGTCAAGAGAGGCTGGCCACCATGCGAGGTCCTCCATACTGAGCAATAGGCGCTCAGGTAGTTTGTTTTGTAGATCAGTATCACTCATAATATATTACCCACAAAGTTATTCTACTTTCAATTTGCCGGGAAATATGAATCTGTAAAAACAAAAGCAGGTCTAACTTGGAAGCTGAGGAAAAGAAGATCGAAAATGAAAGCAGCAGCTATATTTGGATCCGCTTGGTGGAAAGATGAAGGGGTTGCGAGTAATAGTTGATCAGAGTTTAGTACCTGATTTGAAAGCTTACAAAGATGCTGAGTTCAAGACCAAGAAATACACATTATGAGGATTCAAGGTCGCTATTTATACTACTTTTTGCAATTATGATAAGCTTCTCCAAAAATTTGTTGGATCAGTAGTTGGGTGTTAGGGCATTACAATAGTCGAAGCAATATGTAATGATATACCACTCTCAAGTAACTTCTTTCGGAGATTTTTTTTACAGACTTGCCATGTTCGAGGAAAATTAAAGTTGCTGCATATCGATCCTCGTCTGGTACTAAATGCTCGCGTATAGTCACCAAGCCTTAGAAAGGTTGAATTCTACCGCACATTTAAATCAGAAACAAAGGACGTCATTTGATGGGACATATTCCACTACCGTAACCCTCTTCAATAATGTCCTCATCGTTTAGATTATCTTTTTTAAGGGCAAGTCGATGTGAACTACTTCCAGAAAGTTCTTCATCAATGTGCGATCATCAATCTCTTTTGACAATTTATATGCTTCCTTCCAATCAAAGCAGCCTTGCTAACTTCATTCCCAGAACTGTCTCTGCCAATTTATTAATTTAATACATTCCATTTTGATTTTTGGTGACCCCATCTTCAGACAAAATTGCATGCTCATTAACTATATTTGTCCATGTTTCAATCAGTTTCTAGATGCGTTGTAATGAGTATAGGTTAATACTCAACACTATGAGTGGTGTCATAGTTCGCAGTGTATAGCAGGGTCGGTCTGTTCCGATAGACTTTCCCGATCAGCTGAAGTGCATACATTCGTCACATCCGATTTCTGATTCGCTTCGGTTTCACATACTTTTCAGGAGAACAAAGAAAAAGAGCACATAACCTCCAACAAATTAAGTGTACTTAATTTGAATATTTAGCGAGTATAAATAATTGCAATTACAGTACATTAAGGGATGTAGGCAAATAAATGATTTTTCTATTGGCATTGTAATAAAACAGTTAAAAGGAAAACAAGAGATAGTGAGACAGTAAGACAAAGAAGTAACTAATAGAAGATGGTGAAAGAGATATGATAAGAAGAGTTCAGAATTTTAGGGAAAAAATACTAGTAGTAATAACAATAAAAAAAGAGCAGTTCAGTAAATGAGTTTAATAATGTTAGACAGTCAGAGAGTTCAATCATGATCCAATGACGTCACATGTAGAGGAGGTTGAGAGGGATTAAAAAGGAGGGGTATTGGCTCCTTGATTGGATCAGTTTGAAATAGTAATATAGACGGTGTTCGTACTTGTGGTAGTACTTATGTAATCAGTATAAGTGGTGTCGTCACTGTCACCAAAATCGTAGTAGAAGTAGCAAGTTTGATCAGAAATACTTGTTGAATATGGGGACGCCGTAGCGGCAATCGATGATGTTATGGTATCAAAACTTTCAGAAATGCTGTCGGTGACGTTGCTGGTATAACTACTACTACTACTGCTGCTGCTGCTGCTGCTGCTACTGCTGCTACTGCTGCTATCATTCCAACTAGTATTACTACTAGTAGTACTGCTACTGCTGCTAGTGCTACTGCTGCTGCTACTGCTACTCTCTGAACTTGAGACGGTAGTTGTGGTTGCAGAAAGTGTCTGTGTAGTAGGTGAAGGTGAGGAGGAAACGATAGTGGTGGTATCATCAGAAGCGGCTGTGGCGGTGATCGTAGAGGAGTCACTGGCATCAGTAGTTGGGGAGTCTCCGTAAACGGTAATGTAGTTTGTCTTACCTTGTTTATGAACTGTGATTGTCACAATGATTGTCGTGTAATAGCTTGTATAAGTCTCAGTTGTTCCTTGATTGACACTGGTAACAGTCGATGTGATCACCGAAGTGAGACTAGCTGTTCCAGTTGTGTAACTATCACTATAAGCATCCGCGACAGGCGCCGACTTCACAATTCCGATAAAGAAAAGAAGAGCAAGATGTAAGAAAAAGATCATCTCAAATATTATCTTGATGTCTTAGATGTTGATGTTAATATTGAAAGCCAAAACGATGAAGTGGAAAAGCAACGAAAGGCAAAAAAAAGGAAAAGTAAAGAATAATAAAGGAAATGGTATCAAAAAGCTGAATGGGTATCAAAGAGGATGTTGCTATTGGCGTTTGGATATCACAGGAAGCAAGACTGGAAAGATATGATCAGTTAGTAGAACTATGCTTCTTTCTTTTTGTCTTGATTTTGATTTAGTGGGAATTTAAGAAGATTATATATGCGAGCTTCACAAAATGCTCCCAACCTTCAGATTTGAGGTGTAGCTCTTTAGATTCTCTTGGAAGTGAGAAGTTACACAGGTCAGTTGGCTATTCCACGCTCCCTGGAGGCAAAAGCTGCACCGCATTTGGAAAATGTGATCTAATAGGGAAAGTACAATGAAGAGGACTTTTCGACTCTGAGATTTTAAGCCATATTTTGGCTCTACAACTGTACATGATGGAATTATGTACAAAGAGGTTATGATCAAAGTCCTCTTTAGCTCAAAGAAACTAACTGGAGTGAGTTCTCCAGCAAGTTCAAACTGCAGAAAAGCGAAACTTAGTTTTGGTGATTACGGCCAAAGCTCCTTCAGTGGCTTTCATCCGGCACGGGACTTTATTGAGTGTCTAACTGCTAGTGTGCGTAGAGGAGGTGAACGAAAAACACTCAAAAATAATAAAAATGGCGGGAAGATGGACTCTCATGCATGCCGAACATGACGGGGCTGCATGCATAAACGAAGACGCAATTACAACTTTAAATCTTATTTTCTAGCTTTCCACTCACGAATACAAGAAAACGGTAGATCAATCTATTGATTAGTCAATTTATCTTGATATCAATCAAGCAGTCAATCAAGCAATCAATCAGTATTTTAATTTTAATATTACAAATTTTACCTGTTTTACCATAGTAAGCCCTCCACTTATCTATATTGCTTGTTTCAGTGTGTTTTGCATCTATTATGAGCTGTGATCTTTTGATGTCATCATGTATCCTTTCAAAAAGCTGTCTCGGTTTTTAATGCGATGAAGGTTGTCAAGTTGCTGTTGTCAAGTCCGTAAATCATGAACATGATCAGCAACGCTGCTCACATTGGACTTGTAAGTTACCAGTTTGGGTTTCACGGGTATCCATTCTGTACATTCAAATGTCCACTGGATACATTTGCTGCACTCACAGGAACTATACAGAGACTGCAAGGCCAACCTCGTCTGTTTCCCTTTTGCTGTTACCGTGGCGCGTCATGCTTCATCAGGGCTTTAAGATTTGTGCTGGACATGTGTACCAGTAAAGTTTTTGTACTCAGAGGTTTAGCTTTTTGAGGTTAATTATCAAGTCGAAATATGCTCCAAACTTAGGACTTTAGGTCTTAGACCGGTTTACCCTAAAATTTGATTTTGTCTATCGAGGCTGATGTTTTGTCTGTCAATGCCTTCACATCCTTTTGACAGTGGAAAGTTATCTTTGAATTTGAAATTCAGAGCCTGTGTTCCAGGTGCTTTCGCTCGAATGAAATTGCTTTCTTCGGCGCCATTTCGAAAAGAGCTGATATGCTTTCTTAGAATATCAATATCTCTGTAGCCATTGTTAGTCTATGTATACTTCACCCATGCGATCTCAAATCCCGAGTACTTTTACCAACCGAATCTTTTTTACCAATGGCTCGGTGAGTACTTTTTTAGCATGAGATTTTGTTTTGGCAGCATTTTTCCAAGCCCGTGTAACCTGCTGCCAGCCATTTTCTTTTCAACTTTGATACCTGATATGTATCTGTAAGCAGCAGGTCCAATTTGGCAGTATTGGCAGGCGCCAGTTCATGCGGGAACGCAAGATTACACAGGGAATAGCTGTGGTAACGCTACCTGGTTATTACACACGCGAAAGGTTTTTGAGGTAGCAATTAAAGTCAAAGATTGGGAAAACAACTGACCATGGATTGGGGTGCTGGTAAAACGAGGAGGATCCCTGCTTTGGGCTTATCACATGATAAGAATATACCGACTGGCCAACGGTATATACCGACTGGCCAACGGTATATACATCGTGAGGTTGTCCATATATACATCGCGCTGGACATAAAGGCGTGGAGACACTAAGTCGCGTCTGAAGAAAAACACACGCTATATTCTACTACAGTCTACTATGATATCATATGATATCCTACAATTCACTTTTGTATCAAGCAATGCACGCTAATTAGCATATCCTAGAAGCCGCTGCCCCCTGTAGTCTAGGTAAACCTGGGCCACCGCAGCTAACCTGAGCGTAGCCATTAGCGTGCCGTCTAGATATTGAAGCCTCTGGTCACGTGCACATTCAGATTCGGCAAGCAAACAACAAAAAACCAAAAACGGAAAAAAGGCGATACTGCGAGTTATCGCCGCAAAGCGCAAACAAAGAGCAAACAAAACCATCAAGCTGGTTGAAAATCCAACGGCAACCGCCACAAGAAAAAGATATTACCACATCCTGAGTGCGAACCTCACCACTGAGAAAACGAGACTCTCTGCAGGCGCAAGCACTGCAAGCACAGCAAACAAGGCAAACAAAATTCGAGAAATAGCTTCAGCGTATTTAGTCCCATCGACTATTCGGTGTATCAAAAGATTCTGTCCAGTTCATTTGCAAGAATTTGTCCAGACGATTCAAAAGGCTTTATCACCAGTTGCGAGCCTCCTTTAAATAAAGTTCCTCCAGCGAGTCCTCGGTGAGTCCCCCGTGAGTCTGAGCGACTCAAAAATGTATGCCAAATATGGCGGCAAACATCACATGGTTTGAACTCGCGGAGTTCGACGACTTCCTCACAGAATCCATTGTCGACTCCCTCTACTACTGGGCGAAAGTGCGCAAGGTCAGCCGAACTGTTCCTGTGCATCCTGCCAGAGACCACGTGCTCAAGCTTATACGCAGGCATCTTGTCCACCCCAATGAATCCGGCACAGTGCTGTCCAAACGTATTAACAGTATTGTCCAGGACTTCCTCAGGATACCTCAGGTGCATTCGTTTTACTCGTCGTACCACATGCAGATCACAAGGCACGAGTTTATCAAGCACGCCAAGCGGTACTTCCAGCTCTTTGTGCCCGACTGTGGGTTTGATATCTGCACTACCGACAGATATATGTCCAAGTCGAACAAGTTAGAGTCGTGTGTGGTTGCCCGCAAGGTTTTCGAGAAAAACGAGGAAATCAAGTATTTGTATGGCTGTTTGGCCCCTTTGCACGAAGATGAAATCCGCAACCTCGACCAGAATGACTTCAGTATTATCAACTGCTCCTCTAAGAGTTATCCGTGTTTGATGTTGGGTCCCACCCGGTTTGTCAACCACGATTGCATGGGTAACGCCAAATTCTCCTCCGGCCGGTCTGGAATGTCCATTATTGCCGCCCGGAAGATATTGATCGGTGAGGAGATCACCGTGCCATATGCTGCTAGTTATTTTGGACGCAACAACCGCGACTGTCTCTGCGCAACCTGCGAGAGGGACGGGAATGGTGCCTATGCGCCACGTGTCCCTTTCAATCCTGGAAATAAGACAGTGTTCAATGTGGAAAGCGGAGAGGAGGAGAAACCCGAGGGGTTTTCTGAAGGTTCCCATGAGGCCCGAGAGAGCTCTTTGAAGGAAGAGCCCCGAGAGAGATCTTTGGAGGAAGAGCTCCGAGAGAGATCTTCGAAGGAAGAGCCCGTCGGGAAAAGCAGCGAAGACGATAACCACCCTCAAGATGACGAACACCACGAGGAGAACGGCGACAACGACGACAATGAAGACAACGACGACATTATTATCATCGAAGACATGGCGTCCCCGAACGCCACTCTGGAAGAAGGGAAACCGTACCCCACTCCAGAGTCGGATCTCCATCCAGAAAGCGAGGAGGAGGCCGCCAGGGTGCCTCGTCGTAAATTGCGGCCGCGCAATAAGGTTCTCCGCAACGAGAGCTTGAGTGTGGTGACCACTCTTGATTTGTTCCCCTTGCGGGACTTCCCAGACTTCTTCCGCGATGCACGGGCTGAAATACCAGCCATCAACAGCGTGGAGTTGAACCAGCGGAAAATCTTGCAAAACTTGCATCGCCACTATAATCACCGCCTCTACACGCCTGAGTACCAGAAAACCCACGAGATCTACGACTGTTTGAATTGTGGATGCTATTTCGAGTACCAGCGGGACAAAATCGAGCAACTAGACTATAATATCCGTCCCGAGAAGCTCTATTCCCGCCTCCGCAAGAAAAGCAGTGTGGTTATCAACGAAAGTGGCCAGGAGGTTGAGCTGCCGGACTGCGAGGCCCTTGAGGCGGTCTATAAGTTGTACTGTGCTCGTTGCGTGCGCCACTACAAGATATATGGGCTCAGCTGGCCCTTGACACGTCTTGAGACCCATGACGCCGCCGATGTCGAGTTCATGAAGCAGTTCTTGCTTTTCTGGCCCTTTGAGCGCACCCCTATAGCCCCTATTGCCGGGGGAGGCCCTGCAGCCGAGAAGAGCCCCGGGAACAGCTCCAAGGACAACCAGAATGCCCCGAAGGTGTTCAACTACTACGACATGTCCAATTACATAACCAAGGGCCAGGCATGCGAGCGTGGGCTCAATCTAGAGCAGGAGAGCCGCAAAGTCTTCTACGACTTGGTTTTCTCCAACATCAACGATCTCCGGCTTAAGGCACGCAGTCGTTTGCCTCACGACCCTGGCAGTGGCTCAGGCGCCAGCGATAACCACCACGGCTTCCCGCTTGGTGCAAACCACCTTTCGGTGCCTAGCCACACCCCCTTGGTGTATGCATACCTCCGGGACGTGAATCTTCTTGAATTACTCCGCAAGAGGCAGTTTGTGGCCCATGGCATCGCAAACTACAGTCCGTTGAAATTTTGCACCCAGAAGTCCTCGAGCAGTGCCCATGGGGCCGAACAAACCCCCGGCGGAAGCTCCAACAGCTCTTCGCGCTCGAACTCACGCTCGAGCTCCAAAAAGGCCACCAAAAATCCTCCTGGACGCCCGCGCAAAAGTCCACAAGCCCCCGTAGACAAACGCCGCAAAAGCCCACTGGCCCCTGCAGACAAACGCAGCAAAAGCCCACTGTCTCCCGTAAAGAAACGCAGCAAAAGCCCACTGTCTCCCGCAAAGAAACGCTGCAAAATCACACTGTCTCCCGCAAAGAAACGCTGCAAAAGCCCAGTAGCCCTTTCAGACGAACGTTGCAAAAGCCCACCGTCTCCCGCAAAGAAAGGCTGCGAAAGCCCATTGTCTCCCCTGAAGATACGCTTCAAAAGCCCACTGGCCCCCTCAGAGGAACGCTGCAAAAGCCCACTGTCTCCCCTGAAGATACGCTTCAAAAGCCCACTGTCTCCCCTGAAGATTCGCTTCAAAAGCCCACTGGCCCCCTCAGAGGAACGCTGCAAAAGCCCACTGCCTCCCCTGAAGATACGCTTCAAAAGCCCACTGGCCCCCGCAGACAAACCCCGCCTGGGAAAGCGGCGCGACACCTTGGCAGCCACCCCAGAGCGCAAAAAGAGACGTGCGCTGCTGCTCAAAGAAAAGAGCCCCTCCAGCGACATCACGAGCGACTCCGAATCTATCCCGTTGTCGTCGCCTGGCAAGCGTAAGGTCCCACGGGTTTTGCGTCTAAAGCTCAACGCTCCCAAACAGGATGAGCCACCGATGCCCAAAACACCAAAAAAGCACCTGAAGGCATCCACTCCTGCTACTGGAAAGGCCACACACACGGGCAAGTCGCCGGACAGAGATTCTGAGCAGGCATCAGAACCATCTGGGGGCGCAAAGTTGCTGCAGCCAGACCAGTTTTCGGAACACGACTCGGACACCGATGACGACGACATACAGGTGATGCAGATGGGCGACTACGGCTCGGCTGCCGACAAGTTGTTCCGGATGCCTACTCCTTTGGTGGACGTTCAAAATGGGGACGAGCCCGAGGAGGTTTTTAGCGATATTGAGATCACGAAAGAGATCACGTTGACAGGGTCAACGCAGAACTACACAGAGTCTCGCCAATCGTCGCCTCTCCGGCAGGTGAGTGTTGCAGTGACCAATGGCGCCTCGACAACGATGGAATCGGTGACTATAACGCCGGAAGGCACGCAGCTGTATTCCACAAAGTTGAAGGAGCTTGAAAAGATAAAGAGCGGGGACGGGTTCTGTGAGTATTTTGAGATTTTGTCTGAAGGGGGCGACTGAATTGTATATTATACTTTGACGAAGTCAAGGGTTCAATATATGTGATATTAGCATGGTTGATATGCCTGTAGTGTGTAGTAGGTGTAATATTGTAATGGATATTGTAATGTTGGTGTAATACATGGTGTACAAGGTAAACGTAAGATGATCACGATTGAAAGTGTCACGTGTAGGTGGCGATTCGAACCGACACCCGTTTACCAATACAGACGCATTCGTAATCTGTTGTCTCCAGAGAAGATTGTTGTCCAAGTATAGAGATGTCAATATCAGAAATGGCTTTAGTCTGTCCAACCAAGAAATCGTATTTATTAAAGATAGGTCATTGAGGTGTAGCTAGTGCTTGGCTTCTTTACCCTGGACGGCACCGCAGGGTAGAGAAATCGATAGTCCCTCTAAATGACTATATTCGTAAACGCTAACAGTACTATTTAGTAGGTTAAGGTCTCGTTCGTTATCGCAATTAAGTAGACAAATCACTCCACCAACTAAGAACGGCCATGCACCACCGTGTGGTCAAAATGGCCTCCTATGCCCCCCAAACAATGTATCACAACATGTTCACGATCCTAATAAAGCGGATTAGTAGCCACTTGGCCACGAAGTCCCATTATTCTATCATGTTCAGTGCAGTTACGTATTCTATCCTGGACTTCATTTGCTGTTATATTCAAGAAACTGAGGTATAGCTCTATAAGGCTCACACACTTCAAAAAGTCAGTGATTGAATCCTGACTAGTATGTGCCCTTCTGCATAGCAGAAGATCTAGACTCGCTACATGCGGAGACCAGACTGCATTTGGAAGAGCGGGGCTCGATCATTAAGAAACAGGCGACCCAGTATGCCACTGACTTTTTTATTTTCCCTAAGCTTGGGTCTCTTCAATAGTAGTAAAAAGAAGTGGTAGAACCCTAGGAGTATGCATGCATGCCTATGAAATGCCAGGATTATAACGCCAGTAGTGTGCAATATGTTTACAAATAATAATAAAATAGATCTTTCTTGAAGGTGTGTATAATAGAACCTCACTAGATCTGGAAGAGATCACTTCCTATTAGTGAAGAAGAACTACAATAAATCTAGGAAAGATACGAAGTGGTTTATGGACGTGGTATAAATAGAACTGTTTTTTAAGAGACATACCCCCGGATCTTCAGTGGGTGTGGTATACAACTGGAGAATCTCCTGAATTGATGCTGCACCCAACGGTTTCTGCATAACACTCCAACTCGCCTCCAGTTACACTTTTTGGCCGGCCTTCTGCCTCTGACTAACTCATCGATCGCTTGAAAATATCGAAAAAATTAATTCGAAAACCATGCGTAAAATCTTTTGGCTGAATCTCCATACTGAAGTCTACATCGAACGTTTAGGTCGCGCACCGTTCCGCTATAAACTCTCCAGTCAAGCGAACTTTTTACATAATTCTCTTCAAAACGTGGGCTCTCGGAAAGACGGTACGCCTTTTACCGTTAGGTAAACCAAACATACCTACGAACTCAACCATAATCTCTAGCATACGCTCACCAAGCAATATTGCTCGCAAAATGTCGTCTAGCACCACGGGAACGTTCAACACCGAGGTGCTCCCTATTAAGGTTAACTCTATCAGCTTCAAAGACAAACACCAGCTCTTACCAGACATATCGGATGAGGAAACAAAGCGCAATCTAACCCGTGCAGCCAGCATCATCAAAAGCTCGGAAAACCTTGTGGGGTTTCCCACTGAAACAGTATACGGTTTGGGAGGATCTGCAGTAAACGACGCGTCTGTGAAGAACATTTTCAAAGCGAAAAACAGACCCTCTGATAATCCGTTGATTGTGCACATCTCTTCTCTAGACCAGTTGAATAGAATCTTGAGGGCCAACAGCAACCTGCCAGACCCCAGAATCCCGGCAGTTTACCTCCCGTTGATAGAGAAATTCTGGCCAGGGCCTGTGAGCATTTTGATTCCGATTGATGTCGATGTCAAAAAGAAGAACACCAAGGATGACCAGTTTATTCTTTCCAAGTATGTGACCAACAATCTCGATACCGTAGCGATCCGGTTTCCCTCGGATCTCGTAGCGAGATCTTTAATTGCCTGCTCGGACACCCCAATTGCTGCTCCTAGTGCAAACACATCCACAAAGCCATCACCCACCGAGGCCGCCCATGTATATCATGACTTGAAAGGCAAAATTCCAGTCATTCTTGATGGTGGGAATTGTGATATTGGTCTTGAAAGCACCGTGATTAATGGATTGGTATCGCCACCCACTTTACTCAGACCAGGCGGACTTTCAATCAAGGAAATCAAGAAGGTACCTGGTTTTGAGAACTTAGTCACTGAATTAAACCCGGAAAGTGCCAAGGGACCAGTGAGAACTCCGGGCATGAAGTACAAGCACTACAGCCCCAATGCAAACGTCCATTTGTTTATCAATGATTCGGAGGACAAAATTATCAATGATAATAGCCGGTTCAAAGAAAGACTCTCACTCATAGTCAATGAGGGACAAAAGTTGGCCATTATAACTGAGACGAACGTGAAGTTCAACAAACTACTGGAATCCGGGGATTTTGTCTACGAAAGCTTGGGCCTGAACATCAGCGACATTCAACATAACATGTTTAGACTCTTGAGAAGTATGGATGAGTTGAATGTCGGCAATATTGTGATGATCATCAATAATAAAACTTTAGATAATGAAGACGGACTTGCGGTGCTCAACAGACTAAGCAAAGCTTCTACCGAGAAGATTCACATATAGGCTACTACATCCGTCGACAAGATCAATGCATAAAGATAGATAGATATCACACCCTTTAATGTAGGTTGAATCACTGTATAACAAATAGTTTCGTAATTTGAAACGCAATTGATCTTTTTAGTGTAGTACATCGATGCATCAGCGAGACGTACCGTGCTAGGCCAGAGGTAATTACCTACTAAAGCATATATAATTATTACAGAGAAGATACTATTGATTGCAGACATGTAAGCTTTTGTTACATTATATTTAGCATATTCTAGTAAAAGAGCTTATACATAATACAATGTTGGAATGTAATCCGGTAATATTAACTAGAAGAAACCGTTTAATCGAATAAACCGAATCCCATGTCATCATCGTCAGATTCCTCTTCCTCCTCAGCAGCTTCCTCAGTGGCAGCTTCTTCGGCGGAACCAGAAGCAGCAGCGGCTGGAGCAGCAGCGGCGTAAGCATCTGGGTTGGCAATTCTGTCCTTGATTTGCTCAGAACCTTCGAAAGTGTAGTCAGTAGCAACAGAAACAGCAAGAACGTTCTTGTAGTGGTTGATAACAGAATGGGAAACCGATGGCAAGGTTGGGTAACCAGCAGCCAAGGAAACAGCAGCAATGTTAGCAATAGCAGAGACAAAGTGCTTGACCAATTCGTCGTCGGTGATATCCAAGATAGAGGATGGGAAAACTTGACCATCATCGTACACTTGAACAACAGTCAAACCGTAAGTGAATGGAGAGATGTTCAACATGTTCAAAAGAGTGGCTTCAGAAGCACCAACTTTGTTACCAGCTTCAACAACTTTGATATCAGAGGTAATTTCAATGGTACCTCTGGTAATCTTGGTTGGGACACCAATAGCTTGGAAAAAGGAAGTTTTACCTGGTTCGAAAGTGGTTTGTTGGGCTGGGATGACAACATCGACATCAGAAAGAACACCAGCTCTGGCTGGAGCTTGGATCTTGTTGGCGACAATCTCGTCTCTGATGGTCTTCAAGTCTTCGTTGGTGAAGATGAAACCAACATTACCTTTGATGAAAGGCAAGATTCTCTCAAATTGAGGCAAGTCAGCCAAGAAACCTCTGATAGCTCTTCTGATCATGGTGTTCTTACCCATAAGAACTACAGCTCTTCCACGCAAGGACTTTCTGACTTGATGCATTTGTTGGGAAGAAACATTATCAACACCGACGATAAAGATCGACTTGTAAGTTTCTAACAATTCCCTTAACTTGGTGAAGTATTCAGCTTTGCTTTCACGAGTGCCTCCCATTTCGACTTTATAATAGATGATCTATATTTAAGGATAGGATATTTAAAGGTTACTCTTAATTAATAAATAACGCTTGATGATATGAGCTTCTTCAACTAATAAGAACAAAAGATTCTGTGAAAGGTTTATCATGAGAATTGAAAAATTTTACTTTTCTTTCAATATTGAAAATTGCCAAACTTTTTGTCTTTCTCTCCGCACGATTAATTCTGCGTGTGCATCTTTTTTTCGCAACTTGTGAGCAAAAACGCTATGCAATGTCATATGATCTGCACGTGCATGTGTGGTGGTCTTTTTTAGCCCTTCAAGACGCAAGATTTGCCATATCAATAGATCATATTAGCACCCTACTAACACTGAGCATGAACAATAGAACCCAAGCAAGCTACGCACAAAAACTGGTAAACTCAGTACATCGCGCAAGAGGTTGATGATATTTTGCGGGGATCATCTAGCTTGAAATATCATGAACTGATATATTACACATCACAAACTTCAATTATCTCCATTATAGGTTACGTGCCATTAGAAGTGTCAATGCAATGATCGTTGTATGTGTAAGCTTTGTAGTACTATAGTATATTAATAACTACGTACAGAAGCCACAACGAACAAAATCTACTGGTAGCTAACTTAGTTATGTTTCTCTTACTTTACCGGAATACACCAACTTTTAGCACTACATTTTAATAGCATGATATTAAAATTGATCTCGAAACAAGAAAAAAAAAGAAATGGATACAGAGCAGAAATCTATCCATCTAGCTGACAATTAACAGCAACTTCTTTCAACTGTTGCAAGCAGATCACGATCACTATTTAGTAAAAAAACTACGAAAGATTGAGTCAATGTTGCACCTATCGCAGTCTTTAATCGAATGTTTCAAATTTAAACGTTTCAAATCTGAGATCTTAATGATTACCAGAAATTAGATAGGCACGGAAAGAAGTTTGGTCTATGTGTTCCTACTTTGAATATTTCGACTGTGAATACTATAAAATGCATAGTACCTTGCGCCTTACGCTGTAGAGATTTATGAAGCCCTCAATGTTGTGAGCAATGATGAAAAAACGTACATTGGCGCAAGAAAAAATGCTAAACAAAAGGTAAAAATACAACAAATCCACTCTGAAATTTGTAAACATCATCTCATCTTTAAACTATCTATCTCCGGAGATAACAGTAGGCCAGTGCATGTCTCTGCTTACCATTTATATGACTTCAAATGACCAAAAAAAACCACAAGAAGGGGACTTAGTCCAACTGAACCCAATCTATGAGCTAGATGAAGATGAGAAGGTGATGTATTTAAAAAGTGAGGAGATTGGGGATGCGATACCTCTCAGCGAAATCATATCCTTGGTTGAAGAGGAGGTAAATCGCGAAGCAAATGTTGTGGCAGAAGAAGCTAACCATGTCAAGCGAGCTTTTGATGAGTGCGATATTGCTGAGCCACTCCAGGTTGAAGAGTTGAATGCTCAAGATGTCTTGGCCAAAACATCAAGCATGGAAAAGGAGAAAGTGAAAAAGAAACCAAAACGTCAAAGAGCAGAGATTCCTTGGGTGAAGATTTTGGAGTTCAAAGACCAGAACTCCACTATTAAAGTTGCGGTTGACGCGTTCAATTACCGTGAACACCATGATATTAAAATGTACTTTTTATCGCATTTCCATGCGGATCATTACTACGGTATCACAAAGAGTTGGAATAACGGCGTGATCTACTGCAGCGAGGTGACTGCCGGGCTATTACGTTTGAAAATCAGGCTTAGTGAGTGTGAAATTGTTGAGTTGAAGATGGACGTGACTTATAAAATTCTGGATCATTTGTACGTCACATTGATTGATGCCAACCATTGTCCAGGTGCCAGCATTTTCTTATTCGAGCACATCACTTCTTTGAAACACTCTGTTCAAGGAGAGGATGAAGCAGTGCTACTGCCGTCTATAAGAGAGGACGATGATACGTCTTTACTGCCGTTTATCCAAGAAGATGACGACACGTTCTCAATATCTTCTAACCAAGATGATAATATAACTGCGTTGCCGCGTCCTGATATAGTAGAAGGGGAGACCCATAGAGAATTCATCAGGCGCAGTGAAAATCAGGGATACAAGATATATAGAGTGCTACATACGGGCGATTTTCGGGTGAGTAAAGTAATGTTGAATCACAAATTGTTGATGAGCAATAGAATTGATACATTATATCTCGACACTACATACATGAATCCCAAGTACTCTTTCCCTGATCAAACTCAAGTGGTACAAAAGTGTGGGGACTTTATCGAAGGTTTGCTTTCAGGCAAGTTTTATGACATGGTCAATGAAGATCAAAGCAAAGGATTTTATTTTCAAAAGAGAATAACCGATTTTTTCACAAAAAGAAGTTCAAAACCACTTCGAAAGATGATTCGGAAACGCCTGAGCTCAGAGGTCATCAATGTGAGCTCGGATACTGAGCCGGAAATAGAGGAAGAAATGGACTCGGGAGCGGGGGACGACAAACAAGTCAAAGTAAAGTATAACTATCTCATATGCATTGGAACTTACACAATTGGGAAAGAGAAAATCGCGATAGAGTTAGCGAGAAGATTGAAGCAAAAAATCTACGCAGATGTTACAAAGCGAGCGATATTGAAACTATATGATAAGAGCTTTTTAGACTACGAGGCATTAATCACCGATGATCCTCTCAGTACTATCATCCATCTAGTAAAAATGAAATGCATAGGAACGAATGGCGAGTTGGAGAAATACTTCCAACCTTATAGCCAAAAGTTTCTCAACATTATCGGAATACGACCAACGGGATGGTCTTTAAGAAACGAGCCGAGCTTCTCGGCGAAAGAGTTGAGGGAAATCGAGGATGACCAGGAAATAGTAACAAAGTCGTTATTTGAAAAAAAACGGATCTATTCGTTGGACGATTTTGTCAAGCAGTTCAACACCAATAAGGTTAACCATATATACAGTGTTCCGTACAGCGAGCATTCGAGTTTTCGAGAATTGTGTTTTCTTATGTTGTATTTGAATATCGGAAAAGTGATACCGACTGTGAATATACACAATCAGGAGAGCATCAAATATATGGACCGTTGGATAAAAAGCTGTGAATTGTTGAAGCAATTCAGGGTCTTCAATATTGACGATTTTTGATGACCGAATTGATTCCGAATTAGCGGGGCTGACCACATCGGATGCGACTGTACCATTCGGACGAGTTACCCAATCTGGAATTCTCCGTGCCTTTATATTTTTTACAGACAGTTAAAGATGAACAGAATAAAGGATACACACAGCTATACTTTTTGTGCAGTAATTGTGTTGAAGATCATACACTCTGAAACAAAACGACGAACTATCTCACGCGAAGCAACCCTTGGACTATCTATAGCAGCGTACATATTTCTAAAAGGCATTGCCGTGAAACCACGATGGACTTTCACACAATAGGGTTTTGCGGATAAAAATTTGCCGAGATCATGGATAGGGAAATCAAAAAGTTCCATAAGAAAATCGCGGTCGGAAAAAGGAAGCTTACAGTGTATTTGAACCCGATAATTGAATTAATCAGAATTTGCAGATATTCTATAGAATTGGGATGAGTATAACACATAAATATTTACATAGTGTTAACTATTGCATCACGAGACACTGAACCTGTCAGTATTGAAACTAAGCAATCAATGCTTCGTACTCGTATTTGGCCAATTCACGGTTGAGCTGTTCCTGGAACTCCTTGTGCAATTGATCATTGTTGTCATTGTAGTTACGATTGAATTGGAGCAAAAATGCTTTGATATCGTTGTTGTTTGTAGCAGAAATACAATTGTTCTGGTGCAAATCGTAATCATCATGTAAAGACTGGATTTCAGAGTCGTCGTAGTCGTCTATGTTGTCTCTAGTGTAGTCATTCAAATCGTTATGGATAGAGTAGTTGATTAGATGGTTGAATTTGTACAAGTCTTCTGTTTCATCTGGATTCATTATTGTCAAGGAGTAATTGTCATCGTAGTCATCCTCTATATCCTCCTTATATTCATTTTTCTGCAGCTGCAGCTGTTCTTGCGGACGGTTTGAGGAGTAAAAATTGTTCGCGTTTTCGTTAAGTGACTCGTTTACTGACGACACATACGACTCTAGGGAGTATATTGATTGTATGTCGGTGTCAGGACGGTCATTTGTGGATATTGTTGTTGCACTTGTGAGAGCGGGCGTAGTGAATGCTGAAGCACCAGAATCCACCAAAGTATGGCTTGTTGTGTTGTTGTGTTGACTGCTATTGGCACTTTTGGCACTATTGCTGCTGCTATTTGCCAGAGAGTGCGTGAATGTTGATTCGGAAGGATGGGGTTTGGATTTGCATAATCGATTCAAAAACTTGAATTTGAATAGCTTGTTCATTGAGCAGCTGTTGTTACTGCTACTGTTGTTTGATCTAGTTCGAGAAGCTTCAAGAGCATCAGCAGAACCACGACGGACCTCCTCGTAAGGGTGATCAAAAGAAATCGATCCATTGACGGTATTCAAGAAGTAGTAATCTCTAAGATTAGCGTCGTATTTCATTTCCCATTGGCCGGACATTTTGACAAGTATTGAGAAAACCTGTGTATTAATAGTTGCTGAACAATTGAAAGATGAACTATACTTTGAACTGGTAGATGATGTCTATGTTCTGACATTCAAAAAAATAAACGAAATGTTGGCAAAATAAAACTACATCGGTGATGAGCATTAGCCAGACGTTTATATATATTTATGTACCTCATGGCTAGTCAAAAAGAGTTAAAAAGCGAAAATTCCGACATCCGAAAGCAAAACAGACACAAAGAGCAAAAAAAAAAAAATTAGAACATTTTGTCAGCAGCAATAGTCGGGAATAAAAAGTTAACGGCGCAAAAAGTCAAAGATCCCTCAAATTTGTGTCGCGAAATTGCTCCGACGTCTGCGGGCCCGCGATGAAGTCAAAAAGAAAAGAGAGGATTTGTAATGAACGGAGAATATCAGATCATTTAGCAATTAGTCATTCTAATGTTCATTCTTCGGAGTTACCCATGTTGGAGTGGGCCCGTTCCCTTTGTCTCCCTTGTCTTTCTTGGCTGTCTTGTTTCCTTGTATGACTATCTCCAGGAAATGTTCTCGTATAATGAGCTGGCGCACTTACCGGTTTTTTGATTTTTTTGTTGTATTTTCCGCTGGTATGGGGCGGTATTACTAATAGTCTCTGTATTTCAGTAAAACGAGAGGTCTAGGATAACTTACTAATAGATGTTTAATTTGTAATTTGTTACCCACAACGTTTTTTTTGTGTGAAATAGCTTTGCACCGCAGACAGTAGTCTTAATAATACGTTATTGTATAGATCATTCTGAGTGTTCTAAAAATTTTCCAATGTTCCCTACAACTCTATTAGTAATGTTTTTGATCCGGAAAACATCTCTTTTCCGAATGCTTCTTGTAATTTCAATGAGGGGATAGCGTACCAACTCTACGGATCTATCTCGTAAATACGAAATTCCCCATCCGGTCGGAACACACGTGTGCATGTATTATAGATAGATAGATATATAAGCATATCAAAAGCCCGAACCCCATTCATTATTCATTACGTTCATGTTCACCAGATTGTTACCCAAGTTACCGTCATTGCTGCTGCTATTACCACTGCCGTTACCGTTCCCATTTTCAATAAAACCGTTTCCGAAATTAGTTCCCGGATACCCACTTAAGTTCCCGTTAACAGCCGTATTTTCAAAAATGTTCATAAAATCCATCGGAGAGGTTCTCTGCGCGACTGCAGGAAATAAGTTTCCGCTGCCATCGCTGTTGGTGTAGAGCGGATCGCTCGAAATAATATTTGAACCATCACTTGACAAAAGTGGAGCCCCATTGGCTCCTAAGGTGCCTGTTTGGTAAGTCATTACTTCAAAAGGAACCTCTGGCGGAAGCCCCGATTGCAAAGCCTCTTCCACCAACCGCAATTCAATTTCACTATTGCTGCTGCTGTTAACATTGGTGTTGACGTTGCACGTGCTGTTGTTGTTAGTTGGGCCCAAGTTGACTGGCCTAAATGTTGACTCGCTTGGATTTTTTGTGAAATCAAATGAGAAATTTTTGAACTGCAAGCCCTCAATCGGCATGTTGTTCATTATGTGCAGGTTTCTTGCCGGAGCTGTAATCGAGCCTGTGGTAGAGACCGTAGAGGCTGACGAAAGAACAGAGGCTGTTGAAATTGCAGATGTTGGGGTAGTAGTCGTGGCGGTGCTACCAGTACCAGCCACTGAAGTTGTGGCTGGTGACTTGGGCTTGCGCCCCCGTTTTTTCTTAGTACCGCTTTTGGAGTTTTTTCTACCACCCATAGTTGCGGTGCCAATAGTGGCCACCTTCATTGCAGGAGGTGTTTTTGGGGTTAGTGATTCGGTACTCAGAGCACTTTCATCCGAGGTGAAACCTTGCAAAGCTTTGGATAGTTGGCCGATCAAAATATTCAAGGCCTTGGGATTTTTGTTGTTGCGATTGTTGTACTGGTACTTCGTAAGCATCACTCGCAAGTCATGTAGGTCAACGGCATTGTCGTCGTGGTTCATAGCCTCCTCTAGCTTCATTTTTTTATGTAGGGACTGATACTTGCCATTGACCAACTGTCTGGACTCAAACACCAACCGCTGATACACATCGGGAGTTAAAATCTTCTCTATTTGTAGACATGTTTGATTGCCGGCAGAGGCTATCGTAAGAAAACTGCGGCAAAGTTCCTGATGATCTTTCAAAACCAAGGTCTCTAAATCTCTTATAGGCATCTTCCTGAGTGCATAACGCAGCGATCTTTCGTACTGCAGATACACAAACCTCCACCATCTCTCCGTGTCATTGAAGTCCTCGAACCATTCACCGTATCTGCGAAAGATGCGCAACAATAAGCGCTCATCACTACCAAGAGGTCCATCAAAATCACAGGTTGCAGCAGCAGATGCAGCCGCAAACTTCCGGGTAGTGTAGTTGGGTGCCACAATTCCGTTCACTTTGATTTTGGAAGTGGTATTGTTCTTAACGAAAGGTGGATGGTTGTTGTTACTGGTGCTGCGACTGGTCTTAGGAGTAGGAACATCGCATACTGAGTAGTCAGAGTCGTCAGTGTCGTCATCGATATAGTCTGAGTCGTCATAATTGTTGTCCATTCTTATTGAGTAGTTACTGTAGCACGGAAATATATTGAATTCTTGCACACACACTAATGAATGCTGTGAAGGAAACCCGTACGCAGTAAAGAAACAAATACAAGAGTTGTACCTACAGGTATCGCAGACAGGTGCAAGCAATCTTGTGATAAATGATGATGGTAAGGGGGAAGGACATTCATTTATATAATGAATAAAAGTCAAAAAAGAAAGAGATATACAAATCTCAAAAAATTAGGCAGGTGCTATAGCCAGAAATTTTGTATTAAATAAACATGAGTACTAGGGAAAACCTTAATTCCCAGCACCCAAAAAGAGCCTTTATCTCAAAACTTCAGAAGGTTTGCTGCTATTGACACAATCTCTACAGGGTTTGCTAGACATTCTTAGCTAGCATTCTGCAATTTGGATTGACCACCATCCACATTGAGATCCCAAAGTGATCAGCATCATGGGCCAGAAAGTTTCATACATGCTTTGCCTTCATATACACAAAATTATCTTTTCAAGACATCCAAATTGAACTAAGGCTGTAGTATTTTCGAGTAAGTAGACAAACCTTAATCTTTGAGACGATCCTGCGGACACAGCAGAACACATAATTTTTCTTTTGACTAGCAGGTGTGTGTCTATCATTTGGCCTCCTTTCATGTTTGATTCAGAGCGCAATGCAGATCCCTCCTCATCCAATCATGGACAAAGTTAGGCCAGGAAAATAGACACTCAATAGCAGCACCGCCCGAATTTAAAGGAGTTTGTGTCCCGGCTGTTTTGTAGAATCTTCAATAAACTCCGGCACGATGTTAATGCAGGCAGGAGTTGGCGCTCAGTTATCTGTGCAATGTATAAACAAATCAGAATCGTTCATCCAGAGATGTGAACGGATTCCATTTAACATTGTATTTTAGCTCGGAAGTCTTGCATTTAAAATTATTGTTCATAAAGATTTTGTTTGATCTGCAGTAGCTACTTGAATTGGAGTTTCTTGAATTCGTTCGCTCTCCCTCTTTTGCGTTTGCTTAGTGCTGTCTGCCTGTTTTTATTATCAATCATTATAAATCAGCAGCAACAGGTCGTGAACACAACGCTGGAAAGCAAATCTCAACCCTTTTGATTGACATTTTTCAGCACATTCCAAGAATATCTTGTCTGCCATTTGCCAAAAAAAAACAAGAATACACATTCATCCGTCGTACTTCTGTTTTGGCTACCGCTCCCAATACTTTTTTGGATGCGCTATTCTTTTAATTTAGGTCATTCACAAATTCTAATCGACATTTCAGACACAGGTGAAGTACGTGTATGTATGAAGTTTCCCGTCCACCCATGTTTGGTTGATCTACAACAGGGCCAATGAAGGGTCGCAAATTATTTATCACCACTTGAATGCCCGGGTGTTGAAGGAACGGTTAGTTTAGTAAATTGTGCATCGCAGTTGATTATCGCGTACTACAGATTACTCTGCACAGGAGCTTAATCAACAACATAGATAACTTTCCTCTCTTCACTTACATAATTCTCAGCCCCCAGTTATGTTAAGCTTGTCTAAAAATATACCTGGGGTTTTTTTAGCCACTGTGCTGATAACAATGCTTCTGTTCGATATTGAAATTGTTGCGTTGTTGCTCTATTATGTCTCCACAATACTGACGTGGAACTTGTTTCGTTTCATGGCCGCTATCGTAGGTCATTTATCACCGGGAAATCTCCTCCATCAAAATTTGCCGCTACGATAAGCAGGTAGAATGATTTCAACAACCACGCACCAAGTAGTGAACTCAATATTGATTATATACTAGTCGCAAATCAGAAAATCATGAAATTCTCAATAGAAAAAATATCTTTTGGTCTGGCTGTAATTGAAAACTGGCAAGACTTTAGCGTATCAGTGCCTGGATTGACATATATGTGATATATATCAGTCCTGGGTGAAATTGGTGATTTTTCTCAATAGAGCGAAATGTCTGCTAAAAACTTGGGTGAGAGCAGGAAAAAATTCCAGAAAAACAACCAGAAAGACTTGCTAATAAACACTAAATCGTCCCGCAGAATGTTCGTAGTTTCCACACATTTGTATTCACAGTTTTAATAGCTGATACCAAATCGTGACTTGACCAAAAGAGTTGTATGCCGGTTCTGTGTTGATTACATTATTATTTTATATTTTTTTTTTGTCTTCTTTTTTTTTTCTTTCGATGGGGAAAATTGACATATGGCTGATCAGTCTAACATGTTTGATATGCTGTGTTATATCACTTTCTAAACATGATTGATTTTTAGTTCAGTTTGTTTGATTGATTGTGCATGTAATGCAAATCCTTTTCAAGACTCGTAATAAGATCCAACTTTGTAAATAACAAAGTGTTTGGACTTTATGGTTTTTTTTGTTCTTTCATTTCTTAGAGTTGAGGATTTTTAGTTTCACATATTGTATTGTCCAAGCTGAAATATCAAACTACGATTGAGACGAAGAATACTTTGAATCTTTGTTTGTAATCTCCTAAATCATCCTTATGCTCAATACAATGCTTAGTCTTTTACTAATTATAAATAGCTTCGTACTATTCATGCTGTATATCCTTACATGTGAAGTCTCCACCCACTTATTGTCATGTGGAGTCTCCGGGACTAGTCTTCACTTCTGTGCGTTCTCTCTTTGTACGGAAAGACTAAAACGGCTCGGTGACTCTATATATGTACTACCCCTCTTTTCTTGTGATAGAAACCACAAAAACAAACTCAAAAGTGGTGGCAAGAACACTTTAAAGTGGAAAGGCGCGAACTCCTCCCGCTAAAAATATTTTCAAGTAATATTGCCTATATGTATTTATTTAAGTTATACATGATGTCTCGCCCTTTTTCGGTGCGGTGTAATATGGGCTAAATGATGTAACCTTCTGATTCGACTTCTTCTCCAGGTGAAACCCGTATTCAACTGCTCAAGATTATCGACTTTCATGACGGTTTTATGGTCTCAACCTCATAATCAGTATGTCTTTGCACCATTCGTATCGTTCTCACCACGTTAAATGCGTTTCTTCTCCAGCGCCGCATTTTCGTGCATTTTACTTTACCAGTATTTGCATTTTGTCTTTTTTAGTCTATATCTATCATCTCTAATTACTTGAGGCAATGGTGGTGCATACGTATGGAAAAGTTCATGGTATACACTGTACCGAGTGAGCAGTTTTCTTCGTATACATATATGTTTGCTCCATTAATCATCACCTGAAATTGTGAAGGTGAACGCCACAAGCAACAAAACCGGGAATTTCATTCTGAATGACGGGGCAGTCGTTCACACGAGTTGATTCGAGAACGAGACCAATTTCATTAAGTGGCAGCGGCTTTACTGTGGTTTCAGAATCTATACGTCAGACAATCGTCACCGCATCACGAGCAAAGAGATGAGAAATGAGGATCAGATGAGGAGAAACCGCTGCGCTAAGTGAGTGTGAATGCATACGTCTTACGTGCTACAATAGCAGAATAGACATAACTGAAAATTCTATTACAATAACATCCTCTTATGCTCTCTGACCCTTTAATTCAAACTTTCAGACAACATATGTTGTCTAGAGAAAATATCTTCTCTCCTTTGATGTATGACTATACTCTTAGAAATACAGGAAACCGTATAACATCATGTCGATCCCTATTTTGGGTTTCTGTCCTTTTTACAATGCTTTGGGTTTTAGAATACAGCGCATATGCGTAAGTACATGAACGTAAAAAAACGCATATATCACAAGTGATCCAAAACCACGGGCAAAAAAAATTGATCCGGAATTTCTTTGCAACACGTGCCGAATGTATGCTATATTTACCTCGGAGTAATAATCAGCCAACTAGACCGTTTCCAAAAAAAAAAATACTTCAGCTTGACAAAAAAAATTTTTTTTTTCCAAGTTCTGATGCTGGCTGGCATTTTTCAGCAAATATATAAATATTCAACTTCCATTTCTCCTCAACAGCTTTTAACAACTATTTTAATCTTGTATCTTTTGAATCCAGCTGTGTACTCCTATATTAAATATATTCAAACAAAGCCAAAATACAATGTCTAACGAAAGAACTTTCATTGCTATCAAGCCAGATGGTGTCCAAAGAGGATTGATCCACAACATCTTGGGAAGATTTGAACAAAGAGGTTTCAAGTTGGTTGCTATTAAATTAGTCACTCCATCTGAATCTTTGTTGAGAACTCACTACTCTGATTTGACCAGCAAGCCATTCTTCCCATCCTTGTTGTCCTACATGTTGTCTGGCCCAATCTTAGCTACCGTCTGGGAAGGTAAAGACGTTGTCAAGCAAGGTAGAGCCATCTTGGGTGCTACCAACCCATTGCAATCTGCTCCAGGTACCATCAGAGGTGACTTTGCCATTGACATGGGTAGAAACGTTTGCCACGGTTCTGACTCTGTCGAATCCGCTAACAAAGAGATCGCTTTGTGGTTCAAAAAAGAAGAATTGGTTGACTACAAGCACTCCTTGTTCACCTGGATTTACGAGTAAATTTAATATTTGTTGTGCCTACTTGTAAGGCAGCTGTAGTAGCAGCTGCTAAATGAATGATAAATAACCATAATATACACTTATATTAACTTATACTCAAAAATCTCAATCCTGTAAAATGAACTATTGTAAAGCTACTTCAAATATTTAAGCTCATCGAACCAAGTGGAAATCTTCTGCTTAGTATTCTCATGAGTAACTTCCTCATCCAACAAGGCTAATAATTCATCACTTGATTTGGAGAAGTTCTCGGAGAATTTTCTTATGACAGATTTCAAGAAACCCATGATGGTCAAATATTTCCAAGCCAAATCTTGCTCATTCTTATCATCGTTGCTTGTAATGACAGGGAACGAAAAATGATCTGGAACATTTTGACGTTTTGCGAAAATGTTGTTCAAAAGCTTCAAGAATTTTCTAAAGACCAACTGGAAAAATTCACCGTTGCTGGCTGACTTTGAAGAAACGTCATTTAATCTTTTGAAGAAGTTTTCAATCGCAACTGAATTACTCAATATCTCAACAACTTGTCCCTCTTCATCGTTGAATACGTACTCCAAATATGCCTCGTTACTGACGAAGCCTTTCTTTGTTAGCGACTCAATCAAAAGATACGCTTTGTGAGGAGACTCGTTCCAGTATCTAATCACAGACTTGATGAGATAGAGTTCTTGTTGCAACTTTGGACTATCGTCACCATCATTGTTTGTTTGGTAGTTGGTGATATATATATCATCCAAAAACTCTTTGGTAATCTTTTCGGCCGTTTCATCCGCAATATCTTGGGCAGCAATTGCTGCTGACACAGTGGCAGCAGCTGATTCACTGACTTCTCTACTAGCTTTTTTTGCAGACCAGCTGGCTGCCTTGGCCGCATTATGCGCCAAGTCTCGGTCACGAATCACCTGCGCTGCCACAGAGGTCACTTCTTCTTCTGTGATTGGGAGATTCAAGATTTTTTTCAATCTCAAAGACATTTTGTCTAGGACGTTGTTAAAGTGCGAAGGTGATCTATTTGCACAGTAACAAATGGTTTGCATGATGAAATTTATCTTGAATTGAAGTTTGTTCTTTATTGGACATTCTTCACTTTCAAGCTTCTCACTGAAGCTATTATAAAACTCCCAAAACTCGGTCTCTTGGCCTATCCCGTATTCACATACCCAATTTATAAGATCTACCAATTTAGAAGCTTCTTCGGCGAATGGCAATTGATGCGGATTCTTCGAGCTTTCATTTCCAGCTTCACCTTCCCCTTCTATGGATGCATTTGGATCTTGCTCAATGAATTTCAAAGGAGGCTCACCAATCCATTGCTGATTCTGGAGAGAAAAAGAATCGTTGATGATATTTCCCTCATATCCCTCGTAAACAGACGCATCGTACTTGTTGACCTTTTCAATGGTGTCGAATGTTGCGATATTCAAGTATTTGCTGAACTCTCCCTCAACATTCTTACGCTTAAAAGAGTCAAGAATAGGCTCTCGTTCAGCCAAACGTATCTCTTTGAAAATCAAGTTGTGTATGAAGAATTTCTTTGGGTGATACATGTAGGAATATACTGCTTGACTATCCTCGACCCATTCGTTCCAGGCCCAACTTAAGTTGAAGCTGTTTAACTGCATCGACATCCAATCCAAAAATCGGAATCTCAACTCGAAATCCAAAAATTGGAAATTGTTATAGAAGAATCTGATAGCTTTCCCGATTCCCTGAGAGATCCCCACGGTGACCTGCTGACACGCTTTGATCAACACGCTGTAGTAGTAAATAGGTAAAGTCTGCACCTCTGGGAGCTGGAAAACGGAGGTTAACGTACTCTCAACGAGTATTTCTCCAAGAGACCATGTTGGGTCTTCAATTCCTGCTGCTTTGTTTTCCTTGATAAGTTTAATGATTCCTTGGAGACTTGTTGTCAATTCGGCAAACATGCCCTGATGCAAATAAAGTGGCAACTTCAATAACTGATCGACGGCTTCATTTTTGTTGTATTCGAGCGATTCAAAAATATCAGTCGTAAGCTCCTTCAAAAATAGCGATTCAAAAGTCTGGACGGATGGGATAGTTTCGACTTCTCCGCCATTATCGGCGAATACAGTGTATAGCAATCTTGGAACCCTCCAAATCGAATCAATCTTACCAACGTCAGGGGTATTGAGCTTAGCTTTAGGCAAGAGCAACGATACGTCTGGGATCGGCAATTGGGGCAAATCAATTTCAAGCTCGGATATTACCTGAGCAAGCTCTGGATTTCTCACTCCCGATTCCTGATTGTCGTCTTGAATTATTGGCGTTGAAATCTCGTCGTTCTGGAATTCATTGCCAACAGCCCCAGCAGAATCATTCCTACTACTGCTGTTAGCGACAGCCGCCCCCTCGTCTTTCGTCTCTTCTTTGATCAGATCTATGGCAGAATTGATCATTGGAGAGAGATCAGGGAACAACTTACCTACAACATTGGAATAGTCTTCCCCATTTGCTACGAAAGCTTTAATAGCTGGCAAGACCGACTCAATCAACAAATCGGCATCCTTTGAGAGCATAGGAAACTCGTCTTTTTCTGGCAAATTTTCCAATCTGTCGGCGGCTGTCAATGGGTCGAAAAGTCTGATCAAATCGGTGGATTCATTTTTGTAAATCTTGAAACTTTCGGCTAGGGTGATAATTTCTGAAGTGATCAAAGCCGTAACAGCTTCATCTTGTCCATTGAACACCGCTAAATAAGGAATGGACATCAAAGTGTTGTAATATATCAACTCAGCTAAAGGGTTTCGTTCTTCGGGCGTGGCGTTTTGCAAGTCAATGGCTAACGTTAAAAACTGGCTGAAAATTTTGATGATTGTCGCCTTTTCGGAGTAAAGTGGGGTCAACGTCGCCAAGAATCGCAACATGAGCTTCAATTTATTCCAAGAACCAATCGTGTCATTGCTGTCTTTGTAGAACCCTTGATTATCTTCATCGGTGTTGATTGGCTGAGAAATTTTGTTTAATAATTCTGTACATTGTTGATGGAAATATTCAACCACCATCTTACCAAATTTAGGAGCTGCAGCATTTGTTACTTGCAACAATGCACTTAACATCAATATTTTGTGTGGCTGTTCCGTTATCGTTGCAAAAAGAGTCTTTAAACAGTTCTTCGTGAAATAGTCACCCTCACTAAAAGCATTATGGATCCCTTTACCGATTTTAACCAAACTCAGGACAAACATTTCTGGTTTCCAATTCTCTCCGATGTCTGTGATGTCTGTACAGATAAAGAGGGTAGCTTGCTCAAACACACCCATCTCAGAAGATACAGCACCTTCCCTATGTGGTCTGAAATTGTTTCTTACGCCCCCTCTTCCTCTTCCTCTTCCTCTTCCTCCACGGCCACCGCCTCTGCTCCAACCGCCTCTGCTCCAACCGCCTCTCCCCCTACCACCTCTGCCGCGGCCTCTGTAACTTCCTTGATCATTGGTCTCCCAATGTGGTCTCTTAGGTAACTGACTGAAGTTATCAGACGTCGATTCCGAATCGTCTTCAAAGTGTCTTTTACGAGTTAAACCTTCATCCATTGTCTCTTTCTGTTTTGCACTGCGGTTCCTTCAGATCGATAAAATACAGACTCAGCTAATCAATCTAACCAATCGCAATTGATAGGCCTTTTTTTGAGTTCTTGCTCGAGAAGTTGCCGTCAACATTGCCCTTTCTAATAAAATTTTTCATTTTTAGGACTTACAAAAGGCACGGCAGGGATTTTTTCTGCGTTTCTTTATTACTTGTTGCGGGTGATGATAGATACATCCGCGTGCATTGAAATGCATGCGTAATTTCCCCAGTTTTTCCTTTCAAAGCGCAAACATACTTAGTTACAGACCAATAGTTGTAATACAACCTCATATTGTTCGCTATATAAGTATTTAAAAGAACGACGGCTCATCGAAATGACTATAGTTAAGAGCTGGCTAATACTATCATGTAATCATAACTTGGCCTTGGGAAGCTTTTTGAAAATTGTTTCAACATTTGCCGCTTTCCCAGCATCTCCTTTGATCTTCAATTTGCCTGTGAAGAAAAGACTTTGAGAACTAGCCTTACCAGAGATAAGCTTCTTCAAGTTGAGATCCGTAGTAACAATTACTGCGTCCTTTCCCTTAACTTCATCTTGTGGAATGGCTGTGATTGTACCTGATTTTTTTAAGTCAAGTAACCATGCTTGTTGCTTTCCCAGCTTGTTCTTGATGTTGAAAACAATCTCTCCATTGATAGAGTCTATTGATTTTGTACGAAATTCCTCATTCTTGGATAACTCTTTGTTAACAGCATCCAACAATTCAGAAGATTTGAAGCCCTCAACAATAACGCCCATTTTTAGTTAATAATGTTAAAGCTTTTGGTACAAATTGGCACTCAAGATATATGATGTTTGTCAAGCATAAAAGAAAGTAAAAATACAGGAAAAAGAACCCCGTATTTTGAAGTAAGGGATAAGGGGCATTTATATACCTACGCTACCAAATTCTTCCTCTATAAAAGTTATTAAATTTCCGTTATTGTTGTCGATAAATGAGGGTAAAGAAAATTTGAGAAAACTGTTTGTGTGGTTGCTTGAAGTACCCTAACTAAGGTATTTATTTTGACAGGCTTTTATAGCTGCTGAGGTTGGAAAACCCGAAACGAACTGCTGTTTTCGATGTTGTTTTTCACATGCAAAAACGGGTGTATAGTATAACTAGCACATCCTAACATGGTAGTGTCTTTAGGGGCACACGATGGCTTCGTGTAGACTTATCTTTTAGTGTCTTTTGCACTTCATTGATGACATTGACGGACACAAGAATGATTTGGTTCGTGTACTAGCAGTCACCCACGATTGGAGAAGTTTGTTTTTCATTAGATAATTTATTTTACACTCAATGCATTCTGCACTACCAAATGGCAATTCTAAGCGTGCTTTTCACTCTCACTTTGATACAACAAATGAGACTAAAGTGCCGAGATTTGATCGTGTGTGGAGATCTACTCACACGGGTATGCCTATAGGTAAGACCACCACTAAAATGGCCATATAGCTTGTGACTAGTATCCGCACATATGTATATGGCCCAGTTCTCTAAACATATGTACTGGGCATGAATATATACACACAAAACATAGATTTAGGGCCTGAAGGAATTCGTGACATTCTAAAATTGAAGTAATTGTTACACTGATGTACTGGACAACTCCAGAATTTGGAGCAAAATCGTCATCCATCATTAATTCTATTTCAATTTCTATTTTACCAATCACAATCAAATCGTCTTTAGCATGTATCATGCATCGGCAAGCTAGTGATACGTAACAACAAGCGGTTGAACAGTAAGCACTGACCTGACTTGCAAGATACAAGCATCACTCGTTTTGTTTTGTTACTCATGATCAAAAGAAGTTAAGGGATTTACATTTTAGCGTAAGCGCAACTAGTGGCTGTTTTCTAGTAGACTTTGTCCTTCTCAGTAACCGATAAATCTTACGGAACGTGTCGTCATCATTCTCCTCATTTTTACTGGCAGCTTGCCATAATTCATGATAGACCATCTAGCAGTCATATGAGAATATTGCCTGCTGCGTTATTCTGTTGGGGTTTTCATCAGCCTCATCATTTGTCTCTCAAAGTGGAACTGTGCATGAAGAAAGCAAAATCCCCAATAAAGAGACAAAAAATGCCCTTATGTGCTGGCACGTCCAACTGTAGCTACGATGTGCTTTTACCTTTAGGTCGCAATGTTCAGAATACAATAGCAGCAAGTGAAAAGGCTCAATTTTTAGACTCTTTCTAACGATACAATCTGTGTTATCGTGAAAGATTTAGCTTATTTTTTTCCTTGTTTTCTCGTTGTTATTCACCACTCACATTGTTGGCAGGAAAGTATACGCCATGAATAAGAAATTGGACAGGTAGGGCGAACAATATTGTGTAGCTCGAGAGCACTAGTTCTGAATATCATAGATAATATCGTTGATTATAGACTGGTTTCAGCAAAGCAATAATGCAATCAATTCTCAATTTTTACCTAGCTGTCTTAATCATTATCTATTGTCTGAGATATTTTTTACGTTCTACAATTCGATCTAAGTCCTAGCACTCTTTTTAGTGATTCATTATCGTTCTTTCCACTTTATTCTTAGCGTGGCTGCGTCTTCAGATAGATATATATATACTTGATATCCTTCTTGGCTTCATCCTCTTTTCTCCCATGTTACTTGCTGCCCAACGTTGTATCCCCATATACCTGTTTCGTTTTTGTCTCAATATTTTCATGTTAAGCTTTTCGTCACAAAGTATAGTTGCACTATTTTTGAAACCTATTTCCGTTTTGAGAGAAACGTGAAGACCCATAAATTGACAACTACCTTTATACCCAAGCAAAAATAGATTAAATCATCAAATTTGTCCAAAAATTTGGCGATACACCCACTGCAACAACAACAATAGGCTAAGTATCAAAAACTGCGTCTAAGTATAATAACAATGACAGTTGAGGGCTGCACATTGAAAATCGAGGTTGAAAAGGATCCTGACTACGTCTATACCAACTTGGACGTAGTAAAAGGCAATGCTATAATAACACTAGCAGCGCCGTTACCTATAGGCAAAATTGACTTGGTCATGGATGGACTTTTGAAGAACAAAGTCAAAAGCGTGGTTAATCTTGATAGCAGTGTTTATAGACTACTCTATCTCAAAAAGAAATTATATCCGGTGAAAAATGGTAAAGGATCTAAAGAGGACGATGAACATGACAGAGCAGATAAAGAAGCAGAGCAGTTGCTAAGAATGAGATATGACGATAAGTTACGGAACTTCAAGTCACTTGTCAAGAAAACGGTCGAGATCAAGAGAAAAGAGTATTTGTTGCCAGCCGGAGAGTTTTCATTCCCGTTCGAGTTCAGATTCCCCATGAGAAATCTCGACTACCAAGGATATAAGGAAACCGATAGCATCGATGGCTTTAGTGTTCACGATTTATTGTGGCAGCTTCCGCCATCTTTTAACGAATCCAACCATGGATCTATCAACTATAAGTTGAAATTGTTCGTTAAAAATAGCTCTTATGGAGTCATCACGTCCACGGTGCACAAGATCAACTTTATGCCTCGCCGTCCAACATACTTGGCTTCTTCCCCATTTGCAATTCAAACACACCTCAATGAAAAGTACTTCGTTTATTCGAAAGATATATTCCAGTTGTCTTCCTCGGTCGAAAAAAAGGTAAGACTGTCTGTTGCCAATAAACTGAAATTGTCACTGATCCTGGGATCGAGGGCATCCACCTACTCTCCAACGGCTGATTTGCGAAGCGAGGTATCGAGTGTGTACTCCAGAAGGAGTACCTTTTCGAGCTTTATGAAGAAGAGATCAAAAAACAATAGAGGAACTCCTTCACCTCTTTTGCTGCAATCAAATTTACCTTCACCAAGTTCTGTCCTCTTATCGGTGAATGACAATAGCCCAATTAAGATAAATACCTCCCCATTTGGAGCTGGAACCGAATTAGCCCGAATTGAAACTGGTACCTCATACACCCAAAGCAGCTACAACATGTCATCTGCTTTAGCCAGCGGGCTTCTTCCTGCATCTACAATAACAACTGCCAAGACCAGCTCCGAGCAAGGGTCAACATTGACAGCCGTTTCTAGTAATGATTCTCTAAAAACCTTTTTTAGAAATTCAGGAAGCTCGCTTCATAAAGGCGACAAAAAGAAGTTGAGCGTGAAGACAATGGTATCATCAGAGATGAAATGTTTGAAGTCTTATCCCTCAACTCCGGTGTATTTGCAGATTGAAGTCAACAATGGAGGAAGAATTGTTATGGGCAAGCCTTTAGAGTTCAAACTCTTTTTGGTCGTCAAATCGTATCCAGACTCGGTATACTCTTACGCTGGTGAGAAGATAAATTCGTTCATTTTGAGCGACTTGTCAATTGATTTAATCTCTGTAACAAAGTCCAGATTCAAACCTGCAAACGAGAAAGAGTTTGGGTCTTTCAACTTATTCTCTACCAATGCTACGAATGGTATCGGCAATGGTCGTAGCCATCACAACAATAGCACCAATGGCGGAGAATATGAAATCTTGATCAACAGTTTGACTTGCGAGCAGTTCACAGACTCGACTAAAGACGAAGTTCTTTACAGATGCCCAATCGATGTAGCCACCAAGCCAATCATTGTTACTGACAAGTTAATTCCCAACTTCGACACCTGTTTTATTAGTAGAAGTCATAAGTTATTGGCGACTGCCACAATACAGCCCGATTTGCTATATGGAATGAAAAGTTTCCATAGCTCTTCAGCAAAAAAGCGGTTTGTTAAAGTGTATGATAATGTCATTCTATTGCCAAAGAATGAACCCTCAATTCGTCAAGATATTGGTGACAGAATGAGTGAATTGTCGTTGCACGCAAAAGAGTCTGATAAGGTTCATATCTCGCTGCAAGAATCAATTGTGGGCCATAGTACGAGTGATAAGATTGTTGCTAGCGGAAGCCGCGCTACAAAGCAAGAGGGATTCACTAGTATCGAGTCAGCCAAGTCCAATCATAGTTTCAGTAACCTTATATTAGTGTGATAGGGTTATCATTAAAATTTTTATCATTGTTTGCACTATCAGTTTATTATACTTTAGTACGCTATGTTCTTCGTTATTTTTGAGCTATCTTCCGGAGATCCACGATAACATATCCTTCAATCCAAATTTTAGTTTCAATGAAGTAAAAAATATCCCAATGTCAGTTGTAAGCAAAAGCTCACAAATAAACCCATTCGGAACGTCCTTGATATTCTTATCATTGTCCAAAAGTCCATGCTCCTTCAAAATATCCAATAACGTGTCACCGTACTTTAACAAGTCCAGCTTGTTAATTTTTAAGCATATATGACCTTTGTCATCATCGAACACTATATCAAGCGACCTGGCAAACTCTTGCACAGACAGCTCAGATATCAAATATCTCAACTTATTTTCCTGATACTGAAGGGTGCCACTAGTGACGTCACTATCACTATATACCGTCGATGTCATAGATAAATGTGACTTACTGCTCAATCTCCTATTATTGACAACATTGACAGTATTTGCCGTCACTGCCATTGACAGGCTCTTGTTTACTGAGATGGATTCTGTGACATCAACTTTTGGTAGAGTCTTAGAAGTACTAGAATTTGTCTTAGTTGTATTCTTTATCAACAGTCTTTCAAGTATCAAATCGAGCTTGTTTGCGAGTATCACCACCGGGACATTATCATAGTAAGTTTCAATCAAAAGCCGCTTCAAGTCATTTTTAGAGTCCTGGAATGAGTCCATGAGAATTGAATACGAGTTTCTTATGACAAATTCTGAATAGTCCACCATGTATATGATGATGTTGTTGCGATTTTCACGATAACGTTTCCTGCTTTCATCGAACCATAAGTGACGGTATCGATGCTGTCCACTATAGTC
The DNA here is from genome assembly GCA_030564765.1 of Saccharomycopsis sp. NRRL Y-5750. Lineage (NCBI taxonomy): Eukaryota > Fungi > Ascomycota > Saccharomycetes > Ascoideales > Saccharomycopsidaceae > Saccharomycopsis > Saccharomycopsis sp. NRRL Y-5750. The sequence continues at coordinate 283,012 of JAKTZD010000004.1, read as the reverse complement.
ACGGCATTGTATAGAAAGCTGGTATTCTGGAAGGTCAAACCTCAGTTTTGTGCGCTGATCTGTGGGTATTGTGTTGCAGTAGAACTTGTTCTCTGAAAGAATCCTCACCAATGACGTCTTTCCAGCGCTTGTAGGCCCGTATACGAAAAGTTCTAGCTGAGTGAAAGGTTCCAAGGAATAATCGGGAAAAAACCACAACTGGAGACCTTTGAAAAACCCACAGCCCATTGCTGATTCATTTGAGATGTTTGCTCTTCGGTTCAATATGGAGCTGTATATCGGCGCAAGTATTGTTACTGTATGACTTTGCAATGTACACTTGCCATACACAGACAAAGTTCCTCGGGAGGCAAGTCTAAATTCGATAAAGACGAAAACATACAGACAAATTTTAGCACGTGATTATGTAGTGCGAATAGTGCATATTAGAGACGAGTCTTTTTCTATTGTTTTCATGAAACCCTCCTGCAGATGATGATCGATGTGGACATTTTAACGGGAATGCGTTTTTTTGTTGAGAAATCCAAAGGTGAGCCTCAGTAAGTAATGAAGAAAGTACGTGTGTTGCTTCTTAAAGCGGTGATACAATATCGCGGTGATACTTGGAGTATTTATAGTAGTAGTTTCTTTTGCCTATTTTTTTGCAGGTCGTATTTCCTCATTTAAGGCGTGTGTCTGTCTGAGAAGTGTGTTTTTTCTGGGACCTTTCAAGCCACCGTTGATGTTGTTTTAGCTTTGTAAGGTACCATCCTGATTTATTAGCCACACGAATTTGTGTAGGTTTTTTTTACTCTCTTTTTTGATGATAAAATTTTGTTCGGTGGACTTCCTACTCTGATCCATTATACTGAAGATAGACAGACTCCTCTCTTTTAACTACTTCTGCTCATTTTTGGTGTTTTATAGATTACTCTGTCGCAGGCTCATCGTTTAGCGTATATCGTCTCTCGAACGCAATTTTTTCCTCGATAATCCGTCCTTGAGTTACGGGGCACTGCTGTATATACAACTCCTCAAACCTCCTTCAAGATGTCTGGAAACCGTTCAAACAGAAGCAGTGCTAGCACGTTCAAGAACTTGCCTCCAATACCAAGTAATGCTCACCAAGGTAATAGGAGCCAGCCTAGCGTGCCGTATCCTTCCTCTTTCACAGGAATACCTTCTGTAGACCAAAACAGCTATGCGGAACTTCCCGACCCAAATATCCACATCGACAACAGCTTCAAAGAAAGCAATATCAGAAACTATAACCTTGGGTTGAATAACCGCATAATATATGACTACGATGCCGATAGCGATGAAGAAGAGCAGAAAGGCCCCCACAACTACAGCGCAAATAGGGGCAGTACTGCTCATAACGAGAGGCATTTGGCTTCACCTTATGGTGACAGCCTCAGTCCCAATATTATGGAACATAATGCCTTCTATTCTCAGTCTAACATGTCTCGCCAGAGTAGTGCGGTGTCAAATCCGTTCAAGCAAGATCCGTTCCAGGCGCCAAAAGGAAACATTGCCTTGAATAGCATGTCCCGTGCCACTACAGGAGAATCCGTTACAAGTGGCGTCTATGACAATGTTCCTTTGAATAGCAGAAATCACCCGATGTTTCCTGATGAAAAGGAAAAGACTAACGTCTCTGTTTTAAACGGCTACAGAAGCAACAATAACTTTTATAACTATGAGTCAAGATCTATGCATCCAGGGGTTCGAGTAAATGATGAATTTGCCCCTCGTGATCTTCGTCCGAAAGTGCCCATTGATAACGCAGCTATTGACGACCAGCGGCCCAAAGGCTTTTTAGTGTGGAGAGGAAAGAAAATTCCAATTGTAAGCTACTTCCTTACGTTGGTCATGTCGATTGTTTTTGTCGCAGAATTGGGTAAAATGGGGGCTTTGACCGGATCTCCCGTTCAAACTAAACCGTATTTCAATCCAATGATTGGTCCATCTTCATACTTACAGGTCAACATGGGCTCGCGATTTGTTCCCTGCATGATCCAGATTGACGGGATCACCAGTATCACCCTGCCAGCGTGGCCTTGCCCGAATACCACCAGCGATGCTACTGGCTGCACTTTGAACCAGTTTTGTGGATTGAGCGGTGTGAAAGACTACAAACCGAATCAATGGTATCGGATTATCACCCCGATTTTTTTGCATGCCGGATTTATCCATATAATCTGCAATATGCTTTTACAGATGATGTTGGGAGTTGACATGGAAAGAGCGATCGGATCTGTGCTATTTTTGGTAATCTACATGGCCGCGGGGATTTCCGGAAACATCTTCGGAGCCAACTTTGCTCAAAGGGGGATATCATCGTCGGGCGCTTCAGGAGCTCTTTTTGGAATCATTGGAGTAAATCTAGTCTATTTTGTCTGTTTTACTAACAAATCGCAGATGCATCCGAAAGTGTACCTGCGAAACTTGCTATACTTGATTGGAGAAATTGTTTTCACGTTAGTTCTCGGCTTACTACCTGGTCTTGACAACTTTGCACACATTGGTGGGTTTGTTGCAGGCTTTCTATTAAGTATTATCTTTCTCAAAGATCCTAACTTCGTGTTCGAAGAAAGATACAGATACAACAGAGACCCAAAGGCAATTGCCAAATCTGCAGCCCCCGCAAGAAATAGCTTCAATTCTTTCACTCCGTTTGAGTACGACGGCACAAACGACGGCAAAAATGACAAAAGCGGTAGTAGTGCTTACAGGGACAAAAGTAATCTTGAGAAGATCGGCTCTCAGTTCACCAAGCATGTGCCTAACATGTACATGAGAAAACAGGGGCATTTTTTTGGATGGATAGGAGTGAGAGTTGTCTGTGGAGTGCTTATGTTTTTATGGTTTTATTTCTTGAGTGTGAATCTATGGAGGGATGGAGGCGGGAACTGTTCATGGTGCAAATATCTTAGTTGCATTCCAATCAAGGATTGGTGTACAATGGGAACCATTGAACTTGACGACTTATCCACGTCCAATTCGTCCGGATTTCTTTTCATGTATCCGTTGATATTCTTTATTATGGTGCATTTCAAGATGGCGTCGCTGAGTGGCGCAAAGCACAGAGTAGAGTGATTCTGGGACCAATGGTGAGATGGATCACCAGTGCTGCTGAAACTCAAATAATGACCTTATGATTTATCTTTCGTTCACTTTTCGTTTGACGCCATAGGCATCTCGCCTGTTGAGTACGTCATGTCATGGCATTCTTGTCTTATTATGGTATTATGAGCATCCGTCATGCTATAAGTTTTCCTTTTATGAGTAGTTTTTTGTCGCTTCATGAATGCAACTGCATCTGTTATTTGTGTTAAAAGCCTTTGTAATATCCATAGCTGCTGCCAAAATGGTTTTGTAATTTCAGATCCTGGAACATTTGCGCTGCATACTATGACTGCATCCGGAGGCAACAACGAACTACACAGGAAGAACATGCACTAAGCTTGACATTGCCGATTTTCTGTTAGATGCATGCTTGATATTCCCGATTGTTTTTAGATTCAAGCCTGATATATCGCAGTTATTTTTGTCTGCAGCCTCCATCTGTGTCAGATCCTCGAAGAAACGTCACTCTTTCCTCATTACCCCCTAATGCCCCGCGGTCTCAGCGCGATTTGTCTCAGCGCGATTGTCTCAGTGTTCGTTGTCTTGGGGCCACGAAGGCCGGTCCCGCTCAAGAGTAGATTTCCTGCCACCAATCAGAGGGCCCCATTTTCTCTAACATCTACAGTGTACCCCCCTAGCAGATGCTAGCAGTCGCTTACGAATAATGATCGATAGACACATCAATTAAGCATGCTATTAGCAGTATGCTATTTTATTGCATTCCGACCAAAACAATAAAGGATCGTGATTTACTTCAATTACAAGATGCGGTTACCACTATATGCTCTTTCTCAGCCAATCATTACCGTCGCACTCACACGCTACCAATTTTCCTCCCACCCAAATAAAACCTGAAAAGAACATCACCGACAAAGACAAAGACAAAGCCAAAAAACTAAAATTTTTTCTTTCAAATGCGATCACCGCATAAATGATAAGAACTCCCCAAATAGGAAACACACAAGAAATCTTTCACTCACCCCAGAAACGCGCGCATCCCCCCAGCAATTTGGATATTCGGTTACTGTTCAGATTTTCCTCGCTTTCCCTCCAGTTTCGACCCAGAGAGCCCTCCTCCCTTGTGCCCTGCTTCAACTATAGCATATCCAGACATATCTTTTTCTTGATTTCCTTTTTCTGTTTGTTCTCCGTGCTGCAGATCGATTCCAGCAAATCAAGCAAAGAAAAAACAGAAAAAACCGATAGAAATCGAACCATATTATTATCTTTGATCATCACTGACGAGCCCCAGAAAACGCGCAGACAACACAACATCTGCACGATACAGCACTAGGAGCCTGAGGCCAAGTAGTAATAAATTGGATCGACCGCTGCTTTTTGGCTTGGTTCTCGTTGCGCGGAAACCTCTGAAGACATAAGACCTTTCAAAATAAGCGAGAGCTTCCATAGATCAGCCAGGCATCCCTGTTCTTTTCAACATGTTCCCCAGCATATCCACGACAATGGACGGCCATTCGGAATCGGAGTCCAGTGCCGTCCACAAGCCGCCTACCACTACGAAATCGCTCATTGACGAGATGTTGAGCTCCAGCAAAAAGAAGAACAGACAAAAGAGATTGAAGCCGCCGCCTTTGTACAAAACTGTCAGTGTGCAATCAACGCCAAACGTCAACTTTATGGGGTCTGCAGCCACACGGCACCCTCACAACTCAGAAAATAGCGTCGCGGGCCCCGTAGATCCCGATATCAGTGCGTTTCGAGAGACGTACAAGTCGCGTGTGTCCTTTGACACTGTCAACATCGGGGTTTCCAATAGCGAGGGGGTCGATCCTACTGAGAACCCTGAGTATTATGGGATTGAGCCGTCGCTTCGGTCCTTCTCGCTGTTGGGGCAGTCCAAGGTTGTGGACGAATCGGCAGTTCCCGACCGCAGAAGTCTTGCCAGCATGAGCGACTCGGAGTTTAAAAAGTACCAGAAAAAACAGCGCAAGCTTGAGGAGGACGCCATGGCGATGCACAACCAGGTGTGCTGTTTCTCCAAAATGCACAAGGACTTCAACACCCTCTACCACAACTACGAGAAGCTCAACCATCGCACAGTCGGCAGTGCCGTCAAAAACGAGCGGCTGCTTCCCCTTCCCGAATTCCCGCGCAGAACGATTTTGGTGTACATTTCCGGGCGCAAACACACATGGGTGGCCCTTGACTGGTGTGTGCGCTGTCTTTTGGCCAACGGAGACCATGTTGTTGTGGTTTCGTCGATATACCCTGAAATCATGGAGAACGCCATAGACTCCAACCACCACAACGCCAAGAACTTCATCAACGCCGACAGTCTATCTGAGCGTCTCAGACGCTACAACAGCAGCGACACAGAGCTTGATTTGGACGCAGGGGTGGACGAGTCCGGAATGACGCTTGCACAGCGGAAAAGCCGGTTCCAAAACGACCCGTTTTTGGGCGGACTTGCGCCGCCTCCTCTCCAAAGCAGAGACCGTTCGCGATCGCGTTCCAGATACCAGCCCTCGCCCATTGGCACAAGATCTCCTTCCAGAAGCAGAAGCCACGCGGCCACGGGCATTGACAAGTACAGCGACTCGCCTACACGCATTCCCAGCAACTATACACTTGAGGACCTCCACATCAAGCAAAAGGCGAAAAACATCATGAAATACATTCTCAGCATTGCAGACCCAGACCTTGTGATCAAAATAACCATCGATCTCATTGTGGGAGAGACCAAGGACGTGCTCAAGGACTCGTATATACTCTACACCCCCGTGCTAATAGTGTGCTCTGCTAAGCCCCACGAGGACTCTGCGCCCATGAGATCGTGGAAAAGCTCACGGCTCACCGACCGGATTGTCAAGAACTTCACGATCCCCGCAATCATTGTGCCTGCCTTGAACATGGGCAAGTTTGAAAAGCACTTGTTTGACCACGTGTCGCAGCGTCTCTTCCCGGTGGCCAGTAACGTGTCGATGCTCAACATGTCCGAACACGCAAAAGAGCTTGACAAAAGCCGCACCAGTGCCGCGGCAGCCAACATCGACGACCTGAAGAAAGTGAAAAGCGCGCCTGCCTCGGTGACAAACTTGCCTATTTTCAGCATGACGCACTCCTCCTCGTCGGCGTCCGGCCTGAACATCGAAAGCAGCACAAACGAGACCATTTCCAGCGCCAGTCCCTTGCTGGGTGCCAATATAAGCACTAACGACGTCTCCAGCGCCACCAGCAAGAGCAGCAGCAGCACCAGCGGCACTGCCACGACTCGTGGCGAGGCCAGGGCCCCAGAACGCGACCTCGGCATCCCCAGCGACTCGGAGAGCGAGTCCGAGAGCGACAGCGACTCGGAAACCGAAAGCGACAGCGATTCGGGCGACAGCGAATCGGAGGGCAAAAAGGAGAGCGATCCGGACTACAAAGTGACAGATTACGGCATGGAGCGCGATCTTGCAAGACACAAAGAGAGCCAGAAAAGGGCAGTCGGCTTGAACCGGCACTCCTCGAAGAGATCCAGCAACAAGAACTCGAAAATAAGAACGTTGATCAACGACTTGAATCTCGCCAATAAGCCGGACTTGTCCACCAAGGAGAAGATCAAGTTGTTCGTCAAGGACAACGAGTTGAAGCTCGAAGAGAACTTGCGCAAAATTCCAATACAGTTGCCTTCAGCACCTTCTGCCGGAGCCAGTGGGACCAATCTCGCTGACGAAGCGTCGGCGCGTGGGTTTGAGTCGCGCATTGACCGCGATTATTTCAAAAACCAGCTAGACATCATTTCCGCCAGCTCGTTGTATGTGACCAAGAAGCTCAAGTCGCTTGATTTCACCGACGATTTGGAGGGCGCAGAGCTTGTGAGAAGCATCACCGGCGACCCTGCCTTGTCGCAGCCCAAGAAGTTCAAATCAATGCTTCTAGACGACAAGCCAGCGAAAAAGCGGATTCCTGCGGCCCAGTTCAATATGAACAGCAGCAGCGCCGTGGACGTGACTCGTGCGAAGCGGGTCATCAAGTTTGCCGATAGTCTGCTGTCCCCGCCCAAGAGAGGCAGCGTCAGCAGTGCCACAAGACCAAAGCTTCACGCAACAGTTTCTGAAAACAACGTCGCTTCCACAGGGAAACACGACAAGTCGGCATCGCTTTTATCAAGAGCTATGTTTAGGCTGATGAATGGCAGCGAAGGGCCTCGAAGCCTTGCCTCGGCCTCGCCGTCGCTCTCGCCCGTATCCACAAACGACAGCACTCGCAACGCTGATAGATCAGAACGGTCGTTGAGCACAGGATTACTTGGGCCTATTATGTTGCGAAAAAGCAAGGGGTCTGCCTTTGGCAGAAGCAGTAGTGCCGACGTGAAAGAGGGCCGCAAGAAGCGCAAATCTTTTTTGAGAATATTTTGAATGGACTGGAGACACCCACTGCATGTATAAAGATTATAGAAGTAATACAGATTTAGGCATATCAGTCGTCAGAGATAGAAGACGCAAGATATATGATTTTGATATTAATAGGTTCCTTCAATGTACTACGATCCTACTGAGGAGAAAACATTTATGCATTCATTAACGAGACTATATAGAGGGCTTCATGCGATACATGCGCGAACAACATCGAAAAGGGCGACGTTTGCCGATCGAATAACAAACATGTGGTGGCTTCCAGAGAGACAATGACAATAACCATATTGCATTGCTTATGTCAAAGAAGGCAAACAAGCAATACATCTTCATGTCCATAATGCACCACTCACAGCAATCTCAATCGCTTATTTCGACTTGCCTTCAAGAGCCAACACATGTTGCTCCAAATTGGCAATGGTCTTTTCCAAGGCTAAAACATCACCCACGATGGCCTTGTTGGAGGCTCTGTATTCGTCAATCAAAAAGTAGTAGGACCCGAACCCAGTGACACTGACTCCCAAAAGAAATCCCAAGAACCCACCTCTGAAGGCACCTATTCTCTTTGGTTTTGCTATTGGAGCGGTTGGGGCAGCTGTGGCTGTGGTTGCGTAGCGTCTGACTGAACTGGACAACAAACTTCTGTAAAGCATTTTCGTGATATGTGTTGAATATTATATATGGGTACTTGGACTCAATTGATGTGTGGATGTATTCAGGAGCTAAGAAAGTGTCGACTGCGCGATATGTAAAGCCAGATTCTCCTCTTGATTTTTGTGATTTTCCTGTTTTCGCACTTTGTTGTTAGAATTCTTTCATTTTCACGCCTTTCCGCTCACACTCTGTCTCGTTTGATTTTACTTACACTTTTTTTCGGCCTTTAATTGATGCTACTGTGATTGGGGATTTTCTCCCGTTTCCTTGGTATAGTGATAAGACTGCGGGGGGCCACAGCGATAACGTGACTAGCTAAAGAGTATACCATCGCCTTGGTCCGCTTCGTAAAACGAGCGAAAAACGACTTAAACGAGTGCTTTGGGAAATTTCAGAGATACTGAAAAACTTTCGATAGTTTTCACAGGCTGTCTTCTTTCTCTCGTATGCAACCGCAATTGCCCCGTTTCTACTTCTTCTTCAGTCCTAGACACTCAATTCAAAGATAAACCAAATCACACAATGTCCAAGGCTGTTGCTAGAGAAAAATTTTTAGGCGTTTTCCCAGAGATCGTCGCTGAATTGCAAGATATCGTAAAGGCTTACGGCTTGAGCGAAGATGCAATCAAGTGGTTCACCAGAAACTTGGAGTACAACACCCCGGGGGGAAAGCTCAACAGAGGTTTGTCGGTTGTTGACACCTACATGATTCTCAAGGGCTACAAATCTGTTGAGGAGATCCCATTGGAACAATACAAGAAAGCCGCTATCTTAGGGTGGTGTGTTGAATTGTTGCAGGCCTATTTTTTGGTTGCTGATGATATGATGGACAAGTCCATCACCAGACGTGGCCAACCTTGTTGGTACAGAGTACCAGGGATCAACGAGATTGCCATCAACGACTCTTTCATGTTGGAAGCTGCCATTTACATCCTTTTGAAAAAACACTTCCGCTCTGAAAAATACTACGTCGACTTGTTGGAACTTTTCCACGAAGTCACATTCCAAACAGAGCTTGGCCAGTTATTGGACTTGATCACTGCCCCTGAAGACCACGTCGACTTGAGCAAGTTCTCGTTGTCTAAGCACAGCTTCATTGTAATTTTCAAGACTGCCTACTACAGTTTCTACTTGCCAGTGGCTTTGGCCATGTACATGGCGGGTGTCTCTGACGAGAAAGACTTGAAGCAAGCCAAAGACGTATTGATCCCTCTCGGGGAATACTTCCAAATACAGGATGACTATTTGGACTGTTTCGGTAAGCCAGAAGACATTGGAAAGATCGGAACCGATATCCAAGATAACAAGTGCTCGTGGGTTGTCAACACTGCATTGAAGTTGGCCTCTGCTGAACAGAGAAAGGTGTTGGATGAAAACTACGGTAAGAAGGACAACAAAGAGAGTGAGCTTAAATGCAAAAAGGTGTTCTCTGATCTCAAAATCGACCAGCTCTATCACGAATACGAGGAGAAGGTCGCCTCTGAATTGAAGCAAAAAATCAGCAACGTCGATGAAAGCAGAGGCTTCAAGGGCGAGGTTTTGACTGTCTTCTTGAACAAAATATACGGCAGAAAGAAATGAATAGAGACTACCTTTGAATCAGGCGTACATAGAGAAAAATATATCCACTGATGGTTTTCATATTAGTAACTTCAAATTGTAGCTTTCTTCCAAAGGTTTCGTCTTACTGGATTTTTCAGAGACTGGCCGGAAATTAGGTGCGAAAAGTAATACTAGGACAAACATGTTGAGACTTAGAAAAAAAAAAATTTCACTCCAGTACAGTCTAGCGTTAGCAGCATTTTATGCTCGGTTATTGACGGTTTGATTAGTACCAACACCAGACACATCTATAGCAGTATCATAAAATGACAAATAGCGATTCAGTGAACGATTCCCTGAATAAAAAAAGAAAAGTTGACACTCAGCTTCGATGTGAGTTTTTCATTGCAAGAAAACAAAGGCAATGTGGGATGTTGAGAAAGGCCGACAACAAGTTTTGCGCAGAACACTCCGTGGCTGCAAATGACGATCAAAGAATACCATGTCCAGTTGACCCATCGCATACTGTCTGGAAAAAGAATGTGCATAAGCATGTCAAAAAATGCAACAAGGTAAAAATAGCTAAGCTTCCAGAACTAACAACATGGTTTTCGAAAGATATTAACTGTCGGCTACCTAACGAGAATTGTGAGCAAGTGGAGGCAACAGACAATACTGAGCTAGATTACGACCGCTGGCTTCCTATTGTTCAAAAAACCTACGACAATCTCCTCGAGACTATCCTCGATGGTGATGATTCGCTTCTGCTAGAAATACAAGACTTTAAGGAAGGGTTGGACTCAAGATTCAACGAATTGGAAAACCAAAAGCATATTCACCAGCAGTCCTCTTTGATTGGACACCTTCATAATGAAAACCTTTGGGGTAGCGAGTTCAACTATATTGAGTTTGGTTGTGGAAAGGCTGAGTTATCTAGATATTTATCCAGATCAATAGTCTATCATGAGTTCAGCTCCTACAAAAGCAGTAATGACAGTCAGAAGCATATTGACTCGCCTGATTTTTTGTTGATTGACAGATCGCCAGTAAGGATGAAGATGGACTCAAAAATAGGAAAGGACTACCTAGAATTGAAAAATGAGTTTGCTATCCCGGACTCAATCGAGAGCAAAGAACCTAGAGTAAAAAGAATCAAAATTGATATAAAGGACTTGGATTTGAACAACATACTTGTTGCTAACGAAGATCCGTTCACGGTGAATGACAACAGGAATGTGGTAGGCATATCAAAGCATTTATGCGGTGCAGCCACCGATCTAACTTTGCGATGCTTGCTCAATAGCGAAGTTCTACGGCAAAGATTCGCGGGATTGATAGTTGCCATGTGTTGTCGTCATGTGTGTGATTACAAGCAACTACTCCCGGAGTCCAAATCATTTTTGAAGAGCCTATTACCTGAAACAGACACGCCCGTGAATTCGGTAGATTACTTCCGGGTTCTCAAGAAGTTGGTATCATGGGCAACATGTGGCCGCCGGGAAGGAATTAAAGACAATGACGTTAACAACCATCCCTCAAAATTGACTGTTTTAGAGAGAGAAAAACTAGGCTTGAAAGCTAGAAGAATAATCGATGAATCAAGGCTCTTCGCAATAAACAACCATGCAAATGGTAGCTCCAACAAATGGAATGCTAGAATTCTCCACTATGTGGAGAGAGAAACATCTCTTGAAAATGTTTGTTTGATAGTCAAGCCTTCAACTGCCATTGAAAAGTGAGAATTCGTAAGATATATACCACTTACAACAAGAATGCATAAGCAGTTACTCACATCAATAAAACAATGTAACCAACTACTTACGGTGAGAAAAAGGCGAAATCACATCGCAAAATGCGCTTATATTATGTAATATTATGAAATGGAGACATCGTAAACACTTGAAGCTTAAATCTTTTCTTCAGTGATACCGTGTTTCCAGATGGAAACGTAAGGAGTAACACCGTCTTCACGGTAGTTCAACAAAACGATCATTCCATCTGGGTCCATGGACTCACCAGTGTAGAATTCCCAGTCCTTGAAGGTCTTGATAACTTTTTTGACGTAGGCTTGAGCACCTTTTTCGAAAACAGCAACCTCATCTGGGTTAGTCTCAGCCAACTTGGTCTTGACAGCCTTCATGTAACCTTTGATGTAAGTCAAGAAAGATTTCTTGTCAAAACCGGTTGGTTGCAATCTGAAAGAGTAGACAACATTGTTGACGGTTTCAACACCATCCTCCAATTCTTCGTCACCATCTTCAGCAGATGGGTTGGCTCCGATATCAACATCAGCACCTGGCTTGACCTTGATCATGGAACAGTTAGCCTCATAAACGACACCATCAACCAATTGTGGCTCGTAAGCATCAGACAACAATTCATCGTTGGAGAAAATATCCTAGTTGCAATTGTTAGTAAAAAAAATGTCCTTCTTTAATGCCTGGCTCTGCCACACTGAAAAGCACACATTTCGGGCAGAAATCTCACTGAAGCTACCTTACCTTGAAAATAATCATTTTGAATCGGTAATATACTAGTTATACGTTTAGTGATATCGATAATATATTATGCCGAAGTTTCTACCACCAAAAGAACGAGTTGAGATGGAAAAGAGAACAGACAGATACAGAAAAAAATTTTTATTTCAATCTGTTTTCGTGAAGCTTTTTTTTTCCTTAGACAGAAAATTTTTTTTCAGTAACAAACCTAGAATTACTGCCAGTCGTTAAAAAAAAGAAAGATAAAGGCGAAAAAAGAAAAACGTTTTGAAGAGAATTTCGTCTCAGTCACCCTGAAATATATGCAGAAATGGTATGATAGTGGCAGGCGCAACCATGCACAAAAATGTATATAGGTGTATATATACTATGACACCTGCATAGAGAATTTCACAAGTCTGAATTTTTTGTTTACGTCTCTTCGCCAGGTAGCAGCCATAACCTTGTGGTAAAGACCTTCATGCAAACTAGTGTATGTGTGATTTGGTGAAGACTTTGTTTATTGGGATTGTACTGCTTGGTATCAAAGTCTCTATGCTGAAAAAGAATGAACCAATGGGGGAAATCCAGATGTTTGAGAGTGATACGGCCCTTTGAATCAAGAATAAACTCGTATCGCAAGAGAGTCGTTGCCTACCCACATATAATTGCGCGGGAGGAGGATACAGATGTCGAAAGTGAATACGAGAGTGAAATTGATCACTCGAATTGCAATTCTAGAGAGAGAATTAGACTGTATGTGAGGGCTCGAAAGCTTGATATGAATCATGACTATTCATTTTTTAGTGATTCGGATGAGGATGAGGACGATGAAGACGATGGAGATGAAGAATACGATGAGCGGACCGAGCAGCAGCCAAAAAGTAAGCGGAACCAAAAGGCTGTCCGGTCAGCTAGGGGACGTCAAGAAGAAGCATCTTTCAGCTCAGATACTCTATGGAAGAACATGAAGGGTGTTCTTTCGGAGGAGTCTTGGGAATCGCTATCCGAAGTCTACAAAGAGTTCAAAACATTAATGACCAAATTCGAAAACGTACGCCCCTCTGGGTTGCGTGATTTAGTTGCAGTAAAAATTGCAGGGTTCATGATCGCTGGAAACTGGCGTGACGAAGAAGTCGACGAAGAAGAGGCGAGAATGAATATGATCATCCGAGACGATCTGCTGATGCGCCTTAGAGAAATAGCAGGATACCTTTCCTTAGATGACCAAGAGCTAATGCGCGAGAGTCTTGATATAAATGATCGCAATGACTGGTATGACGTGATGCCTGAATTGCAAACTCTAGGAAAATTTTTGGTTGTTGGTCAGGTTATATATTTGATTGAAAAGCATATCCAGAACTTGGCACCACTTTTACCAGTGTTGATTCAGCATTTGGACGATCTCAGTACCACAAATGACAGCTATTTGTATTTGAGAAGCCGCTTGATTGAGGTCTATTACCGAAATCTACCTGTGAAGGAGATATGGTGCTCGATGAAAGAGAATCGTCTATCAGTCTTCAAGAATTCCCACGATGTTAACATATATGAAAACGTGCTAAAAAGCGTACAACGGGAAGTCGTCAAAACTTTTATCTCATCCGAGCAGGGATCCATCCACATAAAACACAGCAAACTCCATGCTACAATTGTCTGCATTATGAGGAAAAGCCTACAGGAAGTTGCCAGCTCAAAACGAAAAGCCGAGGTGATGGTGCAATTATTCAAGCTATTGCACATCATTATAGTCAAACAGCATTTTAATGACATGATGGATGGCTTAGCCTTGGCGATTGAATTTACCGGCGCATCGCACCGTATGAATTACATAATGGAGTTGCTAATAAACCTCAAGGATGACGTCGCACTATACATTTCGGATGAGACTACGCGGCAAGGTTCATATTTTCTCATCAAAATCTTGGAGTGGTTTTACATCTGGAAGCGTCGCAAGATGACCTCTCAACAAAAGAATAACAGCATGGTAGACTTCAAACGGTTGAAAGTGCTACTAAAACTGATTGGACAGGGGTATATCAAGAAACTGTTGGTAATAATACAAACTTTACAGGAAGCTTACCGACAGGATTCTAAGGAACTTGAGCATATAAGTAAACTACTCAAGCAGCATATTTCTGATGAACGGGCCGAAAGCGAAGTCATTGACATAGATCTTTCCGGGGAGGAAACAGTTATTGATATCCTGACTAGTGATAATGAAGAACAAGAACTGTCAGAAGAGTCTGATCAGGAATCTGATCAAGTGGACCCAGAATCATACCAAGAAACAGATGATGGCTCCATACAAGTGTTAGACGAAGAGTCTGTGCTTGATTTGGAACGAGAAATGCAGCAAGAGTCTGATGAAGATTTGATAAGTAGGTTCGAACAAGGTTCAGAACAGGATTCAGAACAAAATTGCGATTCAGAGCAAGAAAAAGTGCACTCGTTGATAGAATTAAGCTCTGATTCTCTGGAGAGTTCAAACTCGTACTTCCTGTCCGAATCAAACGGCGAATTCTCTCTAGAATTGGGCCCGAATTCGCGTACAGAGTTGGACTCCAATTCGCTGATTGAATCTGACAATGAAATTGTACTTCTCAGGTATAATAAGTTTGGTCAAAATTGCGAAACTCTAAATAAAAGAACAAAAAAATCCGGGGTACACAAATCAGAAAAGGCAAATAGATTCGTGATTGACATTAGTGACTCCTCCTCTGACTCGCAATCAGAAAGTCACTCGGAAAGTGATAGCGATGACTTCGTGTTGCTAGAGACAAAAGATACCATGAACATCCTATTGAAAGGCGCACAATTGCAGTCGTCACATAAACGAAAAATCGAGAAAGTCATCCAATGGAGAAGAAACAAACAGAGAAAAACCTCTAGTTAGTCACGCTTTTTACCGCCGCAATCCTGAACATTATCTACAATGTACCGTCATGTACAATACAATCACTTGCCACCTATACATCTGTAGACTTATGTTCGTACTGACTGTTAATAGAAAGAGCGAATCGTAATCTCGAATAAATTTAGCTGTGTGATTAATAAGCAAAGCTAATCACACCTCTCCGAAGGTATCAAATATAGAAAGAATCCTGACGAAAAAAGGTTTAATCTGGCTATGTCGGGGTGGCAAGTCGCCACCTACACGGTTTATCTACCCCCCCTTTTTCCGATTTTGTCTCTACTCAAAATATCCGTATGCCCATAACACATTGAACAATACGACTTTTCAACGCCTCAACCAAAGTGGCACGATCCACTCTTGCTAATCCCATGCATTGATTCTGTAGCTTTACAGATTAGACCTAAAAACGGGATAGCCAAAAAGAGTCAAAAAAAAATACTCATTAAAAATCTTGTTTCATGGGGAAAAAAATTTTGTCCACAACTCTTAGCACTCGGCTCATCGCCAAGCAGCAATGCGTAGAGCATCGACCAATAGACTAAATTCTCACATTTTTTTCTGATAAGTATCCGTTGATTTCCCGTTAGTCTCTCGTCTTCAAACGCCATCTTATTAATTCTCACACCAATATAACTATCTACTTGTACTGTACATCCGCTTGACTGTTTATTGACAGACATTATCTGTCAATTGGCTCTTCGTTTATTGTATTTTTGTGTATAAGCGCTGTTGTTTTCAAAGCGTGAATTGAGTCAAATTTGCGCTGCTCGCAAAGTCGTCACTTCACTAACTATCCTTCGAGCTGATAACTATACACTCCTAGGAAATATCTACTTGTGACGTCGGCCAAAAACAAAAACTGCTTTGTGTCTTACTTCATCAAGAAACACAAAGGTTTCTAAGTTATTGTATCGAACTCCCCTCTGCCTTTCTTGGTCAGCCGCACTTTTTTTGAAGAAATGAGCGGAGATATCTCGCCAGGTGCCTCCAAGAAATCGAGAAAGTTCTCTACTACTGCGCTTGACTTCACAGAGGACACTCTGAGACAAGATGGTTCCTCGGTGTTGATCAATCGTAGTTTGAGTGTCTCCAGCTCTAATAATAGACCATCTTTCCAGCCAGGTTCTTTTGCTCCTTTATCGAATCAGTTCGTCAATGATCATAATCCGGCTTTGCCTACTCCCATTCCGGAGTCTCTACCTACAACCCCCGGATATGAGACTTATAACGGCGGGATGTTTCAGGAATCAAACTCTGACAGCTATTTTCCTGTTCAACAGAAACCAACTTCTCCTATCCCCAACCTTCAAGAGAAATCGTCTCTACATAACTTGAACAGTGTCAATATCATCGGCTCGCAAGTTCTGATCAATGAGAGAGACGACAGTGGTTTAATAGCTGTTGAAAAAAGCATCAAGAACCTCAAGAGCAACACACAACCAGATGACGAGCCTTTTGACGAATCTTCAACCGAGCCTCCCTTGATGACCATCAGAAACCCTCCAATGAACTTGTGGAGGGTTATTTCGTCATGCTGTTTCTGTTTTTCGGTTGGTATCTCCGACGGTTGTGTCGGTGCTTTGTTGCCCAAGATTGAAAAGTACTATCTCATCAATTACTCCATAGTCTCGTTACTTTGGCTAGGTAATGCTGTGGGCTTCATTCTTGTTGCATTGACTTCGGCCATTATCACGAGCAGATTCAAACCCAAAACTCTTATATCAGCTGCAACTGTGTTACAGATTGTTCAGTTTACGATAGTCGCAACCGGAACCAAGTTTCCGGTTATAGTTTTTGCGTATCTAATTGGAGGGATCGCTTTAGCGTTAGGGTTGTCCCAACATAATATCTTCCTCTCTAGATTGGACAAGGCCAGTACTTACTTAGGGTTTTTTCATGGGGCATATGGTTTAGGTGCCACTTTCGGTCCTTTAGTTGCCACTCTAATGTCATCGAACAATGTTCGGTGGAACTTTTTCTTCCTTGTTCTTTTGTGCATGTCTATCATCAACTTATTCTTCTTGACATATGCCTTCAAAGACTCGGATACTGATTTGGCTCCTTGGATGGATCAGGATGAGCTCGGTCATGAGAACACCAGCGCCAATAGAGACACTGCTATTGAGTTGTCTAGTTTGAACTCGGGTGGCAATGCTGTTGGTGCTTGTGGCGTTGATATTGAGTCTGAGAAGCCTAAAGCGCCATCAGACTTTACTTTGGCCTTGAAGTTAACCAAAACTTGGTTGCTTTCGTTGTTCGTGTTCTTCTATCAAGGCAGTGAAGTTTCTTTAGGTTCTTGGACTGTGACGTTCCTTCTCGAATATAGACACGGTAACGCCACTACTATTGGTTATGTCTCTTGCGGGTTTTGGTTTGGTATCACTTTAGGAAGATTGTTGATCACTCCTTTTGCAGTCAAATATATTGGCAACCGACGGGCGATTATACTTTTTGTGTGCTTAGCTATCGTTTTCGACATCATGGCATGGTTAATTGATAATGTGGTTGTGTCTGCACTTATGACATCCATTGGAGCATTGTTCATTGGACCTACATATCCTTTGATGATTGGATTGGTTGCCAAGATTTTGCCGAGAAAAGTGCAGATAATTTCCTTGACCATCATGACAGCCTTTGGTTCCTCGGGTGGAGCATTGTTCCCTTTCTTGGTAGGTTTACTTTCAGAGTTTGTAGGCACTTATATTTTGCATCCAGTGTTCCTTAGTTTATTCACTATTATGCTTGCTGTCTGGATCTGTTTGCCTAATGTTGAACGTATTCAAAGAAAGGGCCCTCCAAAGACATTATGGGAACGCATCTGGTAATCTTTGGTAAAATCCATCTCACAGAGATTCAAAGTTACTTTTTTGTTATAAATACCATGAAAATCATCAACAATCAAGGTATATTCGATCATATATCTACGTTTGCTATATACATTTCTCTCCCCTTTCTTGCATTTAATCCTGCTACAAACGTTTCTTAAAAAATATATCAATGTTGGCTTTGGTTTCATTCTAGATTGCAAGTTGCTCACCGTCTAAATTTTGTTCTTCTCCATCCCTCCTTTTCTTATTGGCTATCATTTCCACGTAATGCATTTTTCATCAGTTCACCTTGATTGTAACTTCGTATTACGTAGCCACTGAATAGTGATGCTTTTTGGCTTCCTGAGCTAACAATCTTTCCGCCTGGTCACCATGCCGTTCCTTCACTTTTCCTGTAGCGCCACTGTTTCTTCCAGCTCCTAATCTCTTGAATGCATAGTTAGCTTTAACAATCTTATTCATCAAATACTGACCATCCATCTCTTTGATAGCTAGATCACTGCTACTAAAGTCATCATATGAGATGAAGCCATAACCCTTTGATTTACCTTCAGCATCTCGAGCAATCGTTGGACCCCTTATGATTTTACCGAACTTGCCAAAGGTGTTTCGTAAGAGCTGTTCGTCAATCATCTCATCCAAATTTCCGATGAATATATTTGCTCCAATATCCACCGATTTGGCAGATTCAATCAAGTCTGTTAATGTGTTTGCCCCTTTAGCCATCGCACTAACGGTAACTTGGTCATTGATTCCGTGAGAACCACCAGGATTGACCCCATTAATATTGGTAGGCAAAGTGGCCTTTCGCACTTTAATGTTTTTGTTATACAATGGAACTCCGTTCATGATCATCAATGCGTACTCCGCATCTTTTTCATTTTTAAACTCGATAAACCCGTATCCTTGATGAGTGGATGTTATTCTATCTCTAGGCAAATGTAAGGTTCGAAGGGGTCCGACTTGAAGAAACAATTCATACATTATCTGTTCATCCACTCTTTCATCTAGGTTCCCTATATATATTGTTGCATCTTTGTTTCTCTCCGACTCGGAAAGCTTTTTTAACAACATAATGCCTTGTTCCTGTTATGATGTGCAACTCTTTCACTTTGATGAGGATGTCTATAATGTTTTATGTCTTCTATCGATATTGTTAATTGAAAATCTTCACTGTAACAGAAAAATATGATCGGAATTCAAAACTTTTGATATTAATTCCGGGCTCATCAATGTGTACAGATGTTGTAGCTGTAGAAAGTTTCAAAAAAAAAAAAATTAAAAAAATTTTCAATCACATAAATTGAAAAAATTCATGCCATACTCTTCCTTCCCTCAATTTTCTTCTTCTTCTTACTTCTGATCTTTTATTCTTTAACAACATTTTGTTACCAAATACGGACCATATTCTAACAAGTTTTCACCCTGATTCTCGTGCGTTTTGCACTGAGTTTCTAACTTTTCTTTTTTGTAATTGATCTCTTTTTAAGTAAAGAACCAATGATTAGTTACGCATTTTTGAAACTTGTTGTTTAGTGTCCAAGAACAAATTTTGCCTGATTTATCGTTTCAATGTTGGAATATTGCTATTCTATCAATAATATTGATACTTCATGCTCCGGCAATATCTATATATGCTCAAAATGTACTACTTCAAAACTGGAGAACTTTACAAATAATTAGTAACGCTTATAATAATATTTTAAACTAGTGTTGAATCTCAATTCGTTATCAAAACGAATCGAAAAGAGGAAAAACTAAGAAGTGAAAGACTTGGGGAGAATTGAAGGAAGATGAAAGTTGTCCTCAAGCTGATTAGGAAACAATTTCGATGTTAGTCTTGTCAGTATAATTGACTTGACCGATCTGAACTTTGCTGTCCTCCAAGTCGTAGTAGATGTATGCAGATCTCAAGAACCCGTCACCAAGGATGTAGTACTCAGATTGAGAGTCCAAGACACCCACGATACATTTAGATCCGGTAGAGTCATCCTTGAATAGAAGATCTGAGAATGGAACAGTGACGGAGGAAGACCCGAAAGAAAAAACAAAATCTTCACCTTTCGCATCACATGAGGTAGAGTAGTATCCAGAGGATGAGTCTAAGGTACCGTACTTCTTACCAATAGCAGTGGCAATGGCTGTTGGAGCGTAGACCAAGGTGGTACCAGAGTCCAACAAAGCTGGGTATTTCTTGCTGGTGAACTTGTTGGAGCCAGCACTGATGCCCTCCAACTCGACAAAGAAAGCAACAGCCTCTGAAGTAGCTGATCCGCTGTCATCGATATTAACCAAGTCCAAAGTGGCCAAATCACCAGTGTACTTTGCGTGGTCAATAGCACCAAACAAGACAGATCCGGCTTTGGCATCAACAGAATTCAAGTACAATGAGTATCCAACTTTATTGATTAATCCTTCTTTCTTCAAAACAACCGGGAAGTTATCGTAAGTGGATGTGGAAGCACTGGCTTCGTTACCGGTCATACCAATTCCAAAGACACCTTCACCAGCAGTCTGTTTTGTGGCATCACCAAATTGCAAACCAGTGACAGTGGCACCTCCTAAGGTCACGGTTTCTTTAGCCCAGTCACCATTGGCATAAGATCCATCACCATATGAAATAGAAAATCCAGAGGAAACTTTTTTGTATGTGGAGGATTTTGTGTTGTCGTAGGTACCGTAGTCAGAGCTGGTACCTGCGCCAGGGACCCACAAATCGGAAGATCCGGTATCAACATCAACCTTTACAGTCTGGCCTGGAGTTCCAATAGAGATGTCAGCCAAGTACATGGAGTACTCGTTTTCCAAGACTAAATCAACACCTTTGGATTTAGCTGAGCGGTGAATTTTGTTGTAAATGTTCAAGTTTTGTTGAACAGCTTCGGCGTGACTGAATCTCTTAACTTCAAAGTCAATCTTGATCGGACTGTAAGACTCAGAAGTTGAATTGACGGGAGCGGCGAGTGTCACTGAAGTGAGAGCTGACAAAACAGACAACAAAATGGAAGTAGAGAATTGCATTATCAAAATGTGATTAGAAGGGAAGGAAGTAAAGGTAGATATGTTTGACTATTTGTGTAATGACTAGACCAAGAAAAACATTGAAATAGAATGAGTGTACGTCTTTCAGGAAGATATAGATATCTGCCTCTATTTATAAGAGTCTTTATGGGCGCTTCATTTGAGTAGATCTTGTTTTCCGAGATATTACGCTATTTGAGTGATAGGGGAAGCAGCGATTAGAATCGTTGGGCTCATAATATTTGCCACAGCTACAAGGTATGACTGTTACGGAGCTATTGGTGGCTAAGCCAACGTAATTCATTTTAGTTGGCGATATTAATAGATAACGTCGCTCCTTAGAATCTTTGATGCCTCATGTTCAAAAACCACAATATTTTTTAATGATATGAAAAATATAAAATTTGTCCTAATGCATTAAAAACGTACAGGAGGATTGCCGCGTACCTACCCCTGACATATTCGTCTGGGAGGAGCGAATTTCAATCAATGCCTTGCGATTTACACTTATATCGTATATCAAAAACAGGACTAACAATTTACTGCATCTATATTGTGATTCTGTGTAAATGAAGCTGGTCTGAGGTTCTAAAATTTTTACAAGCTGATTTCGATTACAAACACTGAAAAATAGTCAAAAACGTTAATTGAAACTAAACTTATATGCAAAGTAATTGTTCTTCAGACAAAAGTTTGATAGAAAATGCTTGACAAGATCTGATTCAACTGCTCGCTGTAGCGTAGCAAGGTACAACAGGATTCAGAATGCTAACAGCAAAAGTTGGTTCTTGAATATTTTTGAGAGGACCGATTTTGGTAAATTCGTCAAGATGTCCACCCTCTGCTTTCTTTCTCTTGGCTGCAGCCACTTCAGTGAAACAAATCAACTCATTGCTTACCCATACCCTTTTGATTAATGGCAACCGCGCGTGTTAGCATCTTTTAGTATGTAATTGCTCATATATATGTGTGTGTGTTTGTGTGATTTAAACACTCAATGCTGATTATTAAAGATAACACTGAATGATACTTACACAAAGAGTCATAGTGCAGATGCCGTTGGTCATTTTCATCGACCAGTTATAAAATTCGTACTTATGCTCATCTTCTCAACTGTAGATTAGCAACGAAAAGTCGTTCAATCCCAGGACGTATTAACCTGATATTTTGATGCAATTCTGCAAAAATCAAATCTGCTCGTATATTCTAAAGCTCTAGTAGGTCTTGTTTTACTAAAACTTCAAGAGATGCCATTTCATTCATGTCGATTGAAGTGATATTTTTTTCATCCACCTTTGATCATTTTATAAAAAACCTTCATCACACGAAATAACTTAATTGTACTCTTTAAAGAGTCTTCCAGTTTTAAAACACACACAAATCCCGGGATACAAACTACTAAGTAATAATAATGAAACTAGTAAAGGTGTATTCTGCAATACATGAATCTGTTATCAAAACGGATCACAATCAGGTGAGCAAAGGAAGTAAATAAAAGATATTAGAAGAACTGAAGCGAGCTGAGAGTTGGCAATAAAATGCTCAAGAAACAATTTCGATGTTAGTCTTGTCAGTATACTTGACTTGACCGATTTGAACTTTGCTGTCCTCCAAGTCGTAGTAGATGTATGCAGATCTCAAGAACCCGTCACCAAGGATGTAGTACTCAGATTGAGAGTCCAAGACACCCACGATACATTTAGATCCGGTAGAGTCATCCTTGAATAGAAGATCTGAGAATGGAACAGTGACGGAGGAAGACCCGAAAGAAAAAACAAAATCTTCACCTTTCGCATCACATGAGGTAGAGTAGTATCCAGAGGATGAGTCTAAGGTACCGTACTTCTTACCAATAGCAGTGGCAATGGCTGTTGGAGCGTAGACCAAGGTGGTACCAGAGTCCAACAAAGCTGGGTATTTCTTGCTGGTGAACTTGTTGGAGCCAGCACTGATGCCCTCCAACTCGACAAAGAAAGCAACAGCCTCTGAAGTAGCTGATCCGCTGTCATCGATATTAACCAAGTCCAAAGTGGCCAAATCACCAGTGTACTTTGCGTGGTCAATAGCACCAAACAAGACAGATCCGGCTTTGGCATCAACAGAATTCAAGTACAATGAGTATCCAACTTTATTGATTAATCCTTCTTTCTTCAAAACAACCGGGAAGTTATCGTAAGTGGATGTGGAAGCACTGGCTTCGTTACCGGTCATACCAATTCCAAAGACACCTTCACCAGCAGTCTGTTTTGTGGCATCACCAAATTGCAAACCAGTGACAGTGGCACCTCCTAAGGTCACGGTTTCTTTAGCCCAGTCACCATTGGCATAAGATCCATCACCATATGAAATAGAAAATCCAGAGGAAACTTTTTTGTATGTGGAGGATTTTGTGTTGTCGTAGGTACCGTAGTCAGAGCTGGTACCTGCGCCAGGGACCCACAAATCGGAAGATCCGGTATCAACATCAACCTTTACAGTCTGGCCTGGAGTTCCAATAGAGATGTCAGCCAAGTACATGGAGTACTCGTTTTCCAAGACTAAATCAACACCTTTGGATTTAGCTGAGCGGTGAATTTTGTTGTAAATGTTCAAGTTTTGTTGAACAGCTTCGGCGTGACTGAATCTCTTAACTTCAAAGTCAATCTTGATCGGACTGTAAGACTCAGAAGTTGAATTGACGGGAGCGGCGAGTGTCACTGAAGTGAGAGCTGACAAAACAGACAACAAAATGGAAGTAGAAAATTGCATTATCAAAATGTATTTAGAAGAGAAGGAAGCAAAGATATATGTGTTTGACTCTTTGTGTAATGATTAGACCAAGAATAATATCAAAACAGGATAAGTATACGTCTTTCAGGAGGATATAGATATCTGCGTCTATTTATAACGTTTTTTTTGTATCTGTGACTGATTCAAAACTGCTGCTCTGTTACTTGCAAGACACAATAACAGCTGGGATGATCAAGAAGAGCGTTAAAAGGCATGTTGTATCTCCTATTATTATCACCTTATGTGAAATGTATGGGCGTAATCCTTGCCATTGAAAAGCACAGTCTAATTTTCATTGATGCCTCATCTCATGTTCGAAACTAGAGACTATTCTCTGCAGAGAATTATGGTTAAGCTTTTACTCGACAGCGTAAACTATTGGGACATTTGAGGCATAGCTGTAACCTAAAGCCACTTTGCCGCGGAGAAATTTCAATTCTTCGAAAGTTACAAAAGCAGTACACAAGATTCCACAATTGATTTTCCATAATGTTCGTATGGTGCTATTAATAGTGCAAGTTCTTCTTTACTCATCAAATTCACTATTACACTATTTTTAAGGTATTGCTTTGAGAAACACCTAGGACGTCTGGGACAAGGCGTCAAGAAGGTTCAATGGGGAATCATATCATAGGCCAAGAATAAGCAATCACTTGGACTCTTGGCAGACAGCAATTCAACACCTCGCATGGAAACAGGAAAAGATCCATGTACACGGTTTCATACAATAACAACTGTCACTGAATGACTATTGTGATAAGCTATTGCTATAGCTTATCGCTACCTCTTATTTCGATCTGTCTTTTGCCGGTTTGGTTTCACGCAAAAAGCAGTTTTCGACATTTCCAGTAATTAGTACTGAATAAAAAAGGCAGGCAGTTCTTTCAGACATCTACAATTTTACTACTATGGTAGGATGACATATATGTCATTGCGAGAAGTAACAAATCAATCGATCCGGCTTCTCTGAGATCGAATAGCAGACGGCGAATTTTTGTCAAATTGGCGGTCAATAGGATGACTTTAGGATTTTTCTCACTACCGTGGTTGATTCCAAACATCTTAAGGGAACAGATAATTTCATAGCTCCTTCAATATCGTTCAACGTCATCATATTAATCATCTGTCAATAAAAGCAACAATCGCTGTTGGATATATGTAACATCCTCATCCCTTTTAACGTAAGTGTGTGACATGGTTCAATTCAGGGAAAACCTTCCGGAAGTTCGAATGAAATGCTACAAAAGGCTATGTAAAAAAAAATTGAGGGTGTTTATTTGACATTCGCCTAAAGTATTTGAAAACAATAGCACCAATTGAAAAAAAAAAAGGCTACCATGATGAAATCAGGCATAAGATCTGGCAACAGCAGCGAGTTTGTCAGCTTCTTGCATCCCAAACTCATTGCGGTTAGCTTTCGCGATGGTAACCCTTCCAGGTCTGCCCTCATTAACTATCTTCTGTAATGTTTTGATTTGACCAATACCTTCACCATCATGTTTGGCACGGAATTCTCTAATAGCAAACTCACAATCACTCTTGATGATGAAGTCGATGTCGGGTGCGAAACCGTTCTTGAGTTTGTGATCAATTACTTTGAGAGCCGTGCAGACAGCTAGCGCTTCCAAAAGGTTGTGATCAGAGATAGGGTGGTGGTAGGGGTAGGCCTTACTTTCAGAGGGATTTTCAGCAAAGTAAACACCAACACCTCCTTTTCCGTCTTTAACGGAAGCATCGACGTAAATAGTGCGAGTTGACATGGTAAAGGTTCGATAGTAAGTTTAAAAGTAGAAAAGTTCGTTTGAGAGTGTTGTTATTCGTGTCAAAGTGTTGGTTGTGGCACAAAGGTTTGTATATGATAATATCAGAAACACAACAGAATTTGGACTTATTTTCAAAAAATCTTTGAGAATTGTACCAGCTATTTATACTGTTCCTGGAAGTAGCATCCAGTACTTTCACACTAATCTGTTGGGATGCGGAATACTCATATCAGTTCGACAAACACCCAGACATGTTTATCCATCAGTTGATCAACATAATCTACGGTTTTCTTAGTCTTTTTACTGATTACCTTTCGTCTGATACATGAAAGTTCAGGAAGGCTGGTGATGTAAGAAGAACTGCATAACACTCTGCCGCACTAGACACTCCTGCATTGTGTAAAGTTCCATTTGCAGAAGGTTTAGAACGGTCATTGGTGTTGAAGGTCGAATTGGCTTGATGACAAAATTGTTGAGCATTAAGGTTGAGCACTATCACTGACAAAAAGAATACTTGGATGTCTGAGACGAGTCTTCGGATTATGCATATCCATGATTCTAGTTTGAGTAGCGCAGAATGTAACAAATGCTGGATCTTTTATAGGAAAATTTTCAGGCAATGTTGCCTCAGAAAACAGGTTCCAGGTATTAAGGATATCCAATCACGAGTTTTTGAACTATTGAAAGGACAAAAACACAATCAGATATAACACTCACTAGAGTTCTGGCCACAAAACAGGCCGCTAATTCAGGCTGATTTCCTTTCCGCATAATATCTATCGAGAGTCAAGTAGGATGGAAACCAGGCTGATTGCATTAATGCGTGGCTCCACAATGGTCCTATTGTGTTGAGGATTAGTCGGAATGTAGCAATATACGGTATGTACGCTTGATAAGTAGCTCTCCAGTGGTCTTATTGTGTTGAAGCATTGCTTGAAATGCAGCAACATACGGTCTGGAAGCTTCTTCGATAAATTTAAATTTCAGAACGCTGACCAGGGTAATCATACGCTGCGAAGATAATAATAAGAATCGGCCTAGAGATTCCCTTTTACGTGACTGAGTTTCAACAGGCTAACCCGAGTAATCATACACTGCAATGACCGAAATAAGTTCAACGCCACTATTGGTGGACTTAAATTCGAGTATCAATAAGTCGCGTAAGGTTGATCATTTCAGGAACACAATAATGTGTAAGTGTTGGTACGCCAATAGCGTCTCAGCTTCGTTAATATTGTTAGGTATTTTATCAAACACCAACGTGGGGATTGTTTCCGTGCCATTAATCACCAAGATAGAATTTGTTGGGCAACGTTTCCAATGCCTCGTCACACTTCCCATTGTCAACAAGACCGAAATTTTTGTCATTATCATCAATGATTAAGGGTTGATAAGTAACAACACATCATATTGGAGCATTCCTGGAAAGTCTATTGGCTTTTCAGACAAAAAGTAAGTTTCAAAGGCACTTCTTTGGCTCTCCAAACAATGAATATAGTCGGAATAAGCCAAAGAGTCGTTAGAAACAAACCGACGTCTGGCCACATAACCGAGAAATGATACAATCCCTTCGTGGTTAACTTCTTATTTTACCGTATTGATTTGTTTAACGGTTTGAGCTGTGCTCGCATTGTAGTACTCGTCTAGTGTACTGTATGATTTTGCTGATGGGAGGACCATAGAATTGGGAATAAGCGGACGTTTACCTACCGAATCAACCATTTTGGCCACCGTAGCGTAGCCCCCTTGAGAATTAGACCCAAGATTTGCAGGAGCACAATAACTCCGACTGTGCACGTGCAATACAAGTTCTGATTCGAGATTGAGAAGAACAACACACGAAAGAGCAATATTATTGCCCTCCAAAGAATTATTCTTTAAGCAGGTTCTTGAAGTGGGAAGACTGCAAGAAACTTGCTTTGGTAGATGCTAAGCACTGTAGTGAATTTGTCAATCGAAAAGACAGGGAACTTCGAGAATCTGATATTTTCTGACGACTTAGTTCCAAGAGCATCCATCTCTTTGAAGAGTTTCACAAGCACACTCTGAACCTGGTCTTCCGTGATGATAAAATCCAACGTCACACTGTCAGCCAGCAGACGTTCTCGCAACTAACCGCTGTCGTCACAGGCTCATCCTCTGCTGTGTTTCCAGTGGGGTATTCCACGAGGCCATAAACATTGATTCCAGTAGCAGAGAAACCGGTAATGCAAATAATAGCCGTCAATTCAGTGGCCAATAGCTGTCGCATCCTCCCCGTTGTCAATATCCTCATATGGAAGCTTTTCGGGCAAAATACTGTCTTCTTGCGGTCACGGTCTGCCTTAAAGCTTCCTTTGATAAGAAAGAGATCTTCGGAAAGTCTGTCCTCAAAGTCACCAGTTCTCACAAAAGTAACTTCAGTGCCATCATATTCTTCTTCTTCGTTTTGACTATCAGTAGATTCATCAATTCTACTCGGTTTCTTGATAATATCACTAATCTTTATCTGCGCCAAGCCCGTCAAGCCAATCCGATGGAGCCGATGGAGAAACTGTCATAATGTCTCTGCCATCCACCTACAGTCTCTTATTTGCGTCTGTACGGCCTCTGTGAGTAACCCAGGTGAAGCCGCAACACCCCTTTGGAGGCCGTGTAAGCAAACTGTCGTTGTCTGCTTTGAGGCACTTTGCGCACGTGCCTACCAAGAAAAATTCAGACAGTATGGTCGATGAAAGAGCCAAAAGCTCGCATAAGCTTCTGGGAGGCTCTTCAGAGCCTATAAACGCTAAATCGAACCGGCAAACGATGTCATATAGGTCACCTAATACACTTTTGTCTTTGGCAGTCACCACAACGGTTGTCACGTGCTCAGACAACCTTGAATTGGAGGCCAGTGACATGCTGCTCAAACACCAACTTCAGATACGTTGTTTCTGTTTATCGCAGCGAAAGAGAGTCTCTTAGGAAGCTTTGCAAAATATTCTTCCTTGAAGGTCGCACTTTCGTCTCTTCTTTGCAGCATCTCATCGAGAATCTTGAGAGTTTTCCGAAACGTATTAGTCAAGAGTATCGGCTGAGGAATCGTCCTCATTTCAAAAAGAATTCATTGTCTTGACTCTGCCACGACCTTCAATTTCGTATAGAGATCGTGGTTGTCATTCTTGTTATGTTTGATGACCTTTCTGCCCACCACTCTTAGCTTCTTGTGGTTATTCGGGATGATAGGGTGCCACTCAAAACTTTAGGCTCCTCTATACTAGCAAAATGACATGCAATAAGTCGAGAGGAGTCTCTCAGAAAGTGACGCATCATTGTATGACTTTGGGGAGCATCGACTGTTTTTATTTAGGGCAGAAAAACTCGATTTTCTAGTGGAATTTTTGAGATGCCCATGAGCATGCACGCGTATAGAGAAAAAAAATTTTCAGATTTTCTAGAAGCTTGATGATATTTGTATGCTTTGATCAACAAAAGTTGATGGGAGATATACACAAAGCTGCTACATACATTTGTTCTCAGTATCACATTAATAGGATGACTCTATCTGAGATCAAAATGAAGGACGAGAAAACGTTTGGTGAGCTTACAGATGGTTTCCTCCAATTCTTGTCTAAAAACGGTGTGAAAATTTCACCAAAGATAGCCATCAAAGATCTTCGCAGTCAGAATGAAGGAAGAGCGGTCATAGCTGTGGAAGATATTGAAGAGGATGAAACTCTCTTCTCGTTACCCAAAGATGCAATTTTGAACTACAAAACTTCGGACTTTTTCAATGAAAAGATCACAGAAAGTAACAAGGATGATATCTTTGAAAGATATTCTCAATGGGAAATTCTAATCCTTGTGTTATTCTATGAGCTCATTGTATTAAATAGCAATAGCAAGTGGTGGGGGTATTTCGAAGTATTACCTAGCGATTTTGCGACGCTCATGTACTGGAGCTCTGACGAGCTAGCAAAATTGAAACCATCATTAGTTTTGGACAGAATTGGGAAAGCAGAAGCCAACGCCATGTATCAGAAATTGAAGAGTCAGGGCTTGAAAGACTTTCTCATGGAGAAATACTCGAGCATGTTCACCAGTGAGATTTTTCATAGAATTGCTACTCTAATTCAGTCATACTCGTTTGATGTCGAGGAACAGTTATATAGTGCGAAGTCTAGTGATAATGAAAAGGATGATGAAGAGGATGAGTTTGAGGAGATTAGAGATCCTGTGAAGACAATGGTCTGTCTAGCTGACACTTTGAATGCGGATACTCACTTGGTGAATGCAAATCTAACATATTCTGATAGCGAGTTGGTAATGAAAGCTATTCAAAGAATTCCTCAGGGCCAGCAAATCTACAATACGTATGGCGAATTGCCAAATGCGGAGATCTTGAGAAGATATGGCTACGTTGAATGGGATGGTTCGAAGCATGATTTTGCTGAGATACCAATGACGTTGATCAAGAATATCTTTACAGAGTCGTTGTACCCGAGCGCTGAAGATGTAGTATTTGATCAAGTCTTATATTTCATCAAGCAGCTACAAGAAGAAGATGAGGAATACGATGAAGAGAACAATTTCATTCTCGAGTCGTATGAAGTTTACGCTGATGGCGATATTAGTCTAGAGCTTTTGGCATTGTTGCAGATCATGACCACGTTTTTCCGTATTTATACGAACTCTGATCTCTTCGAATTCTCATACAATACTCATTTAGTGAGAGACTCAAATAAGTTAGCCTTCGTGAAAAGATTGCTAAAGAAGGTACTTCAGTTGATTGAACAACAAAAACTAACAAGAGAAAGTGAAAGTAATTACATGAAGATAATTGACGCAAGGTTGGAAGAATATCCGTTGGAAATTGTCGAAAATCCTGAGCACAGAGTGCCTGATAACGCCAAGACATTATTTGATCTAAAAGCTGAGATGGCTGAATGCGTTTTGAGATGTGAAATAAAGTCGCTAAATGAAGCTAAAAAATTTATCACCATGAAAGGCCTCAAGGTCATTGATGATGACAAACTTATTAGAAATATCTTGAGCAAGTACTCCAAGAGTGAAGTTCCCAAAAACAAGAAGCTCAAACTTAGACGTTGATGGGTATAGATCACATGATCAATATATATTGATATTCTTATATATAAGAATCACAATCAAATTTGAACATTCAGTGTGGTTCGTCCGGACTCGAACCTGGAACGACTCGCATTGGCGAGATGAGTTAGTGACTGAGCTAGTGCGCTGATGGCCTCGCGTGGCCCTTCATTTCTCGTGATGCCCGGAGTTTTCACATTAGCAGGAAGTATATTGCCTGCTTTACACGTGTACATAATAAAGCTTTCGTCAATAAATTTTATTTTGAATGACAGTAAATATCGATAAAGAAATGAAAAAAACATTAGGTGGCCCACTAAAACAGTCCTGAAAATTAAGAGATGCCAGAACTCTTCAATCTTTGAAGTTGAATCTGATAAGCTATCATCTAAGCATAGAAAGCACAACCGATCTCACATACTCCGTACAAGACTGTTAACCCACTAACTTCCCAGCATTGGCTTACTGCGTTGGAGCCTTGTCTTATGATGTCACAAAGTGCCAAACAAGGTGTCACTTCGTTATTGTCTGCTGAACCAGTCAGCGCAACTTTCAATGAGTAAGCATCTACTTGGTATGTTGATTTTGAGTCTGCTTGTGTTTTTTGAATCAAAGGAGCGACTAAACCTTGATTTTCAAGAGACTTTCTCATCAAGTACATGTACTGTGCTTCTAATTCAACATCTCTCTCCGTGCGAATCTTGCTTGTATCCAAAAGGTCTAAGCTATTCTCAGCAAACTTTGCATAAGTGCCGTTAATATGGTGGGTGTTCATTTTATAGCCACAGAGCTCGTATCTGGCAGCTTGGTACCAGAATGTAGCATTCAACTGCTTGTACTGGTCTGTTTGAGAGATGCAGTTACCAAAGTTAGAAAATTTCTTAGCGACTTGGTCGCACATTTTCTGGAAGATCCCAGTGTACTGTCTGCTAATTAGAGATTGGACTCCATCGGTAGGAGCAGCGGATGATATTGCGACAAGCGATAAAGCGGTAAATATAACACAGAACTTCATCTTAGGTAGATTCGTTTAATAGCGTTTGATGAGCCAATATGATTGATCCAGTTACTCTCAATGACAATGAATGAGCAATATTTCGATAATTAAAAGAAGATACCATGGCGTACTCTTGTTTTTATATCATTGCCGGAAAGGCTTAGTTTTTTTGATTGCGTTTCGATAGCCAATGGACAGCAACTGCATGTTAGGACATCACCAATCCCTACTAGCAAAGCTAGTAACACGCCGCAATATTATTTCGCTCTCTCAATTAGTAAGGTCAATGCTCAAGTATCAGGGGTCTGACAATACGAAAGAACGGCATCAATTTTTTGACCCCTATCAAAAATGAGTAAAAGCTCAAACCTTAATCAACAAGCTAAAATCATGGATAAATAATAACAACTCAAAAAGTTCTAAGAGCAATTCACTATTGTGTGTAGATTCGTCAGTTTATGCATGTGTAGCCACACGCAATTGTACTAGACCATGTCCATATTGATATAATCAAAGTTTTGAAAAATCTCGGTGCCCCTTAGAAAGCTCTCTGTACAAACACTGCTCGGCTTTGCAGCTATTTTTTTTTCTTCGTCTTTCATGTTGGGCGAGGGATGATCAACTCGCATTATTTAAGCGACGTCTGTTACAATGCATAATATAGCTCACTTTTGTCTTGAGCAGGGTGCCGCTAAGGATTGCTTGCTACTGATTCTAAGCATTTGCGTATCATTATGCCCACATCAATGAGAACGGCACGTAAGTGATAGTATTTTCCCAATAATGACAGGAGCATTAGCGCATGCGTTTTTGAACGTCCTTCATTTTGACCTAATTCTCTCAAAGACACCCACATCATCAAAGAGCCGCAATACAATATTTTGTCACGATGTTTCCCGCTAAGCTCTTTGACTGAGGTATTCATACAGCCTGATAGTTGCAATCCATCTGATTTGTTGATGAGAAGAGTCAAGAAACGCAGGAAAAACACATTGAGAGAATATAAAAGCCAAAAAACGTGAACTAGAGAAGATGCAACTCTTTTCTTATTAGCACTATATAATGTTACCAATAAACGCGAACTAGCACTTCTCTTATTCTGACAATATCTAGTTGGTGCTTTTGGCCCCTTAACAAGAATATTTCATACACATCACGTGGTTGGGACACCATCGCTTCAAACTTCACACTTCCCGAAACTGTCCTTGTGCGATGCAGGAGGAACGGATCACGAAAAACTGAGAAATCTGCCCTGTTATAGTGGGAGCTTGTAGCCAAAATTTGATAGGTACCGTAAGGGTACAGCAAAAGTGGCGCACAAAATAAAGTTTTTACAGCAACGCGCCATTTTTTCCCCTTGAGAAAAGGGAAAACTATGTAAGCCATCACGTGCTGAAAAACACACATATGTATATGTGTTCTCGGCACGTGATATCATACATGGCTGGATGGTTGAGCATACTCAACTAGACTTCACAATAGAGCTGTCATTGATAACATAAGTAAAGCTTTGGATCTTTTGTAATAAATTTTGAAAGAATACAGATGAGCGACTCAAAGTTTAGTCATATGGTCGTGGCTTTTCATACTATAGGTACTGTCAGCTAGGAGATGACTCTTGAGATTATAAAAGCTTATGTAACTGTCGGGTGTAATTACATAATCACCAAGTCCTGATTGCTAAGGCTCAATGCAAGATTGCTGAACATGTAAGAGTAGAGCGTCAAGTATTCAGTTTGTGCTTATAGATCAAATACTATAGCTAGTAGGTCTAGTTTAGCTGTTATATTGGCTCGTTGTACAATTGGCATGGTTTTCAGCCAATTCTTTATGGCCATTCGGGGCCTAGAGACGCAATTAATACCCTGATACATCTCTTCTGGATGCGACTCAAAACATTAATTGTTGCACGGATAACTACAAGCTTAAGCCGTTAACTCTATGGAGCTGACTACAGCGCTAAGCAACTCAAAGTAAACTAGCAACAGGATAGCAGTTTACTTTCAGAACGTCAAGTAACCTCATACTAATTCCAACATACATATGTATGGATTTTGATGGTATTTGGCCTTCTATTGGTTCAATTTGAAACGTAATATATTCAGAAAAATTGACTTCTTCATGATCGTATCAAATGCAATTTGCAGTTTCCGTAAATCGTACCTTTAGCTAGTGTTTTGCCGGCCCAATTAGTACTTCCCAAACGACAACTCTCTATTCTGTGCTAGATGTCGTGTAGCCCAAAGGCGGAGGTTTGAAACCCGGAAGACGCGCTAAATAATCCTTTGGCAATGATTGGCCATCGTATGTTTCATTTTGTCTCAGATTAACCCCTGTATCTGATGTTCATTCTGCTTTTGACCCATATTCCTCGAACATCCCTTTTCTCGTGCTAAATATTTTCCACCTTGAAGGCAGACACTCGGAGCACAAGGAGAAAACTATAAAGGGGGAAGACAATCCAGTTGTTGCAATAATTGAATTATGCAGTGATATTGTGATATAGCCAGTTTCTCTGACTGCAAACCCGGCTAAAAAAAATCAGTATGGCTTCTCAGAATTCAGATAATCCACTGTTGGCCGATGCATTGGAAAGTGAAGATTCGGCTCAAATAGTTCAGCGTATAGACAGGCTGAAGCGAATTCAACTAGGCGTCGAAGCTGCATTAGAGGCTGAAAATGGCCAAGAGATCAGTGCCGCAAAACTAGCAAGATTGTTGGTTTTGGCCCCACGGACTTTACAGAGATATGTCAAGCAGGCTGGTAAGGCGGTATACAAGACTCAAAAACGCGCACACAATGCTTTGATGGCAAGGGAAGACGAGAGACGCGTTACTGAGTTTGTGTGCGTGCTTGAGCTGCTTGGTATGCCCGTATCAATCAATCTATTCCAGCAACTAATCCAGCTCATGATTTATCAGAGAAGACTCTTTTTTGATAAAAACAAACATCTTTTCAGTCCCCAATTCAAAGCACTTATTTTGAAATCTTACACGGTGCGGTCAGCCCGTCCCAAAGAAATTGAATTGAACTCAGCCTATCTCTCCCGCCTCAAAGCGCGCAACAAATTAACAACCTCTAAAGGGTCCTCTCTGACATCTCCTCAACGCCAATTTGCAAAATCTGGAACCAAGATAGAGTCCTCTATTTTGGAATTCTATAAGTTAGTTTTGAGCCAGAAAGTCCCTCTCGAAAACATATACAATTTTGATGAGACCTCTATGTTCTATGAAGACAGCAAAAACATTAAATTCGTATTTCCCTCAACCTCACTGCAGAAGAGACTCCAACGCGGCAAAAGCGACTTTACCTCGTTAGTTGAGTGCATTAGTGCTAGTGGAAAGTCAATACCACCGATGGTCATATTTCGCTCCCAAAAAGCTGGTTCATCGCTTGTCATTCCGTCTTCCATTAAGAATGATGACCGATTCAATGACTGGTCATTTAGATCAACAAAAACTGCATTTATCAATGGATCTTTGTTGCTCGAGTGGTTCCAACACTTTGACAGAGCTACCAGACATGAAGCTAAGGGTGCACGTATAGTGATCTGCGACAATCACACATCCCACCACAATGAGGCTGTTTTGAGGTTTTGTGAGGAGAAAGATATCTATCTCCATTACTTACCACCTAATACAACGGGATTTTTGCAGCCTTTGGATGTTCTTATCTTTGGGCAACTAAAGCGTCAGTATAGAATCTTGCTAAACTCAGTTTCGACCCTTGATCTCGACCAGTTGGACTATACCGTCTCGGGGGAAGCAGTACGTGAAAATTTGATGTCCTTGATTGACAGTCCAAGTATTAACGCGAACATCTCTGGTGCGATTGACAAGATAGCCCGTACTGTCAGAATGCAAAGCGCTGAAGAGAGCACAACAAACGACAGAAGTGTCCCTGCCAAAAAATCTCGCCGCGAGACTTTCTTGGACATTGCCCACGAGTCTCGTAAGAAATCCTACAATGACGAACTTATAAGAAATTCATTCTCAACTGTTGGTCTCGACAAGGGGTATTCTGAGCTCGCTACATTGCTTCCCAAAGAAGTTACCTCATTGGCAGCTAATGCCACTAAACAAATTCTAGAGCGGCTAAAAATTCCTGAAATAAGAGTGGAGCATAACATTGATAAGGCATACCTTAACCAGATTGCTTCCAATTTGATCAGCAGAAACATCTACAAAGTTACTCAAATTTCCCTTGGAACATTTGGAGGTTTTGCCTTTGAAGGTGAGTCTTATGGTGAAGGTAGTTTTGATTCTGGAGTCTCATCTCCCTCTGCTGCTTCTCCCTCTGCTGGTTCTCTAGCAAATGGGACAAATTTGGAAGAGTCAGCAACAGCAATGTTGCAAACTCAGGACGATGGCTGTGCCACTACCCCGCCTGACTCACCCGTTCTAGCTTCCCCTGAAAACCACGAGCGACTCACACAAGACATTAATCACGAGTCACCATCAAATAGAGCCACTGTCAATCGTATTAGTGCTGAAAGAATCATCTTTGAGCAAACCGCACTGCCAATGGATGGCGATTCGTTAAAAGCGGTCATTTCAGCAATTGAGTCCCTTAAAGATGTAGAGAGTGCTAAACACCTTTGCAGAATCATTCTTGATCGGCTGGAGTACGCTCTGCATGCAAAAGCTAGAGATGAATTAATCTTTGCAGAGATTGTGACCCATTTACACAAACATGGAACAAAGCTCGATGAACGAAATATTAGCGAAATATTTCAACGAGTGACATCAAGCAAGTCTCCAAGATTTGTCGAGTGTCTTACTGTAATCTACAGCGAGGCCGTGAGAAAAGCGGTAGAAACCGCAGTCTCAGAGCTTGAGACCAGACTCAAAGAGTCTGAAGCATGCAAGGAAAAAACAACAAACAATTTGTTGAGAAGTATTTCAGAAATTGATAGGCATAGAGCTCAATTGGATCAGACTGCTCAGGCACTAATGGCTGAGAACAATGCTTTGAAGCATCGGCTACAAGTAGCTGAATCTACAATTGAACATTTGCAGCGTAGACTCGCATGGATGTCCACTTGAAAACATCAGAGGTGATGAACAAGGCATCGAGATCACTTTCAAAGGAGATAGTTGATTTCTATATATATAGCAAAGCTCTACAGTTATTCGTATTTAAATTCATACATACTCAAAATCATATACGTTCAAAATTATATATACTCAACATCATATACATCCTTTACCTACTGTATCAATCGTTACTCCTTGTCTGCAAGGAGCTGCACGTATCAGAAGCGAGGTTTTCTGTATTTAATAAAGGTTGTGAAAATGGGACTGAAAAATGGCGCGTTGCTGTAAAAACTTTATTTTGTGCGCCACTTTTGCTGTACCCTTACGGTAGATGAGAAATGCGGTGAGATCGAGGAGTTCGTTTTGACTGAAATTTTAAGCACAGTTTGGGCGCATTCGGTCCGTAAAGCAGCGAAAACTGTTATCTTCTTGGAGAGCACATCCTGCAAGAAAAGCCAAAAAAGTAGAACAAACAGCAGAAAATTAAAAAACAAGAAACACAGTACGGAAAGAGAATTTGTATGATATTAAGTGTAATTCTCAGATATCATGATCTTCTGCTAGCTGATCGACAAATATTCTCATATTGCGATACCCTAGTCAATTCCTATACAAAATCCAAGTGGTTTTTTTTTGGGAATCCCGATATCTTCTTTCTTGTTCTTGTTATTTTCTCTGTTTTTCCAACCTGATTGGCTTTGCCGTTTTGGCATAGAATCACCAATTTTTTTCCTAATTTTTTTTCTGCAATTTGTATGTGTCAAGAAGAGTAGTAAGTGTGCCGACTTGCGACTGTGCCTCTTCTTTTCCAATCTTCCAAAAGCATACGTTGGAGACACGTACAACGTCAAACTGACTTTCATTGCCGAAAGTCCAGACTTTTTTCAGTCGTTCGCGGGACCTTTTGCGTAAAGCAATAGGCTGCGATGAAAAAGAGACCTTCATCTCTTTCACTTACAAAGGGATCTGAGAAAGCGTTGAAGATAATGGGCCTGATTAGCAAAGATGTCCATTCCTCCAAGGAACTGAAGAGAATAGAAAAAGACAACGATGAGGCCAGAAAACGGTCGACCAACCAGCAAGCGTTCATTTCGTACAAGACTTTGGACTTCGTAAATCAGAGCAGTATGGAGAATCTTCGGCAGACATCAGTATCGCCATGTCAAGAGATACCACCCATGGACAATGAACACAAGGAATTGGCGGAAAGGAACATTCAGGATAACCTTTTAAACACCCTGAGCAATAATAGTTCTCCAAGCAGTGGCCAGAATGGTAGCAGCAGCAACAACAACTCTGACATCAACGACAAGACCCTCAACAACGACCAGGTGGACCTTATTCGGGCAACGAGCAAAAATCCAACAGCCACATTGGAACTTGACCTCGATTGCACTGTCATGTTTTTAAGCAAGTCCTGGGAGACTTTTGTCGGAACCAGCGTCAAGAAAATCAAAAATAAATCTATATCCAGAGTAATAATTGGAGGCCCTGAGGACAAATTAGTGTTTCAAAAAGCCACAGAGATTATGATACATGACGATGCTAGTTATAAGGTAAGATTTCTTGCAGCGAAGAATGATTTGAAGCTTGACCAGAACCTTGACGAAGAGGAAGACGAGGAAGACGAAGCGGATGACGCAAATAGTCTGTCAAGCTCAACGGCTTCTGCAAATGAGGATAGGGAGAGAACATGCTCTCCGTCGCACTCTAGCGTTGAGAAATTGGCCGACTCTACAACGTCAACAGTCTCAACTGAGAAAGACGCTCCAAGCCACAGCGATGACGATAACAAAAGCGACACCAGTTCAGAGCTTACAGATAATGGCGACTTCATTGAGCTTGAAGGTCAGGGAATCATAATACATGACACAAACACCGGACAGCCGTCGCACTCGATGTGGATATTGAGACCGTACATTGAGCACGATATAACTATTGAACTTCCAGAGCCTTTGATAGACATTCTAGGTTTTGGTGCAGAAATATTTGGAGAGTACTTGAAGGCTATCAGTGATATGGGAATTGTGGACGAGAGAACGGTGATGCAACCCAACCAGCTATTGTGTAATATATGTGAGCAGCAGGTGCCCGATTGGTGGTTGGAAAGACATTCTGAGATCTGTTTTGCAGAATCAAAAGCCCAAAGCGATCTCCAAATAGCACACGAAGAGCTTTCGGAGCACCGGAACTTAATTATCGCCATAGCCAGCGGAAAAGTGCTGCACTACAAAGGCTTGAAATTGCCTATAAGCATCGAACATACAAAACCCCCTCTGACGGTAACGAGAGGTATCGCGAGTTTGAGGTTTCCTTTTAGAACGTTGCACACGTTGACAGAGCTATGCGACAAGGCTTTGAACATCGATCCTGTTGATTTTGAGTCAGAGTCAGAAGAAGGAGACACCAATAACAATATTAGCAACGATCACTCTGCAAATGATTTCGACGAGTATGGCGATATGGGTAGCACTTACAGCATGGTGTCGTCGTCTCACGAAGATGTCGCCAGCAGCAGTATCCATAGCCACGATCCTAATGACAGACTACAGGTAATGATTCAAAAGGAGTTTTCAGAGATATTTGACTGGAAGATCCCAAAGTCAAACGATAAGGTTATTAATACGTTGATCGAAGATACAGAGAAACTACTGAAAAACAAAGCTGATTGTGTACTTCGTGTTATCAATACTGAGAAATACCACTCCCAATTGAAGAAAGAAGTTGATGCCTATGTATTACAGGCGGTTCACAACACCGTGCAGAAGGTCTGTGACTCGCTTTCGTCTCAAATGAGTGACTTTTTTAACTCACAAAAAGGGACACCAGCTATCGCTTCGGCCAACTCTCCCGATTTGATTTACAATTATTTAGATAAAGAGGCATCTTCGCCGACCCTAAACAACAACAGCAACAGTAATAGCAGTGGTACCCCCGAAGGAGGATTCAGCTCACCATTACAAAATACTCTTCAGAATAGCCACAGTGGAAGCAGTAAAGGGTCTTTGGGCAACTTAGCCAAGCCTGCCTTTGTATCATCTCCCTTGAGACATCCTTCTGGGTTATCGATCAAACGACAGCCAAGCTCAAGCTCCATTGTGAGCGACACAAGAAACATTCTGTTGAATTCATCACAGCTAACAGAGTCAATCAAAGAATTGTCTCTCGATCAAGCTGCCAATCAATCTGTACACAGTTTAGGCTCAATAACCAAAATGGAGAAGGAAGGATCGAACACCAGCAATAGAGATCAGGGCACTGCTGGCGCGGCATATTCCAATGCAAGTGCCAATATCAGCAGCTCGGTTCTATCCATCCATGGATCACCTCGAAGACCTTACTCCCCAGGGCCTGTGATCAATTCTCCATTGACTTCTATTCAAAGAAACAATAAAAGTCAAACCAATTTGTTTTTCCATGGAAACGAGTCGTCTTTCTTCTCAAAGTCGAATACCGCATGCTCGTCGCCTTTATTGACTGGCAATGATGTGGGAATGTCTAGTGTATTTCTTGATTACAACAGAAAGGACTCGTCGGACTTCGATATACAGAATAGCAACCCCAATAGCACCAACAGCAATTTCAGCCACCATAATAGCGTTCCCAACAGTAGCAATAGCAATAATGTCAATCTCCATTCACGGAGTGGTGGCTCTCAGCCGATAGCTCCTAATTTGGCGTTTCCGCCTCTTCTGGCGTCTTCAAATCAAGCACTGTTGATGCTACCGCCCCTGCTGGCTTCATCCAACCTGGGAATCATGCTGGCAAAGCCTCCTATATCACCGTTACTTGTCTCGACTTTCCCTGGAAATAAAAACCCTAGCTGTGGGCCTAGTATCAAAGACTATGAGATCATCAAGCCTATCAGTAAAGGGGCGTTTGGAAGCGTTTTTTTGGCCAGAAAGAAAATCAACGGAGAGTATTTTGCCATCAAGGTGCTCAAAAAATCTGATATGATAGCCAAAAATCAGGTCACAAACGTCAAATCTGAAAGAGCCATAATGATGGCGCAATCAGATAGTCCCTTCGTGGCCAAATTGTTTTGCACATTCCAAACCAAAAGGTATCTTTTCCTAGTCATGGAGTACTTGAATGGTGGTGACTGTGCGTCGTTACTCAAAGTCTTTGGTACTCTCCCAGATGAGTGGGCCAAAAGATACGTTGCCGAGATTGTTGTTGGCGTTGATTATTTGCATCAAAGAGGCATTGTCCATCGCGACTTAAAGCCTGACAACTTCTTGATTGACGCGAATGGTCATTTGAAGCTTACTGATTTTGGTCTTTCACGAATGGGCCTTGTGTCCAGACAGTACCGTCATCAGAAGTTTGGAGCCACAGGGACTCATTTACATACCCCAGAGTCAGAACAGTTTCCATTTACGTCTTCAATTGCTAGTCAAATGACAGGGTCAGGTGCTACAGCGACCACGAGCTCATCCAACTCTAACAGCAACTCGCGAAAAACGACGCCTATTATCAACAACCACAAACGGTCGATATCCCATGCGTCAAGTGTGAGCAGCAGTGACGGTAGCATGAATCTAGGTAGCAATCATTACTCGAATACCTCCATCACCAACAATGGTGTTTCTAGTTTCAACAGCGCAAACAGCAATACTTCCAACTACAGCAACAGTCCTACAGCCATATGGTTTGAGAATCTCATGAAGCATGAAAGAACAAACACCTTGGGAGCTCTGTCAAGTAGAGGGAGTGTCTCAACAAACCCAGGAGGAACCACAATCACTGGAAGTGGCAGTGGTAGTATC
Organism: Saccharomycopsis sp. NRRL Y-5750; assembly: GCA_030564765.1. NCBI lineage: Eukaryota > Fungi > Ascomycota > Saccharomycetes > Ascoideales > Saccharomycopsidaceae > Saccharomycopsis > Saccharomycopsis sp. NRRL Y-5750. Next base: position 241,706 of record JAKTZD010000004.1, on the reverse strand, counting down.
AGTGGCAGTGCAAGCGGAAGTGGGACTCCTAGTGGCACTGCAAGTATCAGTGCCAGTGGATCGGGACTATTGATAAACAGCAACAGTAACGTTGGTAATGGGACCGACGTAACAAATTCCCCAGTGGTGAAGCCATTAAACAGATCGAACTCTCAAACGTCATTCGCGTTACTCGACGACGAAACCAACGATCCAAAGTCCTATGCGCTACAAATAACAGATACAAAGAGATTTGTAGGTACGCCTGATTATCTTGCTCCAGAGACTATCAAGGGTCTCGGACAAGACGAGTCGTCAGATTGGTGGTCGTTGGGGTGTATAGTGTTTGAGTTTCTATTTGGATATCCGCCCTTTCATGCAGCTAATGTTGACAAAGTCTTTGAAAACATTCTCAAGGGAAGGATTGACTGGCCTGATCTTCTGACTGAAGAAATGGACGAAATATGCAATAAAGATGCCCGAGATCTCATTACAAAACTTTTAAACGTTGACCCGGAATCAAGACTTGGTCACAATGGAGCCGATGAAATCAAGGCGCATCCCTATTTTGATGGGATTAACTGGGACACGTTATACGATGAAGAGGCTTCGTTTATCCCACAGGTGGATAGTCCGGAAAACACCGACTATTTTGATAGTAGAGGTGCCGAATTTGAGGCAGACAAGAGGTTTGACGACGAGGAGCAGGAAGAGGTGCAGAAAGATACCAGAATAAATCGCAGACGTCTTGTTGCATCACAGAACAAAGGCAGTGCAGAAATCACAGACGAGGACAACGTCAACGACGAGGAAGAGGAAGAGGAAGAGGAAGATTACGAAAATGCAATCAAATTCGACAGCAATGAAGAACTACAAGCGCTTTTGAAAAAGGAAAGAGCCCATCCCGTTCACAGCAACAGCTACCAATATACGAAAGCTGCAGGTGTTGATAACTGGCTCCGAAACGCATTGGCTGATGACGATGGAAACACTGGTGGTGGTAGCAATTTGGGAACAGACAATAATGGAGCCAGTGGTAATCTATCTGTAAGCGCCTCGGCCCACTTGCAACTTCCTCCTCCTGCGAGTGCTCCATCATCAACGGGTGCTTCTGGTGGACCATCACAATCACATTTGAGGTCCCCATCGTTGATAGGGAAAAAGGAAAGACGCAAAAGCTCAAGATTAACTGAGATCAACACTTCGAGCGAGTTTGGGTCCTTCCAGTACCGGAACTTAAATGCTTTGGAGAAAGCTAACAAGGGTGTTATAAATCGGTTGAAATCAGAGCATTTGGATCAGAAAAATAACAGCATTTCTAGCTCGTCATCCCTGGTGGACTCCGGAATGAACACCCCTAGATCCAGGGGACTATCGTTCACGTCCATGTATTCAGGAACTTCTCCTGTGACCACTGTAGCAGGTATGAACACACCAATCTTTGGCAGCGCACAGCCCACACCCTCTGCAGGCATTTTCGGCTCAGCAGCAATTTTGGGATCAACAAAACGCGCACAGTCGCCCAGTAGATACTCTCCAAGCATTACGCACGCCCCATCGCCGAGAAAAACTGGCAGTGCAGGAATGCAGTTCCAGGATGATCATTTCTCTCCAAACGGAGTCTTGACTGCAGGCTCATCTGGTAGAGCCAGTCCCCTCAACGCCACGGTAGGGAAAAAGGGAAGTCATGAACTTGTCGAGTTCAACAGTCCATTTGGTGGGGAAAAGAGCAATAAATTAAATGAGGAAACATTGTCGATAAAATCGATTTTAGCCAGTAAAGCTTACAACAAACTGACCGACTTCTCCCCATCGAGTTCAGATACCGAAGATTCAAGAAGCTCTGCCATTTTGAGAGTCAATCGGAGAAGATCGAGAAGAATGGGGTCTGTGACGTCAATATCAAGCAGCAGAAATGTGTTGATGAACATCAAAGTCGCCAATAATGGAAATATTGCTGGAGGGACCGGAATTGCTAGCCCCTCAGTTGCTAATTCACCGGCAAGTACGCATATGATGGTGAGCAATTCCGGTGGATCCAACAGTGGGTTGGGCGTAGCAAATAGCGGTGTGCATGTTTCGGGATCAAGCGGTTTAAGTAAATTTGTCGGAAGAGTCAATTCTCTTGATGTGTTACTATGCGAGCCTATTCCAATTTTGCGGTACTCAGAAACGCGTTTACTCGAAAAACTAGGTTGCAATGTGGTGAGTGTCGGCACCGGAGAGGAGGTTGTTCGAAGAGTGTCTGGACAGGTCAAATTTGATATTATTTTCACTACGATAAAGGTCAAGAAGTTGGATATTGTTGATATTATCAAATTGATCAAGAATACCAATACAATCAATTCTAGTACCCCGATAGTTGCCTTGACAGCTTTTTCAAGAGACGCACTTAATTCTAGAGTGTTTGACGATGTTGTGGAGAAGCCGGCTACGGAACCTAAGATTGAGATGATCCTAAATAAGTACTGCGGATTTAGAGATGACCTGGTTTCAGACGCAGAAAGTATTGTCTCGCTGAACAAATGATTGTTGTATGTAATGAAATAAATGGGAATCGTCTTTTTGTATTAATCAGCAGTGGCAGTTGGAAACTGTGGGAAGATTTTACTGTGCATGGGAAGATGGTATCATTACTTTTTGTGGTGGTTATGTTATGCTGCGGTAAGTATAATAATAACCAGTGAAAATAAACGCTAATGATAATATGTAGGAGACAACAAAGTACAGAGATGCAAAGCCAGATAACAAATTAGCAGAAGAAACTTTCAAAGCACTGTTGCTGATACCAGCCAGCCAGTTCAAGTAAGGGAGTTCACAAAGAGAGATGCGAAAATTTGCGCTTTGTGAACGCCAACAAAAGCTTTAGAAAAGCTGTTAAAAATGACAATAGCACCAAGAACCTTAGCAACAGTGAAACTCCCAACAATATACCTAGTTTGATATATTAAAGCCAACCAAATAAGTCACACATTTGTCCACCTTCCATTTATTCAACCAGGTAATCGTGTGAAATTTTTCCCGTACAGCGTCTATGTAATAATCATTTTATTCTCTGCAGCACATCATTGATTATCACATTCTTGGGGATACCAATATTAAACTTTCTTCGATAATCACCCCAGATTTAGCTTAATAAAAATAGCACATGGGCTGCAGCGGAGTTCTGGATTTGAGTCACAAGCGTTCTTATCGCCCAAAAAAAACAGGCTTTTGTCTTTTTTTTTCTCGTTTTAGATTTGTTTTCGTTCTTTGCTAATTCAGGATTATGTGGGGCAGCACTGCATGGTTGTTGTCAAAGGTCTGGCCATGAACTCCTCTTTTTATGAAGATTGAAAAGTCTTCACTGTTGTACATTTTCTATCTATCTTCGTTATGTCTACGTAGTACATGTATAATCTACCGTTGACCCAGGGGCTTTGTCTCGTTTCCCCCTCGAAGAATCTCATTTTTTCGTTGTTTCGGGTGGAGGTTGAAGCCACCCCTCCTCCACTATTCAGACCTTTCTTTTGCTTTTCATGACTGCGGATGGTGGGGATCGCTGAGACAAAGTAAGACCTCATTATATATGCAACTCAGAAGCGGGTGTACACCCGCCGAAAACTAATGACAAGAGCGACATACACCAGCGAATGTAAGTCACGACGTTCGCGAAACATGATCTTTTGAAGGCATTTGTGGAAATAGACTAGAATAGAAAATTTTTTGTTTTGATCATCTTTTTTCAATTCAAGGAACAATAAGGCTCTGGGAGATTGTTGTTTCTTTTTCCAACAACATTTCCGAGACTATATAAAAAGCTGCCACTATTACCGGAAATTTATTTTTTGTAAAATTTTGTGTCTCCTGTTGATCAGTCACTTTTTGTGTCTTATATATTTCTACGCTTTCATAAATCGTGTATCTAATCGTGTATCCAAATTCAAGTTTGCTTCTCTCGCTTCAGCAACAATGACTCAAACTAAGTATCCTACCGTTGCCGATATTGTTCCGTCTTTTAGATTGGACAACAGATTGGCGATTGTCACCGGTGGTTCTGGGGGTTTGGCCACCGACATTTGCAAAGCATTACTTGCCCAGGGTGCCTCTGTAGCCCTTGTTGATTTGGACCAGCTTCGTGTTGACAAGTCTGCCTCTGAGTTGGCGGAATGGGGATCTTTGAATAGCCTTCCACTTGCCACTGTCGAGGGTGCTAAAAAGATATCTAGCTGGGCTTGCAACATTGCTGATAATGACGACGTGGTCAAAGTATTCAAAGCCGTTAATGAGAAGCACGGCACAGTTGCTGATCTTTTGATTCACACTGCTGGTTTTTGTCAGAACATTGAAGCCTTGGACTATCCAGCAAAAAATGCTCAAGACTTGATCAATGTAAACTTATTGGGCTCTTTGTATTGCTCCCAAGCTGTTGCAAGAGGCTTGGTTGATGCCAAAAAGCCTGGATCATTGATTTTGATTGGATCGATGTCCGGGGTTATTGTCAACGACCCACAACCACAAGTTGCATACAACATGTCTAAGGCAGGTGTCATTCACCTTGTCAAATCGTTGGCATGCGAATGGGCCAAATATGGTATCAGAGTTAACTCGTTATCGCCGGGCTATATAGCCACTCCTTTGACTAAAAAGGTTTTGGAAGGTAAAGAAGATTTGAAAGCTACTTGGGAATCAAAAGTCCCAATGCACAGAATGGCTGAGCCAAAGGAATTCGTTGGTACCATTCTTTACTTGGCAAATCAGCAAGCATCAAGCTACACCACCGGTGAAAATATCATGGTCGATGGTGGCTATCAATGTTGGTAAGCGCTGACTTCTCTTTCATCTGTTTCATGTTCATAGATCTGTTTTCATGTTCAGTTCTCATCCCCGACTTAATACTTAATTTTTAATTGATGGTCTTCAACCTTGCGTGTTGCTTTTCTTTTTTGAAAACGCATTTTTCATAATACTCATGATAAGCTCCCCTCAGTATTTCAGTTTGTGAAACCGAAATGCATGTTTATATTCTTTTAATTCTTTCCACCAATACTAAAAGACCCTAAGCACTATGAAAAAATCTAGAGCACCGCATGGTGCGTTCAGGGTAAAGAAAATAAGCACTACCGATATTAACATTAGACTCATCGCTATTTATTCCGTAATGGCCTGTACTTAACAGTGAGTTTACTAGGCTGGACATGTTAGAGCTTTTTCTAAATTTATCCTGTACTTTGACACCACTAAATTTACAAAGAAAAACTTCTTTTCACAGAGTACAAAACCGCCCGCGCTGATTGATAAATAAGCTCTCTACTCTCGCAAATACATGTCAGAAACCATATCGTGGACAAATGGCAAAAAGAAACCCACCACAACACACACTTATTACCAAAGCGCTCCACTAAAATACGTGGAGGTTTACAATCGAAAACTCACTTACAGAGCGTGAACTATCTTTCAGGAAAGTTTTAGAAGCCCCGAACCTCGTCCTCAGCTCGTTGATCTAAGCGATCAGCGGTCGAAACTCAAACCTGGCGGCACTCAAACGGATGGTTGAAGCCCGCGACATGAATGCCAACATGCAATAACAGCGAGTCCCTACGCGTTAACGTTTGATCGATGGCGTGAAGAACAAGGACACTTTGGTGTCAATAAAGACGTTTTCCAAAAAATCTACGAAGACCATAAACAACAACAAAAGGTTGTCAAATTCTGAGACAAAATCACTGACTCCTAAATAGCAAAATGGCTAGCCAAGTTTCTCCAACTCTTCTTTTCGAATTTTTTTTTCAATTACCAACCCATAAATCACCGCTCCTTGTGATGTTGAATTATAGACAGTTGTACGAGAAAATACATCTCTGGATACTCAGTATCTTCAATGCAAATTTATTGTGGAATTTTCATTCCGATAGAAAGAAGCATTTGCATTCCAGATAGGGAGCAAATTAACCCCCGATATTCTTTAAGGAGAGGCTTTTATGCCGTGCAGCTTTTTTTGGTTGATACTCATATATCGCCAGCAACGATAAACTCTATACAATAGCTTAAAATCTTAGAATGAAATATACATCATCTATTTATTGATCCATCTACTCTCGCTACTGCCAGTAATCGTAGGTCAGAATCACGGAACAACCCCAAAAAGTCCAGATCCCTTGTGATTATCATTCTCTAATGTTGTACTGAAGCATAAAAAAACTGGTAAATCAGTCGTTCATTTGAGTTTGTTGTTATCTACTCTAACTGCTCATGAATTTTTTTGGAGTATTTAGGATACCATTTTGCAGCCACATCAGGATGTGATTTAATTCTATTAGCGAAATTAACATGGCCAATAGGATGATTTAAGTCAGGAGTAAATTGAAATTCTATTTCCTCTTGCAAAGAATTTGCGTTTCTTTCATCTCTTGCTCGTAGCAATTTCTCGGGAATGTTTTCAAGGGGAGTTTTGAAGTTTCTATTTTCCATACCAACAAAAAATGGTATTGACAAACGGTCACCTTCACCAGCTTTTGGAGTAGTGACTCGATGAACTGTTGATTTGACAACACCTTTAGAAATAAACTCCATGGTCTGACCAACGGCAACAACAAAGGTATCTGGAATGGGAGGAATATCAATCCACTGATTTGCAAAATTTAAGACCTGCAAAGATACCTGTGGGGTGACCTGATGGATAAAGGTTATAAAACCACTGTCTCGATGTGGCCCAACACCTTGACCGTTTGGTTTAAGGACATCACCAGTGCCCTTATCTAAAGCATACTGAGACAGGTTCTGCTCATAGTCCTTAAGATCTGGGTACAATATGATTTTCATCTTATGGTGCTGTTGATTAAGGTCCTGATTGAAATAGCGATCAAAAGAACCTTGAGGTATTTCAAGAGCCTTCGTCAAATAATCTAAAAAGTTATGATTTAATTTGGTCATCTCTAGAAAATATTTCTCAACGGTTGGTCTATAGTTAGGGAGGTAGCTCTCCAGAGGCCATAAATTAGGACCTACTAAGTTTAAATACAAATCATCCTCGTTATTGATATTTGTGGGAGCTGGTAATTCCGTTCCATGATCAATTTGCTCTCGACAATCATACTTTTTTGCGGTAATCTCGTTGAATAACCTTGAATAGCCTAGAAAGTGCTTTGAATGTATCATTTCGCACTTGAGCTTTTCTTCGATAGGTAGGCTGAAAAATTTTCTGGCTTCCAGCTCCAAGGAAGACAATAGAGTCTTGTCTATTGGTGCATTTTTTAAGTAAAAGAAGCCAATATTGATGAGAGAGTACTTCAATTTCTCTAACTCCTCAGACTGATTTAATTTGGCAAAGTCAATGGTGGGAATGTTAGTGGAAATGTTGGTGGGAATGTTAGTGGCCATTATTGATTGCAGAATAGTTACCTGGCTTAGGTGATAGCAGCTACCTTCTTACTGCAATTTCATGGATACTTTTGGTGAGAAATATTCGACGCCATAGATCAGATTTTACATTTCTTGAGCTGCCCCACATTTTTAGGCAAAATTCCCTTCGCTCTTAAACAAAAACCCATACAATTTGATTTGATGATTGCGTCAATGGCTTCAATTAATTTGAATAATACCTGAGGTATGATCCCGTGAAATTTTGTAATTTTTGCTGATTACTAATATGGTTGTACAGGCAAAAAATTGTGGGAATGTTTCTCTACTTTTTTTTAGCTCGATGAGCAGAATTCCTCGAGGGAAAAAGGAAAGACTGAAACCAACAGACAACTCATATAGGTATATCTGTGCAGTAAGTAAAAATCAGAGAATGTCAACAACTTGGGAAACCTTGAACTAAGCAGTCGAGGTTGAATTTTTGTTAAGTTTTTTAGTGACTCTTGGAGTGAGTGCTTCTGAGTTTCAAGAAACAAGCATGGTGGAAAAGTGACGGGGTAGTTGCGCGTATTGTTTTCTTTTTTTCGGTATCTCAAATGTGGAGAAAGCGACAACCACCCGCCTATTTGGTAGTTTAAGTTGAAAAGAGGAGTCTCGAAATACTTCCTTCTCCTATTAATGCCTAATTGATCCCTTATTCTGAATTTAGTCTCAAAGTGATCAGGCGAATTAGGGAACTTACCTTGTTACATTTAGAGACAATCAGAAACTCAGGGGCTAGGATCAAATCATAAAAGAAAGGGTATGAATAATAATGCTGACAGAAGACAGGTCCAAAATCAATTTATTATAGTGCGAAATAAGGAAGAAGAAGAGATACACGCACGGAGATTCTAATTTTATACAAGAAACCCAGCTGCTAAATATAGCTATAGTAGATCATGGATATGTGAAGCTTATAGAACAAGGAACCCCTTCTTCAAGGGACGCAGATACTGACCAAAATACGTAATATGAGGCAAGGACTGCAGATTATGCAAAAGAATCTAATGAAGAGAAAAAGGGGTATTATTGATTGTGGCACTTTCCAGAAACATGCAATACCAGACTGCAGTTGATTGTTGTTTTTAGATGAAGAAAAAGTAAAATAATATAATACTAGGAAGCAGAAAATAGGAGAGGTGAATAAGATTGGTTTTGATTTGTGTGATTTTAAAGGGTTGGCATACAATACTAGATTACGGATTATCTTAACATGAAAAGCAAGTCGGATTTTTTTGCACACTCGTTTTTCAGTTGAGACCAAAATCGAACTATAGTTAGATATATCTGCAATAGAACAGATGATGATTATTAAGAGATTTTGAAGATGTTTTTGTCTCTAATTAGTCGGACAGATTTTGTTCTCATTTCTTTTTTTTTGTCACGCGAAATGGACCTTGCAGGCAAGTGATTACCTCGACTATTTATAGAATAATATAATCCGAAAAATGATGCCATCGGTATTGAACATTGACATGGCTAAAGGGATTCTGACAGCGACAATGAGTTTGAACATGATTTTGCCTCCGCCAGCCATTCGAGAAATATTGAAAATTTAATATCGATGTATTTGAGAGGCGGCAAACAATAATATTATATTAGCTAGAACTCAACTATTGGCGCTCAGAGCGCGCTCATATTGTTTCAAATCAATAATTCTTGTAAGATGCTTCAAATATATATTGATATATCAACTTCTCTCAGATTAACTAGACAGAACGAACAAAAAGAGCGTGATGATATCTTCAACTGAAGTTCCATACTCGTTGCATTCTCAAGATCAATAAGCTTTAAGCTTTCCTTTCATTCAGTCTGAAAATTGTAGATAGTCTAGAGCTAAAAAGTAGGAACTGAAATTGAGATCTTAAATCCAGAGAAGAGGAAAACAGAACAAGAATGCAAAAAGCTAAGCTGATTTTAAGCAAGGAAGAGTGAAACTGTACAGATATCAAACAATATGAGCATTGCTGAATGGTTCTGGAGTGTATAATCTATACAAATTGATTAATCAATACTTCGATTCTTGAATAGGTGAGATGTGTGCTGAATTAAGGCGCGAGCAACGTGCCAGAGACGTGTATTCGCTTGGAGCAGGTACATATAATAAGTCTCAAATATAACAAAATGGATCACAAAGAAATTATTGGGAGGTATCAGAGACATAAAGAGTGATGCAGTGAAAATGAGAGGAAGAAATTTTGCACAAACAAAATCGCAAGCGCTTTCAATGTACAGCAGAAAGTGAGAATTCATTAAATAGGGAAAGGTAAAAAGATACAACCAAAAAGCTAGAATGTACGACATAGGGCATTCCTTCGACTCAAAAAGCGAAAAAAAAAAAAAACAATTAAGCCGGCAAGAAAGTTGTACATTCAACTCTTGTATTCTGTTTTGGGGTATGAGGAGGCCCCTTAGTTGAAAAAGAAAAAAGAGAACCATAAAGCTTATTTGTCTACCCACTCCTCGAAATGAAAAGAAAAAAAATACAACAACGACTTTGATTTTTTCGTGTTCATTTTCCAGTGAAGTGTTTTTTTGGTGGCCTGCGTGTCGAGGTTACTGTCGTTGTGCTTCAAGGATTAAATTGGAAGTAACAGCAATCATTAGAAACATACGATTGATCATGCTAACGAAGCACAATGCAAGCTAGTCCAAAAGCGCCATGTAAACACGAATGTAGCATACTATCGCAAAAAAAGAAAAATCCGTCACTACCTTGGACAGTTTCTGATGCGCATCCGGAGAAAGAGACAGTTGGGATTGAGGTGAAAAAAGGAAAAAAAAAGCAACAAAAGACAAAAAATTTGATACTTCTATTTATAAAAACCGGCAAACCAACAATCAATCAGCAGGTTGCTTGTGCTATACCTATGTTTTTATTTTGTTCAACCAAAGTCATTTCCAGAGTCATTATAAAAAGATACTATTGGTTCTTCATTTTGCTTGTAAGATTTCTATATTGGGTTTCGCTTTCTTCTTTTGAGTGCTGGGTGAATTTCTTTTTCGACCGAACAGCAACAATGCAATGCAATGTCCTGCTGCAGCGCCATGCTGCTATTATATGCTCATACCGCACCATCTTGCATAGGGACTATTTTTTCTTTTCGAGCTGCAAATTACTCCTAGAAAGGCAAATCTACGACTTTTTAACCAAAGCATCAATCGTTAATCAGTGATTAATTACTGATATTATTGTTTCCTGGCTATTTCATATCTAATTATAAACTGGATTGTGAGCAAGGAGCTGCATGTGGAAGACTTCGATAGTCTTGCTTGTTTGGTGATTTGTGCATGCATACTTGCATACATGTCTGTCTGGCTGTCTTCCCCTAACTATCGTCACACTGGAATATCCTCTGACCTTTTCTGCTCGGAGGTCTTGGATAGTTATGGCAAGTTTTATAATAGTAGCAGTTTTAAGATTTTGTTGTTTTATTTACACTTTAGCTTTTGTATAAATCTAATTATCTTCAATTTCATATTTTTTTTGTTTCCTGCCCAATCTCGGGGTCTATGTATATATATATAGTACCAACGCACCTTTGCCAGCAGTTTCCTTGTAATTTTGCTGGTTTCGTTTTGTTGTGATTTATCTTGCATCTCTCATCACGCACTTCTTCCATTACTTTGGGTACATTTTCAACCACACAAACTGTCCACTCATTCTTGGCAAGTCTACGATACCTCCGCTTGTTTCACAGGCATATCAAAGATCATTTGTTCCTAAATTCTTATTTGCGCTTACTGTTCAGGCTAAATTAAATTGCCCAATTAATTGCCCAATTAATTGCCAGTCTATCATCTTTTGCTCTTGAAAAGAACCCAGCAAATCGAAATTGTTTTGCTTTGATTTTTATTCTATTTCGTCCACTACTTCCATTAACTCTTTTTTACCTGGCTGCGTGCAATTTTCAGACCTTTTTGTCTTTTTTCTCTTATTATTATCTTGATTCGTTTTTCTTCCTTCTTGCGAATTTTCATACTTATATAAATACAGTTTCCCGGAAATCACATTCTCATTCCCATTTAATCTCGACTTTCCATCCTTCTCTCTACTCTCTTATCTCCTTTTCGTCTTCGGGTTTTCCGCGCTAGAAGCCATCAAATGAAAGTATCCCCGAAACTGCTCCTGTCCTACTTCATAGCCGTCACCGCCCCATTCTCATTCTCATTTTAGGCAACTTTGATGTTGTTGATTAATATGCAAGCAGATGACATTCCTTGGGAAAGAAAGTGCAAGACATGTAACCTTCGATTCCAAGACAGCCAAAGCTGCAAAAACCACATTTCCAAATTTCGAAGACACAAGCTCGAGTCGACCACAGAAGCCAACGATCGACTCTTCAAGGCCCTCGTTAATAAGTTTACAAGGTCCTTCGAAAAAGAAATCTGCGACAAAAAGATCGCCAATCCAATGAGCAACAGTAATTCAAGTTCTGGGGCAAGTTCACCCTCTAGCAGCGGCGGCACTGAAAAGAAAAAGCAAAAAAAGAAGACCGAAAATATCCGTCTGAAAAAAAAAGGTACTGGTAGTACGTCCTCGTCGACCCAAACGACGACCTCGAACCTTAGTACTTCAGGCGGGAAGAAAAAGAAATTCGTCTTTGCATCCACCAGCACGGTACCCGAGGAAATATTTGTCGACAATTCGCACTTCAATAGCTTCGTTTTCATTGGCGAAGACCAGGAGTCGTGTGGGCCAATATGGGGCCCAGACAACGACAACGACAACGACAACGATCACGAAAACGAAAACAATGTGGACACCAACGACCTGTTTGCAAAAAAGGCTACAATTTCAACGCCTACTCTGACCACAATTCCTTCCTATCAGCCACATATGCAACCTGACAAGAAACCCGCTTACATGGATCACCAAAACAATATAATGCTCGGCCCACCTCCTTCATTCATTCCATCAAATACAAATTCCGGTTTTGATTCTCTTAATCAGCCACCACTGTATCATCATACATCACTCCCAGGAACCAGCCAGCAACAGCAGCCACCCAGTGCTATCAGTAGAAGAACCTCAATCTCCTATTTGACAGCGGGATCGTCAGCCGGAGAAGTACTTCCTTACTCACAGTCACATCTTTCCTTACCTGGCACCATGAATTTTCCACAGTACTCCTCTTCAAGTAAATCCTCGCGAAGCTCCATCTCACATTTGAGTTTGGGGTCATCGTCATCTACGGCTACAGCTAGTGCTTCTACCGCTGGGGTCTCCGCCGGAAAGGGCTCTAGTTATACTCCACAAGCCGGCAGACGTAATTCGAGACCAACCACAGGCACAAGCATATCCAGCTTGATCAATCCAACTGTATCTCCAGTTCCAAGTGTTCCAGGATCCGCTGGAGGGATGGGAATGCAAGGTGGTAACCATCCAATCTTCAAGTACTCCAAAGCCTTGCCTCACCCTTCAATTTCCACCACCACTAGTGGCAGCAGTGGCAGCAACTCTAGCAACAACCCTGAGATGTCGCCTGCAGCCTACTACCATTCCTACTACCCCTACAATAACGATGTTTACACATCACCTGAGCAATACTCCTACGCCAATTCGCCGACTAGTATTTCGCCACATGATTTATCTATTGCTGGAAACATCCTGACAATTTCTGGAGGGCCCAATCAGAACCAAATTCTCGGCAGAAGAAGGTCGCTGCTCGTGTCTCCTTTAAAGTTTGGGGAGCCAATCGATTTCAGGTCAAAAATTCCTACTTCCGCAGGAGCTGCAGGTGGAACAAACCTCTTGAAAACTGCAAGTGGACCGGATTTGAAAAAGGAGAAGGAGGAAATGCAACAGAGACAGCAGCTGCAACAAAAGAGACATGTTTCAGGAAAAATCGAGGAAGATAGCCTGACAACCAAAGCCAAATCTCCAACAAAACTTCCCTCGATAAAGTCCTTGTTCGACAACGAGCAACCATTTCCTGGCTACGACCACTACCAAAACCAAAACCAATGATGCCTTTAACGTTACGACTTCCAATTTATTATTTTCACCACGATTATTACCACTAGCTATTAACCAATAACCTCTGACTATTATCATTACTACTATTATTATCATTACCTTATTATTACCATTATTATGACAACGACTAATTAATGACACAATTTTATGAAACATTGTAACTGCGTTCCTTTATACTCTTCCCGTGTCACTTGGAGCTCGCTTTTTTGAGCAAAGACAAAAGTGAGACTTTTTTTTCTGGCCGATTTCTTCTTTTGCTAACATGAAACCAATACGTTCTTCTTTTGTTTTTGTCTCCATGTGTTTGTTTGCCATGGGCTCTCATCAAACATGGGTTGCTCGAAATCTGGGATCGGCGAGGCTAATAATGCCTTAGCCCGCCTCTTGTAGTTTTCATTTCTATTGCCGGCTTTTGTACTTACGATTTGCCCATTTTATTTGGGTTTTGCACAATAAACCATGATGATTATGGTCGATTGGGCACGACTGTATACTTTAAGTACGAGTAAAAAAATCTCGGGACCTGAAAACATGGCCAAACAAGAAAGAGTAACAATGCAGCAAGAAGCAAAAAAAAGGTAGTCACATTTGTTTCGTAAAAGGCTCGATCTGCTAAAAAGATCTTCACCGCATACAAAAATGTGTATGCGCTCACTCACCAGCAGAAAAGCAAAAAGGACGGGAAAATGTGAAAATGTGAAGATACACAGAATATGTATATTGAATTTATTTAGCTTCTTCATTAGGGAGTTTTTGAGTTCCACACTTCGAACTGCTATGAAAATTACAGCTGAGGGATGTCTTGTCAATGTGAGTACAGACATAAACAAAACAAAGTCACAGAGGTTCAGCATTAACTTTGTGGAAGTACTGTAGGCAGAAGAAAAACGAGAGTCACAGAAATAAGTTAGTATCGATTCAGAAGCAAGGGAAAGTCGAGAACAAAAGTAGAAAACCAACTGTGAGACAAGAGTTTGCATTATAGCTTTGGATTAGCATTGTCAAGGCCCGCAGAAAACTACGAGAGACAGGGAGACATTGGTTTCAAACCTTTTAGTGACAAACACTCTGAATATTAGATAAGCCAACTAACTGTGTTAGAGATAATTGGTAGCAAAAGAATTTGCATTTGCAGCTATTACTACTAATACGTGAGTGGTTTTCGTGCCGACTTCCTTTAATGGCAAACAAAACTCGTGTGTAGGAGCTTTAAAGCTTATCAAAAATTAGAATTGGTTGACTGATTAATTCAATTCAATGCACTCCAAATTTTAATGCAAATAGTGAATGCACTTTTCATGTATTTAATAAATGTATGCATGAATATGTCAGTGACTCTATACATGCATTATCTACAACTGCCCACCCCCAAAAAAAAACCGAACGGAACAAACAAAAGTGCGTACGAAGCAACAGAAACACGGCGGATTTTTGCTTTTTCAGCCAAAAAATCGGTCTTAATTTGTTTTTTTAATGGGGATTTGGTCGCATTATTTTTGGTTAGGATCAGCCACAGTCAGTACTGCGCGTATTGGGCAAACTGTGTGAGCAATATACATTGTGTGGAGAATAATTGCTGATGCTGGAACGTCTACCTTTATAACATAATATTACATTAGTGATGGTGACGTGACTTTTTTAAAGATATATTGCCCTTCATGCCTTATCCACAGTTTCTTCATGTGGGTTTTAGCTCTGTATTATTGAGTTTCTAACCGGGATTAAGGCGTAACATTTCCGAAACCCTCGGTAATGGACACAAATAGGCTAAAAGGGTATAGGGTCGGCTTGAGAGCCTCACATCGTTGGTCATTAGCGCGAACAATTCCGGCCAGCTTTTGTATTCAGTACAATAAAGACCTTAATTGGCTATTTCGGCTTTCTCAAATGTGTTCTGTTGTATTATTACATTAATACAACAGAAGAAAACCGCATAAATAATTGCTTGTTGGCTTGACAATATGAAGAAACAATCATCAATTAACAGTCTGAATTATTACAATTAACAGTCTGGGTTTTTACATCTCCTTAAACATTGCCTGATTATGCTGACAGCGCCTCGTACTGGGGTTGCTAACTCGGTTTACAGTTATTGGTATCAGCTGAGCGTCACACTGGGGTTCCGGAAATGGATCAACAATGAAATCCTTGCACGGAACAACCTAAATAGGCGTCTCAAGAGTACCCCGTAGCCATTCTGAATTTTTCTGTAAGGCTTAAACCTTTGACTTCATTTATTTCTATAATGCATTGGTTGGCTGGTTGGGGTTGGGAACCCATCGACGGTGAAAACCGATTGGACGAAAAGTATGGTAACCAAGTTTGACTATATGCACCTCAGTTAACATACCTTTTTTTATTTTTGTTGGAGAAGTTTTTGCAAAGAAAAAGTCAGCAGAGATCACAATCCACGCCAAAAGCTCAACAGATTGGTCTTGCTTTGATCTTTGCTTGATATTTACAAATGAAGCACTGTCATCGCCACGAAAATGTCTACTGAGAAACCCCCTGTGTTGAATCAACCTTTAAAGCTGGTATCAAAAAAAAAGCACAGCGTGTTTATTTTTCACTACAATGCAATTAGCGCAGCTTTATGGTCGGTAGTGTTCTTCAGAACAATTTATGTGTCAATTTTGTCTGGTCAGCCGATTCTATTTGAATCCACCTCCCAATATTTGATTGTAGTACAGTGCTTTGCAATAATTGAAATTATCAACTCTGCGTTAGGAGTTGTGCGCTCCCCATTGTTTACTACTGCTGCTCAAGTCGCATCAAGATTACTTCTTGTGATTGGAATTTTCACTGTCTTACCAAACTCCCCGGTTAATTATGGTCCAGCCTACATCACATTGACTTTGGCATGGTCAATCACGGAGGTTGTGAGATACTCCTTTTACGCTATCAACATTGAGACAGGAGGGGATGTCCCTTACGGATTGCTCTGGTTGAGATACTCCACATTTCTTCCTCTATATCCATTAGGAATCTCCAGTGAGTGCTGGATCATCTACAACTCTTTGGATGAGGCAACAAAAGTGGTTGGGGTTTACTACAACTGGTTTTTGAAGTTTGTTCTCCTCACCTATGTTGGAGGCACTTACATTTTATTTGGCCACATGTTAAAGCAAAGGATGAAAGTTTTGGGTAAGCCGCAAGGCAAGAAAGAGTAATCCATACATCAAGCAGGCATAGGATCGTATATACGTTTGTAGATCTTTTACTGATTTATGTACGTTGAGCCAAAAATATTCAAATATTCCAATTACCGCCTGTAGAAACAAGTACTATTTGATAGACTCAAGTTCTTGGTACAATTATTAACGAGATGACTGTAGATTTCAAAGACT
Organism: Saccharomycopsis sp. NRRL Y-5750; assembly: GCA_030564765.1. Lineage (NCBI taxonomy): Eukaryota > Fungi > Ascomycota > Saccharomycetes > Ascoideales > Saccharomycopsidaceae > Saccharomycopsis > Saccharomycopsis sp. NRRL Y-5750. The sequence continues at coordinate 225,020 of JAKTZD010000004.1, read as the reverse complement.
TGGATAGTCTATTTTTCATCAAACAGTTCTATCCACTTGATATACCGTTCGAGTAGTTTTACCGCGTTACCTTCAGTCTCGTATTCTGCCCTCGCCTTATTTAGGATCAACTCAGGGTCATTTTCCTTCAAAATATTTCTCAAAAAGATCAAGCAGTCAATCGAGAAGTCTTCGTACCACCTAAAGTTCCATGACAAGGTTTTTATTATGACCTCAATAATAAGGTTCAAGTAGAGATTGTTCTCCAAGGACTGCTCATTGATAAAGTTCATTTGTTGCTGCCACGGAATCTGCTGGAACTTATCCACTATGAATTCCTTGCGGTTAGGATTAACTATATTATGGCTGCCGACGAGTAACAAATCCTTTGAGAATCGGTTTTCTGGTAAATTAAGACTCAATCTTTTGAATAATGGGAAATCTTGAAAAAATTCTTCAAAGATAGTCATCAAGTCGCGGGCGCATATTATCGAAAACTTTGCCTTGAGCGAAGTTCGTAATGCCGCAACTGCCAAATCGTAATGTTTAACTCTATGTGCAGTAATCCCAATAAGTTCCCATTCTAGCGTCGAGTGTCTGATGGCATTTCCTGTCTTTTTGGCCTCAACTTCCCATAAGGATACAACCTTAAGGTCGTCATAAAGCATGAAGAATAACGAATCAAGCCAGCGCTCGCACAATCTTTTTGATTTGAAGTAGTCAGTGCTTAGTATCGATGATCTTCTTTTCCTTGCAGCTTCACTGTTGTGATGTTCACTGGACATTGATGGAGCTAAAACATTATTCTTAGAAAACTCGTGGTTATTATTGATGGAATCATTGATAATTGTGTCACTCTTCTGTCTTCTACGCTGGACCTGGCCATTTAAAACCTCGAAATGAGATGCTGCCAGCTGTTCCGTTGATGCTGAGTATTCGACTTCCATCACAAATGTAGTTGCTCTGACTTGTAACAAGTTATCCCAGCCAACCAATATTGCTAAACTAGCCAAATAATCGTAGGCTTTCTTGAAAGTTCCTTTCAATTTAGGACCGGAAAGTTTTAAAAGAACCGCATCAACCGTTTGTACTTCTTTCTCAGAAACATAGTCCTCGCTGGATATTGTATCTGTGTCTTTAAGATACACAGGCCCTATGCGATCAGCTTGGTTCCACACTTCCGCAAGGTACCCCTCCAAGGAAGGTTCTGGAAACTTGAAATTAGGGTCTTTGTAATCAATGAGTGAGTTTTCTCGTTTGATTCTTTGTACGTTCTTCAATGTAGATAGCGAGTAAACTGGGCAGGAGTTCAACGTCAAAAGAGAATTCACAATATCTTTTTTCGAGATGTATGTTTCAATCAAGTTAGCCCAGTTAGTGAACTCTGTAGGGTTAGCGTCTATTGCCTTAGTGGCTAGATACAATGCAGTATCAAAATTTCCCTTCTCTGACATGAGCTTGGACTGTTCCAAAAGATAGAAATCAATATAGTTTTTGACACTTAAATTTGTCTCTGTTTTTCCGTCTTGCTCATTATGATTGCCATAGTAAGAGACTCCTCGGTTCAACTCTTTGAAAAGCCGGATTTCATCGCTTCTATATTGGACCAATATCTTCACAAGCACCAAGTGGTAGCTGAAGTTCTGAGGTATGTATGACTCAACCAACTGGATTGTGAAGTCATACAAATCGCTGATTTTCAATATTTTCAACAATGTGTCAACTAGAAAATTGTGTATAAAATCAGCACTTTGATAAAGATCGCTGCATCCACTCAAAAATCCTTTCGGAAGCATCTTGACAATCAACTCGATGATCTTTTTGGCCGCAGATTTGGTTGAGATCAACGTGTCTTGAATTAGCGAAGGAGCCATATATTCTAGATTGTCGCTGAACAAGACATTCCGCATGATGCAGGATACATACGTCTGCTGCCAGATTTCTTCAGGAATTCCATCAATTATACCCATTCTTGGCGTTAGACTAAAAGAGAGAGTTGAGCCGGAGAAATCCTGGTTGATTTGATCGGGGAGAACAACACCGGGGGTATTAAGTTGCGAGCCCGTCGACGGGATAATCTTTCTCTGCGGGGGGACATTATTATTTATTTTGATATGGAAAGGTTTCCCGTTTATTCCAATCAACTGCACATTCGTTCTTTGGCCAGGAAATTCTGCACGGATTCTCAAATCACACTTTGAGAAACAATTCCACGAGCAATACGTCCCAATCGACTGCAAAGGATTACTGAAATTGCTGTCTAGCTGATTGTTATACACAAGCTTGGTCAAGTATGCAATAGGAGCAGCTGCAGAACTCAAATCAAGCCCTGTTAGATAATGAAAGCGACCATTGTCCTTTGAACCATGATGATCGGATAGATGGATAAGATCAGGAGGACCCAAAGATGTAGAGTGATACACAAGAAGTTCGGTTCTTACGGTAACGCTCTCACCAAATTTTCTTTCGTAAATGAAAGGCGATTGATTATGCAATTTGTTTGCCTTTTTGCTGCCGCTACTGCTATTATTTTTGGAGTGAAATTGAGGCGATGCCAATGGTTGTGGCGACGATTTTACTTCCTCTTTTTTTTTGGACCTACCAAACATGTTCATCTTTGCTGCTATTCACTAGTGCTAGTTCGAACGCGGGTATTTATCTTATATTCGTTCAGCTTTTGAGGAAAGCCACTTTTGATCTGAGTGCACCCGATGATTGAAATGGGAAGATTGATTTGCCGGAATGATTCACTTTGAATGAGCACACTCTTGAACGACGATGCAAAAATTATTTGCAGAGAACACAAAGAATCTCGGTGCTAGCAAAATTCTCAATTGCTACAAATCGAATGGCTTAAAAATTCCTTCATGAGTTTGACACCTTTGTAATTTATGGGTGGCTTTATACAGAGAATCAGGCAAAAAAAACAGGAAAAACGCTGATGGCTAATAATAGCGAATCCAAACAAAATTAAAAGATACATGTGTTAAGTAGCAATTATGGGGCATCTGCGAGGACGCGAATGTTTTCTGGCAACATACTAGAATAACTTCGATAGGTAGCAAAGGCAATCAGCTTGATATCAGCCGGCTTTTTATCTATGAGTACAACTAGAATTGCCGCAGTGTCTCTTCATCTTAATTTGTGGCGCTTTTATCCAAAAATGTCGAGATAATACCTTTATATTGACATGCATGGAACAACCTAAATGATTTCAACCCGCTTCTGGTGTGATACAGCAATAGAGGCTTAGCGTGTGCCACTCTCAATGGCAGCCATTATGTACTGGTGGCATGCCATGCATATGTTATAGATTATTCGTAGCGTCGAGCAACTGATCTACTTGAGAGAATGCTCGTGACAACACGTGATTAGCTACCGCTTACCCGTTGGTTCTTTGTACAGTAGATGACAAATATACCTGAGACGAAGGATTAGCAATGGGTAAATACGAAAGGAGCACTGCGGACACCGAATGGACTTAACACTTTGTAGTAAATACGTGGGATACTCTTTTTGTTGGAATAACCTTTTGCCTATATGGCTTACTATAAGTGCAAGTTTCCCGATATCTCCAGCGAGCTTTTTCAGAGCCGATAACGCCATCATCCGACTTGATTCTCGGATAAGCCTCTTTACAGGGTGTTATACCTCAAAACACATTAGCTTTTAGTAATCAAAGATTGGTTGAAGTAGCTGTTGAGTTCAACGTTAAGCATCACGGGTGAACCGGTTATCATTCGGCTGAATGTCTGCATACCAGTCAAGAAGAAAGAAATCTATGAATAACACTACAGTGCTTTTCTTAGTAACTCTCAGCTTTCAAACTCACAATTTGAGCGAGAATTTTAATTTCAAAAAACCTTCTAGTATAGTCTATGTTGAACTCTGCAGAGTTATTGCCAAATCATTTTCCGGTGACATTAGTAATCAGTTTTGTGGTATATAAAACACACGCAATCCTTGTACCAGTGACTACAGAATATCAGACACTATGTTGTTATTTCGTATTCACTCTGCTTTATTTTCTACAGACCTATCTAACAGTCTGCATATCTTCCCAACTGCCAATCGAAAGCTATTATTAACAAGAAACTACACATAAAAATGTCTTCAAGTGTTTTGTTCACAGGAGCCAACGGATATATTGGGTTACATATCCTCAACGGCTTAGCTTCCGAGTATCCAAAGGTTCCTGTAATTGCTACAGTTAGAAGCGATGACAAGGCTCAAGAAATCAAAAAACTTTTTGATGCTAGATATCCTGAAAACAGAATTATGTTTGAAATCGTGCCTGACATTGGCGGTGTCTCCGCATTTGTCCCGATTTTCAAAAAGTATACGGACATCAAATGGGTTTTGCACACTGCGTCCTTTGTCGGTGGTGAGACCAATAACACGGACGAATATGATGCCTATGTGGGAGTCGCCAAAAGAGGCGCAGAGAACTTGCTCGGGGCTATCGAGAAGTACGGGAAAAACGTTACCCAAGTTGTCTACACCTCCAGTGTTGTTACAATGATGCATGTTGATAAGCTCGGAACTCCAAAAGACGAAAGCAAGCCATTCGTTCACACAGAAAAAAGTGTCAATCCTTTGCCTATTGACAACAAGGAGTTAGTATCGTCAAACGATTTCTTTTTGTATGTTGCGTCAAAAATTGCTGCTGAAAATGTATTCTGGGAGTACGTCAACAGCCACCCTGATTTAAGATGGGGGTTTTACACTGTCCATCCTTCATTGGTTTCCGGCCCACAATGTTTCGAGGAACATGTTAGAAACAATGTTCTTAGAAGCAGTCATGGAATTTTGGTGAAAATGTTCAAGCAAATCATACACGGTGAGCTTGATCAATACAAGGGGCCATTTGAACTGACTTTGGTAGTTGATGTTAGAGATATTGCTTCCCTTCATATCCTTGCACTCGACGAAAAGAAGGCTGAAAAAGTCAATGGGCTCAAGTTGTTTGGAGCCTCTGGTTATTTCTCCATTTACGCAGCCAACGATATAGTGGCCGAGAACTTCCCTGAGTTTCATATTAAGAAAACCGATCCTGAGAAGCTTAAAAAGTTCGATCGAGAAAACTACTTTTTCTATGATAACTCAGTCACTACCGAGGCAACTGGGATCAAATGGATCCCAGTTGAGCAGAGTTTCGTTGACACCTTGAGACAGTACTTGAAGTTCCAAAAAATCTGAGGGATGTCTTAAGCGAATAATACGCAACTATACATTTATTTACATATATTCATGGCTACATAGGATTTTATGCATCATACCAACCAAAATATATATCACACTATAACCACAAATGTCGTAATTAGCCAAGAGCAACCATAGAAATTACTAAAGCCCTTCTCCGAACAAGGAGGAACTTCTTGGAAAAGAAAGGAAAAAAGATTTAGGGAGAGGCAAAACGAAAAAAAAAAATATTGTAATAATAGGAGCTATTTTTTCTGTTCGACTTAAGGTCATCGCCATCCTCTGATCTGTTTTACATTGGTGATTAATAAAACTAACTGTCTTGCTATTGCAAATCTTCTAGATCTGAGAACCAAATAAGCGAGACAAACAAGCTAAACGAGAAGAAAATGGGGTTCTTCAGCGGCAAAAACTCGGAAAACGACCTTGATCGCAATCTTGAAGACATTCTTGGAAATGATAATGATGACTTGTCAAAGACTTTGAAAGTCGCAGAGCAATCATTCAACTCGTTAATCGAAAGCTCTGGAAAGCTCGCCAAGCACTTTGGCAATGAATTTGCCAAAAAGTCTAGCGAATATTACAATTCAATGCTAAAGGACAGCAACTTGAACTCTTGGTCTGACGACAGTGGGAATCAAACGAGCACGCTACGTGATGACAGCGGTATTGAATCAAACAATACGGCGCTTGCTTCTTGCGGCAGTAATGCATGCCACAGAAGACTGGCATTTTTCGACAACGATGGCGACAGTCTTTTTGATGTCGTAAGACCTTTCAGCAACTTCTTCCAATCAAGTACCAACGGCTCGCCTCTTTTGCCATTCTTCCGTGATCTCACCGAAAGCGGTGTTGATTCTCGCTATGGATACTGGTCAGCATGGCTTCCTTCGGGTAAATTGTACAATGCATGCAATGCGAAGAACGGTCTATCTGTGTGGGAGAGAGACTCGGGAGCTTGGAGATGTTTGTTTCCTCAAGCTATGTTGCCAGAGGATTACAAGCGGTTGAATATCACTTCCAAGGAGGACTATTTGGCTAACGAAGGAAACGTTCAATCCGTTTTTTTCAAGAGTGTCGAAGACTTATTGAAATGGAGAGGCCAACAACACCAGTCTCAAGTTGACGCAAGACGCAAGCTTTGGGAGGAACACAAAGCCAAGTTGATTGATGAGAAGAAAAACGACACCACTTTTGTTTCTACCGTTTCTTCAAACGTCAATACAGACGAAGATTACGAAGATGCCGTCACAAGAACTTACAGATCAAGTCGGTCGTTTACAAATGACAACAACGAAGTGGAGACTATTACCAAGACTAGAGTGTGGTTCAAGGATGGATCATCGGAAATTGAGGAGGTCAAGAAAATTTCTCGTAATGACGGTTCCGAACCAACGATTGAGACCACAAAAACGGTCTTGCCAGCCGACAAATCAGGCTGGTTCTGGAATAAGTGATCAACTACATCATTTGTGATTGGTAATGCAAGAATGCGTTCATGTGTTCTATTATTTTCTATGTCTTTAGTCAATTTTTTTCATTTAGGCAATCCCGTCCAACTCTTCTATGGTTGTGGCTAGTTTGCCAGTCTGGTGTAAATATGTCAAATATCTCTGTTTTAGGTTTTTATCTGCGCGGTATGAAGTTTGTAGATCATCCCAAATGATTGGCCATAGCCAGCTTTTCGGGCCTTTATGTGCGTAGATTTCCTCGTTTAGATTAGTGTAATACTCGACGTCTCTAGGAAACACTTTTGAGTGGAACCCAGCGTCGCCCTTCGCGCCGTTTTCCTTTCTATAGGCAGCTAGCTCCTTTAACTCTGAGTCACGCATTTCCCTCACTGAGGGAAGTGGTATGACCCGTGACCACACTCTGGCGATCCAGGCACCCTGGGTTTCCGTCAATCTAAATGGAATCACATTTTTCAATATACCTGTGAGAGCAAGGCCCGGAAATTGGTATGATAATAAGTGTTTGTAAAGCCCGTTGATTCGGAACCCACTTGAAGAGATTAGAGGGAGAATTTCTGGGTCGTCATTATCGGAACTCTGTCCATGGTTTCTCAAAAAAGGTAGTGATAGCGAATTCAAGAAAGGAATGAATTTTAGGTATCCTGTGGCAAATATAATCGTATCTATGTTCTCTAAGGAAGAGCCATCGGCAAGAAAAACTTTCTTACCGTCTGGGATGAATCGCTTGATTTCAGGGATAGCGATAACAGTCTCTGGGGGTTTGCCGTCGTTGTTATCAGCGGGAGCAAAGTTTCTCACAGATTTATATACATTGGTACCCATATCTAGCTTTTCAGCCAATTGAATTGATATATCCTTGGCCGATGCACTGTTACCTACGACTATGACGTTTTTAGAGTTGCGGTACGTTTCGGGTGTATCAAATTGCTTGGTGTGGTGGACGGATTCCGGAACTTTTGAAGCCCACTGGTCAACGCCAGGAATGGCAGGAATGTAAGGAAGATCGTAGTTTCCGGAAGCAACAATCACTGCGTCAAAAAATTCCACAAGAGCCGCGTCTGGCCTATCGTTTGGGGCGTACGTGACTTTCCATTGGTAGTCTTCCCAATTTATGTCAGACAATTTCTCGATAGGGGTGGCTGAGGCCATAGTAGAAGAAAAATTGTTCACGAACTCGATTGTATTGACCGTCGTATTGAACTTAACGATGGTTTGAAGATTTTGAGTTTTGCCGTAGCTAACTAAATATTGAAGAACTTCCTTCCGATCAGGGTATAGTGGCAAAGAGTCCGAGAAGGGAGATTCAGAAGAATAATTCATGATAACTTTGGGAATATTGGTTGACATGGACCGATACATCGGAGACTGTTTTGCCAGCTTGATCATAGCTTCCCGGGAAGGACTGTAATATGGACTCACCGATGGTATCTCCACCCCGAACTCTTTGGGAGTGGAGTAGTTCCAAAGCCCTCCAAAAGTGCTCCTTTTTTCAAAAGTTGTGATTTTTGTGAAAGATCCTTGCTTGAGTAACGCATTGGTACACGCAGCTCCAGCAGGGCCTGCTCCGATAACCGCGACACTTTTGATCTCCCTCATTGCTATTGGTTATAAAAACCTCAAGCCATTAAATGCTCATATGACAGTAAATATGCTGTCCAGGAGACAATAGTATCTGTTCTGTTATTTATATGTTGTAAATCAATGCACTTACACACACAGTAGATCAAATTTGACCTAATAAGTACACACTTTAGATCCATGCTTTATTAGGTCATTTCGGTACGTGAGCGTCGAAGAAAAACCCGAGAGAGTGCTCCAAATACACGGGTATACCTGGAAATGCAAAGTAACATGGCTACGCTAAGTTAAACGGTATCTGAAACAGTATCAATTAGGAGCGATACCGCTGTCGGCGTAAGTTGCCATAAGTTGCCATCGGTTGTTGCTTTTGTTGGAGACAGCTGTCAGTAACGAATACTGGATAAAAATTATAAGATAACAAATTGAGGGAATGCTTGAAAGGGGCATGTCACGTATAACACTACCGATAGAGGAAAAAGAAGACGTAAACCTTTGTGTTATTGGCGGCATATGAGATCGATGGTCTTGCAAAGAGAAAACTTACGAAAGGCAAAAATAGGAAGAAACAGAGACTATTATTCAGATTAACTCTATATCAGCTTTATCAAATGGTAATTATAGCAGCTGTTTTGCAATAATAGGATATTTCAAACAATGTAAAAACAGTGGGACGATCACAACGCAAGATTTTCCTGATACCGATACCGTAGTAATCTCTCGCTTTTTAATGCCTACGCCCCCTGTGTGATGCAAGCGCATAAGTTTTTTCTATTAGTACTGTAGGCAGAAAAAGATACCGACACAGACAGAAAAAAGACGTCTACGGGTTCTGGCGTACTTTGCTCACAAACCAGATACAACAGCACACAACTCAAAATTATCGCATGAGGAGCTGCTGGTTATTGAGACCAGTGGCTGGAACGTATTTGTGAGAGGAATTAACTGGACCTGTACCCAAAGCGATTCTCGTATATCATAAGTAGAAGGCGCGATTTGAAAGTGCGACAAAAATGGAAATACTTGCACCGGGTTACAGTCGTAATGCGGGGATATGCACGAGTGAACACTTCCAGCCAATAGCATACAATAATATGGCAACTGCACGTCATTGCGCATAACGCATTGCAGCAATTTCTTATTATTGATTCAAACAAGGGATGCTATTTTTTCAGAGAGCTGTCAATTTCCACATAGTTTATTTTGGCGACTGTAAAAAGAGGTCTCTAGCAATACATAACAACAAACAATAAGAGTAGGCATGAAACAACACACCACACAACAAACGACAACAATTTGCAAAAATTCAAAAAGCCGTACACACGTAAACCCGGAGACTGTTATTTGAGGTCTTGTTCTGATATTCTCCTCTTTGCGCACCCTACCTGTAGCTGTCTTTTATTGACGCAAGTAGGTGGCAAAACACCCAGAGATAGAAACAAGAAATAATTCCTGAATAGTGTCTAGAACTTTTTTTCTGCCTTGCCCTCTCATATTCGAGCAATCTCCATTCCGAATTTCTTCTTTTTCCCTGTGATTTGTGAGTGAAATCGAAAAATTGACTGATGATTCTCGACTTCAGGCTTTTCCCCTTTAGACTTGAAAAAGATGCATTGATCTTCCTTGCTGATTATTACACGACCATTTTGCAGGGTTTTCCACCTGTACCATGGTTCTGTCCATCCATTGGTTGGCAGTTAGTTTTTTGTAACTGCTGTTATAAAAGCGGACGTAGGGAGAAGTGCAGCCATTCGCAGGTTTCTCTGTTGCTTTGATTGCTCCTTGCTTTCCATCTGTTTCCCGTAACATGGCGTCGTTTAAGGTTGCAATTTATGCTTTTATTATGGGAAGACTTTTAAAGTTAATTGGCTGGAGGCCAAACCTTATTTGTATAGGAATTATATTTGCTGCTGAAGACTACGCAATAACATCATGATTGATTTTGACTTTATCTCAACTGTCTGTAATTACAAGCACTTCAATATAGTATAAGATTGTTGTTGCTGCTGCTGCAACTAAATGAGCAAGTGCTTCCACCATCAGATCATCTTGGTGCGCCCAGTTATTGGGCCGCTCCAGCTATCGTTTTCTCTGTGCAAAGATTTTCTGTCAGCTTGAGTTTGTGATTTTTCTTTTTCTTGTGCTCTTCAGGCATTTCTTTTGTATTTATTTCTCTTTATTTCCTCTTTTCTTTTTTTTTCTTCCTCTCGTTTTGTAAGCTACTTTCTCTTCCAACCTCTAGTGTCTACCATCCCTCCCCATCCGACATCAACTCGCTTTTGACTGATTTTCCTGTTCCCAATAGTCCAGGTAGGCCTGCCTGATTCACAAGATAGTCCCCTCCCCATCTTCTGGCTTTTCTTTTTCTGGTTTTTCCTTCTTCCACCCTGATTGGTTGATGGCAATCACCATTGGCTGCCCAATGAACAACAACTCCAATAACAACATGTACCGCCAGGGCAACAGCAATCATTCGCCCTCCTTGAACGCTTTATTCTCCAATATCGTAAACGACAAAAAGGATGACCTATCGTTTATCTCACAGACTCCTCAGAACCCCCCCGGTGGGCACCCTCATCAGCCCCTTCCGCCCTCCTCTTCGATCCTTCCGCCCCCCTCTCTGTCCAGTGGCAACGGTAGCACCGGGGATTTAACTTTCGGCTTCTCAATAGGAAACAATAGGCAGGGCGTTCCGCCCAGAAAGTTTTCAGGGGTGGAGCCGTCCACATTCTTCCAACCTATGATCCCCACCAACGTCAGCAACAGTGGAAACATGATGAATGCGCTCAACCAAGGCACCCCGCACTACAGAAACGGCAGCTTCGGCGATTTCTTCAGTAACAACGGCAACAATATTGCCAACATAGGCAATATTGGTAATCTCAACGGCATCAACAGTAACAATAGTATTAACAATGGCATCAATAATATGAACACCCCCGTTCCTGCAGGAAAGAATTCTTTAACTCCCGTTTTCAACACCGACGTGTTTTCGTTTGGCAACAACAACGCAAGCAGTTCACGTGTCAGTCAAAACTCGTCCAATCCGGGCTCCAACACCGCTCTCAACAAAACTACGAATTCTAGATCTTCGTCCATCAACAACCTCTTTGGGTATCCTGGAGACTTCAACAGAAACAACTCCACCGTCTCCTCCAACTACTATTTTCCGCAGCCCAGCTCTGGATCACAGGCTATGCCACTCCCTAGCCAGACGCCTGGATCCGGAGGGGGGAATGGTAGGCGAATTTCCAACTTCTTGCCCAGTGTGGGTATCCCAGAGATGTCAAGTGATTTTGACAGCTTTGTAAAGAGGGGAAGTATAAAATATCCCGACTTCTTCCACTTGCCTGCGTCCAGAAGCAGCACAGGAAGCACGGACTTCAATCAGTCCAGGGCCAACATGGGAAAAGTTGAGGATATCATGGAAAGTGGTCTCAATCGTAGTGGCAGTGTCAGCAGTGTAATCACAGATCTCAACAACACGATCAGTAACAAACGGCCTCGTAAACCCTCGGCGGAAAACAGTGGTAGCAAAAAGCAGAAGAGAACGTCTATCTTCTCCAGTAGCAACAGCAACAGCAGTGGGAGCATCAGTAATGAAACAAACAACATCAACTACTTCTATCCTACCAGTCTGGCCGGCTTGTTGCCTCCGCTTCAGCAGGGAAATAACAGTGCTGATAATAGCAACAATAGTAACCGCAAACAGCAGCAACAACAGCCGCAGCAAAATCAATCACAGCAACAGATACAACAGCCGCAGCAACAACAACAACTGCAACAACTGCAACAACAACTGCAACAACAACTGCAACAACTGCAGCAACAACAACAGCAACAACAAGAGTATCTTAATTACAGTCCCAGACAGAATCGTCAAGCCAATAATGCAAACAATAACGCTGGAAATTTAATCAATAACAAAAATATGAACAATGAAAGCAAGAATGAAGGCAATCTCAATAACACAGCCAATATCAAAATAAACAACGAAAAGAATAATAATCTCTCTCATTCGCCCTTGACTGCCGTGACGACCCCCGATATGGCCTTCAAGGCCCTGCCGCAGCAGAAAAACTCCGCTGCCCGCATGCACAAACGCACACCCTCTGCTAACGCAAATAGTAACGCCCTTTCCGCCCCAAACTCCTCACGACTGACTTTTACTTCTGCAATTGAGGCCAGCAACCGCAACGTGTACCCCATAAAACCTCCATTAACATCTGTTAACAACCACCACCCGCTTGTCCCTACACAGGATATAGCGCATTTTGACGACGGAAGACCGCTTTTGGGAGCCACCAGAGTGGACCAGTTGATGCTTGTTATCCAGGCTCGGGCCAAAGGGGTCAAAAAACACATTCTGCAGGCTCCTGACGGGTCTATCTTGGACGACGGGGAGATAGTTCCTGCGCCGATTGGGCTTGTTGGAGGGATTGATAAAATCAAGCGGAAATCAAACGAATTCGTGCTCGATGGCAGCGAATCAGGCGCAGGTAACTCCTCTGGCAGTAGCAGCTCCGTAGGCACTCAGGGCCGCGGAAAAAAGGCCAGTCCACGCGGAACTCTCAAGCCCAACAGAAAAAAACATCAGTGCATATACTGCCAAAAGTGCTTCACTCAATCTACCCATTTGGAGGTACATTTACGGTCCCACATGGGTTTAAAGCCGTTTGTTTGCGAAACATGCAAAAAGGCATTCACACAGGGTGGAAACTTGCGCACCCATTTGCGTTCGCATACAGGAGAACGTCCTTTCAAATGTGACGAATGCGGCCGCAATTTCTCGCGTAAAGGGAATTTAGCAGCCCATAAATTGACTCATACAAACACCAAGCCTTTTGTGTGTAGATTGGACAACTGTGACAAGTCTTTCACCCAGTTGGGCAACTTGAAAGCCCACCAGAATCGTTTTCATGCCAACACTGTTGCAAGACTTACAAAACGCCTTGCTGAGCTTGGCGATGACATCAACCACTTGCCTGCAGAAGAACGGGCGACTATCGAGTACTTTTTTGACATATACAAAAACTCAAATAAAGGAATCAAAGGCAGGGGTAAAAAAGTTGTCACTGCCACCGCCTCTCCTATCGCTAACACAGCTACCATCACCAACGTTACCGCTGCTGGTGCTAAGCCACAGTCCGGAGTCAGTCCTACTTCTTTAGGAGACCAGCTGTTTGCTAACACTATTGTCAATAACGCAACAACATTCAACATGGATGGTCTTTCTGCTTCTGCCGCTGCTGCGGCCGCTGCTGCTGCGGCGGCAGCCACTACTGCTGCGGGTACCGCTGTCACTACAAGCCCATCATTGGTATCTAGTCGTGGCTCTGACACTCACGAAGGAGTGCCTGTCTCTCCTAAACAAAAAATATCAGCCGAAACAGTCTCGTCTGGGACAAGCGGCAATGATAATGGTAACGACAATAATAACGGAAACTATCAATACAATGCGGCTAACGCAATATTGTATAACGACCTGCTTGCTGTTTCTCAAATGATGGCCCCTAACAATAACAATACTAATAGTAATAACAGTGCTCTTAACAACAGGAACAATCATCAAAAATATCACCCTGGCTATCGAAACTGATTGAATGATTTGTCTTTTTCTCTTTGGTTTCGCTTTTTTATTTTCTCTTTTGGTTCTCTCCACTGGTTTTGCTTTGCTCATGTCCTTATCTTATTATCCAATTCGGTGTATATTGTGATGTCTTTCGCTTGTGCTCTTTTAGTTCTATTCGCTATTGTATCTTACTCTCTAATTTTTTGCTTTTTGTCTGTTTTTGTCACAATGTTTCTGTATAGTAATGAATACCAACTTTTTCAGTTTGAGTCTCGTCTTTTGGTCAGTGATCCACTGCTTAAAGTTAGCGTTTGGTGACAGCTAAACAATCGCAGTTTTAATAGCAACTTCTCTGCGATGAGCTTTTTTTGCGTGTCAAAAGCTTCTTTTGGATCACACTGTCTTTTATGAATCCTATTTTGCAGGTTCCGTTTCATCCTTGAAAACCTAAGCACTTGGTGCCTCAAACCGACTACAGCTGCGGTAAAGTCTAAATAAAAACGTTCATTAAAAAGGGTAAAGTGTATACACATATATGTAAAACAACTAACTAAATATAAGCGGCAATTAACAGTAAATAGTAATGTAACAAGTATGGTGGTTATTGATGTAATAATAGTACAGATGATGTTTCTTTTTATTGAGGAACTCCAAGTTGCTCAAATTCAAGAATATCATCGACGGTGATTTCGTGATTGATGTCCCATAATAGAACCGTTTTCAAGTGGGTCATAAACTCTGAGATGTTTCTAGATTTGAGCAAAAATTCGTTTTTATCTTTATTTAAAGAGTCAATAAAGTCCGATGCGCTCAAATACTCTCCTTTCTGCACCTTGGCAAAGTCGCCTTCGTACTGCTTCAAAAACAAGATCGCCAAGTAGCCGAACAACTCGTCGGCTTTATCCAACAACAAAATGTCGAAAAATCTTTCCAAATATTCTTGAGTAGACCCGTCCCTAAAAATCGTAGTTTGTGAAAATATCTTTTGCAACACCAACTCGATCAATCTTGTAAAGTCTTCGTGCCGGTAGAACTGGAAGTCACTCTTCAAGCACTCATACACCTTAGGTAAGTAGCTTTTCATTATTTTGATGAAGCTCTTCGTGGTGTCAAGCGACAACTTTGCTAGAACTTCTTCCTCTTCACTTTCCACTTGACGCGCTTGCGAGGTTAGCATCAATAGTTTTTTGAATGTTGGCAACTTTGATTTTGCGCTCATCAAGTTCACCATACAATTAAAAGTCATGTAGCTATCTTTGATGTTGCTCAACAAAATATAACCCACCGATATGATACTAGGATTGTACTGTATGTTGGACATCCCAATGTCAAACATATACAAGTAGATATTCAAGATGCAAGAGATCAATTTGTCCCTAAATTCGGCTGATGGAAGCTTCCATTTTCCAACATCTTCTGTGATTTCTTTGAATATGGAATATTGTCGCTTAAACAACTTTCTGTCTCCGTGAAACTTATTCAAAAAGCTCTTCAAATCTGTCACCAACCCAATCATTTTGTCCTTGATCTCCTCCAGAGGCTCTTTCCCAATATCCTTTTCAATGTGACTTATTAAACTGTTATATTGTTTAAAACATCTGACAAAATTTTGAGAGTCTTGGTTGATGGACACATAAGTTGACAAGTTGATATTGAGCGACTCTATCGTAGACAAATACCACGCCAAAGATCTCAAAGACATGCAATTAGCTGAGTCGCTATTGTAGACGTTTTCCGAAAGGGAGAACTTCAACAACAACGTGGGTAAAGGCGACGTCAGGAGTCCATAGAGCCACCAATGAGGAATGTTTTTGCTATCAATTCTATTTATGGTGGCATGTTTGTTTTTGCTTTGGAAGCTGTAGTTCTTTGGAGATGCTGACAATGATGGAAAACCAGGATAAGAGAGCGAATCGTAACTTGAAGGAGAAGACGCAGCTAATGTAGGCGATTTCGTAACTTCTTTGATTGATTTCATGATTGACCCAAATGACCCAACACTTAGAACAGAAGACCTGCTTGTTGTGGAGGATATTATCGAATCGCGGGTTGCATTTTGTTGTTGATAAATGCTAAAAGTGGAAGACGAGCTGTTGTAGGAGGAGTATGGCGATGAACAAACACTGCTAGTACCAGCAACATGGTTTGGATTGGCTGTTGAAAATGTTGAAATGTCGTTATTCTCAGGCGATAGGGAGAAATTTGAACCTAGGGAGTCAACCGATTGTGAGGAGAGATTAGTTGCGTTGACAACGGAGTAAAGCTTGGAGCCTCCTTGATTGAAGATTCCGTTAGTCGTTAAATCAATGTTCTCTACTGAGTTATTATTTGGCAAGGCATATTTCTTCTTGTATCGTAAGTCACTAATGCCACCAAAAGTGGAAACGTAGTTTTTTGTTTGCAACTCATACAAATCGGAATCAAGCACATTTGGCAAAAATTCTTGGCTGTTGATAAGGTTCGAATCCTGAGATTTGTTCGATATGAGGTTGGAGCTCATATTGCTACTTCTTGGATACTGACAAGACGAAGATGGATTAGAGTTGTTGCAAAAGGTTATTTTGGTGTTTTGCAAAGTGTGCATAAGTTCTCTGTTACTACTCAAAACCTGATACGCCTCATATTTGTTCATGTGATTGCTAAGTTTGATATTGAATTGGTTGGAAAAATCTTGATTTAAGTTGACCGCAAGTCTAACAACGCCCGCATCACTAGCCTTGTCGTCATTCTCGACGATGTATTCATTATTCGCGCTCTTGCTTTTAGATTTGCTGCTCTTTGCGTAACAATCGTTTAGGAGCTTGATCCAAAATTTCTCTTCTTTCGTAAGCTTTTTGCTGATGTAGCTGATCTTCTTCTTGTTGATTGCCTGCTGAGCAAACTGCTCGTTCTTCAAAAGAATTGCGTTTGAATTGAATTCCAAGGTTAAATTCTGTACCTCAAGATCCATGACGTTGAAGGCCTTCGAATTGCTTTCAAGATTAGGGAAGATGAAGCTGTCATCACTCATAATTGGGCTTGATACACTGCTCGAAACAACTGAGTCCGAAGAGTAAGAGTTTGGTCTCTCCTTAGAGCTAGTGGCAGGTAGGGAGGCACATGACGTACTAGGTGGTGGTGGTGGTGGAGCAAACAGCGTTTGGCTATTGCTATCGCCACGAAGAGTCAAATGAGAGTAATTGTTTGATAATTCCTTCAAAGATTGGGTGATTGGAACGTTGAAACAGATGAAGTCATTAGGCACCTCGTCATTCTCATAATTGCTATAATCTATATCTAGGTCATCGAGTTCGTGAGTGATGGCATTGATTGTCTTCTTGCTTTTGTGATTGTTGTTTTTTCCATACCTTCCAGCAGTAAGGCTACTTTTGTATTTGAACATTCTGTAAATGCTGGCAATCTCCCAGGATTCGATGAATGCTCGTGTCTATGTTATAATATGGACAAGTTGTGGATTGCGAAGTGAGAATTGATACAGCTCTTCAGGATAAAATTAGATGCTTTAATGCGCGAAATCTCATACAAGAACGAAAATGCTGCTGATAATGGAACCAAAGGCAAAAAAAGCCAGTTGTATTCTGAGATATGTTGGAGTGATAAATGGTGAGGAAACCAAATGCCATATCAAAGTTCACAATATTCGAGAAAGTTATCATTAAATTAAAAAACTACAGTACCTTTCAGAACTACGGGGAAACGAGAACGTATTTAAGGCTTCGAAAGATTGATGTGCGCAGAATTTTGCCTAAAACTCAGATGTACACATTGTGAATGATTTTCGCTCTTTCAATGTTGATACTAGTATGCATAATCTGCATAGACGCTGCCTAATTGTTTCACCTGATCTGATTTTTGGTATTACCACAAATAATGTGCTTTTAAACGGATTAAAAAAGTTTCTTCTGCAAAAAAGTAAACAAAGAAAAACAACTAAATCAGTATTTTTCTTGCTAGACGCACACGTATTGTTGGGCATCGTCGGCAATTGTTAAATATTAAGAATTGAAGAGGCTGGTTGGAAGAGTTCTTCGATACATCATCCTCTTCTATAGTTGACGTCTTGAGAATCTGGAAAATCAAACTTCCAGCATTGGCATGTCAGGTTCAATACAATAAGCGCTATGCTAATCGCTCTTTAATCACGGAGGCGTTGTTCAATTTTAATCACTCTTTGTTTGTCTTTTCTTCTTTGCCTTTTGTCGTTGATATTACATACTAGACTCAATTACACACCTGATCAAGAATTAATGTTCTACGTGACGAATATCTGAAATGTCTTTTCAGAAATTTCTCAGGTATGACCTAATGTAAATAAAGGCAATACGGTTTTGCTGGTTTGGATTGTCTCACTGTACTCTTCATTTCAGTTACTGATTGAGGAGGACTATTGATTAGTTGTCATTGAACATTTCCATATGCGGAACATTGATTGCTCCTTAAAGCCTCGGAGTCTGTAATGCATTGAGATTCTTATAGAAAACTATTTTCAATGATCACTTCCAGAATGATAAAACAGCTTCACTTAAATGCATTTAGTCGACACGTTTGTTTTGATTATCTTCTTTGATTTAGGCCACTAGCTTATGATCCTTAAATTACTGTATTTTGCGTCCTGAATTTTGGGATATTAACACTGATCCCTGGATGCTTCAAGGTAGCCCACACACCAAGTTACAGCCTGACACAACGCTATTCCTTTCCGCTCTAAATAACTGGCCCCAAAAAACTCTATTTGTTTCTTTTTTTGGTAAATGAATCCAGTGCTACGGATCTATCATTTTGCCATACAGGTAGGGTTATCATGGTTATGGACTCTGATTTCGAGATGAACCTCCAAATCTATGCAGAAAAAATAATTATTTGCTTTACATAATAAACAAACTGAAAATTTTTCGATGAAGCTATAAGACACAGATACCGTAGGTAAAACTACATGTCCAACGTTATTGCCAATCATAGATCAAATACACAAATAGAACTATTTTAAAGACCACGCTCTTTTTAACGGCTCTCTTTGTTTTGCTTTGTCAGCGGTGTATTGAATCACTCATCTACCAGTTCTCTTTTATCCTCTGCTTGAAAAGATGGGTGTCCCAGCTCTTTTTAGGTGGTTAAGTAATAAGTACCCTAAAATCATCTCACCAGTGATTGAAAATGACTCCAACTACAATGACCCAAATCCAAATGGGGAGCTTGATAACTTATATCTTGATATGAATGGTATCGTTCATCCATGTTCTCATCCTGAGAATAGACCTCCTCCCGAGACAGAATCGGAGATGATGCTTGAGGTGTTCAAATATACGGATCGTGTGATCAACATGGCTAGACCACGCAAAGTCTTGATGATAGCAATTGATGGTGTTGCCCCAAGAGCCAAAATGAATCAGCAACGTTCCAGACGTTTCCGTTCGGCAAGAGATGCCAAACTTGCCGAAGCGGAGATTCAAACTCAGATAAGCTTGAAGAATCAGCAGGACATAATGATGGGAAAAATCATTGATGAGTCTGTCAAAAAGGATCACGTTCATTGGGATTCCAATGCAATTACTCCAGGAACTCCTTTCATGGATATCCTTGCAAGATCCATTCGTTTCTGGGTAGCTTACAAATTAAGTTATGATGAAGGATGGAAAGATCTTCAGGTGATTTTGTCGGACAGTTCTGTGCCGGGTGAGGGTGAGCATAAGATCATGAATTTTGTTCGTTCTCAAAGATTGAATGATCAATATAACCCTAACACGACGCACTGTATCTATGGTTTGGATGCTGATTTGATTTTCCTTGGTTTAGCTACTCACGAACCTCACTTCCGTATTTTAAGAGAAGATGTGTTCGCTAAGTTTGGTGGAAACAAAAATAACGCCAATAGGACATTATCAGTGAAGGACTCTTTAGGTCTTTCCGAGCAAGCAAAGCAAGAGATGGCTCAATCGGAGTACAAAAAGCCGTTTCTTTGGTTGAATATCCATGTGCTTCGTGAATACTTGAAAGTCGAATTGACTCATGATGTCAGAATTCCTCAGGCTTTCCGCAATCTAGATGTTGAGAGATGCATTGACGACTGGATTTTTCTTTGTTTTTTCATTGGTAACGATTTCTTGCCTCACTTACCTAGTTTGAGTGTCCGTGATGGAAGTATCGATCGGTTGGTCAATCTTTGGAAGCGCAATCTTCCCTATTTATTCAACAATCAGAAACAGTTCAACAATAGTTATTATTTAACTTGTGACGGAAAGCTCAATCTTCTTGCCGTAGAGGTATTGTTGAAGTCTTTGGGCACTATGGAGGATCAAATCTTGCAAAAGAAGCACTCGCAGGAGGTGAAAAGAGAAGAGATGTTTCAAAGAAAGAAAATGTTACGTGAGCAGAATAAGGGTGCTACATTTTCAGGATCTAGAGTCACTGGAGACAAAGTCTTTGTCAATGAAATACAGAATATCAACAAAGTGTTGCCAGTCTACTCTGTTACCGATAACAAAGTCGTCAATGACGTTAATGTAACAAACCAAGATTTGATCAATAATCCTCTCTTTTTGAGTAAACTTGGGACCCAACAAAAACGTAGATTTGACGATAATGATGAAGGTCAAAACCCCGCCGATACTGGAGAAGAGAACACTAGCGTGAAAAGCTTGAAAGCGAGTGCAGATCAAACACCTAATGTCTTAAAAAGTGACAACAAAGAAAGTGAATCAGGCACTGCTGAGAAGGCCGAGGCTGCTGAAGAAGAGGAAGATGATGATGGTTACGATCCAGAGGAAATTCTCGACGAAGATGAAAGCAACATAAGCAATGAAATCGACGATGATGATGAAGCGCCCTCAAACGGTACGATCATAAACTCTCAAACAGGACAGGTTATCGATAATAACGACTTGATCAGAGAGTGGGAACCAGGCTACAGCGACCGTTATTACAGGCTCAAATTTAGTCTCAGAACTGATGAAGAGATTTTAGCGTTCAAGAAAAAGTTGTTGGTTCACTATCTTGAAGGTATTGCATGGGTGTTGCTCTATTATTATCAAGGATGTCCATCGTGGAACTGGTATTATCCATATCACTATGCACCATTTGCAGGGGATTTTGCTTGCTTGGACTTCAAAACTGTCAAAATCAAATTCTCTATCGGGAAACCGTTCAGACCTTTTGAGCAATTAATGAGTGTTTTGCCAGCAGACTCCAGCAAAAACTTGCCAGATGTGTTCCATGATTTAATGAAAAATCCTGACAGTGACATCATTGAGTACTATCCCCAATACTTCGATATTGATATGAATGGATCCAAAGCCTCGTGGCATGGAATCCCGTTGTTGCCATTCATTAACGAAAAAAAATTATTGACTGCAGTGCGTGGAAAATACGACCAATTGAGCGAGAATGAGATTTATCGAAACACCAACCGGGATGAAATCTTGTTAATATCGAAAAGCAACAAGTGGTACAAGACATGGTTGAAGCACGTTTACAGTGATGATGTGGAAGCTGCAGAAGCGGACTCTGACAGCCACAAATACGCGTTCGATGGAAAAAAGACCAATCTTTCGGGTATAGTGGGTAGAACTTCGGAGTATGATGCCGATGGCGTTACAGAATATCCACTTGACTGTAATAGAGATGACGAGCCATATCCAGTCTCAATTCCAAACAAGCTATTCATGAAGGTGTCTTTTGATTTCTACACAAAGGTGAACAAAAAGGAGAACAAATCTATGATTTTGAATGGATTCATCGCTCCTGCACGTGTGTTGACACAGGAAGACATCAATGCGATCATTTATGGCAAGGGCTTTACAGTGCGCCAAAAAAATGGTTTTTCGCATAATCAGAATTCGAACATCAACTTCTCATCGACAGTTGGACCGTCTGGTAAGAACATCTATCAGCCTAGACAGGGTTCGTATACGCTGATCATACAGAATTTGAAAATACAGGAACACTCAAATCGCTTGAATGCTACTATCAGCAGCGCTATCGCTGCAGGCGACAATACTGGGATGTATAAAGATTTGCTAAACGCTTTCAACAATACCAATGCGCCAAATAACTTCAACACCCATTTTAACAATAACAACAATTATGACAATAGTGGCAACTTCAACAACCATCACAACCCCGGTTACGGAAATAACTATAATAACAATTATAGCAGCAGCCATAACAACAACCATAACAACAACTTTAACAGCCACAATAATAATTTTAACCGCAACAACAACTTCAATAGCAGCCACAGTAGTGGCGGTGTTGGAGGCTACAGAAACAATAACGGTTATCATAGAAATTACAACGGCAACAATAACGGCCCTAGAAATAACAATGGTAGATTCAACAGCAGCAATCACCGGGGCTATAGTGGTAACTACAATAACAATAATAACAGATATAATTAAGAATCGTCTATAGGGCTTTTATCAAGTGTATTTACGATAATGAATGAATTCTCTTGTGTACAATATTGCTTATCATGGATCCACTGTTATGGACCTTGTAGAGAGTGCTCGAAACCTATTTTTTTTCTTTTTTCTCTTTAATTTTTGTGCTTCAAAGCAAGACAGACGAGAAATCAAACTTGAAAAAAAAATAGAGATAATGTAATAAATTGAAAAGTCAATAATGGAATGCTTTTTATAACAGATTGATAGCCTTTACCAATATTATTACTTACAAACAACAATTGACACGTCTGCATTACCTTGCAAAGAATTGACCAGGTGTCACCGTGTGATTAATTTAAAGACGGTCTTGAAAGTTTTGCACCCGCGCCAACATGAACAGATTGAAGCTTTTTCAAGAAAATGATGTGGAGAGTCTCTATCACATTGGAAAATATCTATATTTAAACACTCTGTTTTTCTCGACGTATTTGACGGTTCCCCAGCTCCAAATATTGAAGAAGATCTTCGATGGAAATTTGCCGAAAGCTCAAAGTAAGTTGCTCTGGAATCAATTACTCGATGGGAAAGTTTTAATTGTGTTTGGCGACTATGACACTGCCCTTGAGAAATTGGGCTATTGTATAATGCATTCCAAACTTATATGTCTTAGGATACGATCGTTGCTCTGGAGCAAAGCTGCTACGTATTACTATAGTATATCTGTGTCCAACAGTGCAAACAATAGTTATACCGGGGCAGTTCCAGCTCCGTCAGGGTCAGCCGTGGATAATATCAATCAGGCTTTTGATCTCTTGGAAAACGACGATAGTGATTTTGAGGACGCTTCTCAGAATCCCGTAACAGACGATCAAAAAGGCGACAACAATGTGGCTGGTACGTCGGCGCCAGATATTAAAATGCGCGGGGACGATGAAGATGACGATTATGATGATGATGAGGAGGAGGAGGAGAATGAAAATAATAAGCCTCAACTGCAAGAGACAGAACAGCTGCAGACAATCAACAAGTATAAAGACGAGAATGTCACGGGCCCACCATTCAGATACTTCAACGATTTACTAATCATCAATATACCCGACAACTTCGACACGTTAAATATTCGGGCGGAGCCTGATTTCAGCAATCGGGGCGATTCTGCAAATGACGATAATGGCAACAATGGAAGTAATGGTGGTAAGAATGGTAATGACAACAATGGCAGCAATTCCAAAAGCAAGACAAAAGATCCTGAGCTAACTACATCAAAAATGTCTACAAGCTTGAATTCAAGCGACACGATAGTGACGGTGCAAGAGCTAGAAATCATTAAAAACTTGAACAGTGTATATCACAACTTTGAAAACGATCGCGAGACTTTGATCAAGAGACAAAAACTTGAAGCCAACGATAAGATTGTGGATGAAGACAACTCGAAATCAGCGAATGGAAACCTTAACCGTAAAGATGTGCCAAGCCACGCGTTGAAGCAGCAGCAGCAGCTACAACAGCAACGGTACAATCAGGCCAATGGCGTGGCGAATCAACTTAGTATGAATATTGGAAGTGCTAATCTCTCGCTCAAATATTTACTCAAATTGATTGACAACAACAAAGAAAAGGTGCCCAATTTGACCAACCGAGAGTTGAAGGTGTTAATTCACGATGTCAAGAAAACGAAATCCAAATGGCATTCTGAAGACAGAATAGGTCAGGAAGAACTTTACGATGCTTGTGAAAAGGTTATCACCGAACTCAGAAGCTATACGCAGCATTCAACGCCATTTTTGACCAAAGTCTCCAAAAGAGAGGCTCCCAACTATTACCAAATCATCAAAAAGCCAATGGACCTAAATACCGTGATGAAGAGACTCAAGGGTTTGGAGTACAAGTCTAAGAAGCAGTTCGTGGACGAAGTGATGCTTATTTGGAGCAATTGTCTTGCCTACAACACCGATCCAAACCATCAGATACGAAAGGACGCAATTGCCATGAAGCGCAAGACGTTATCGCTTTTGCCGCTAATCCCCGATATTGTGATCCGTTCCAAGGCTGAAATCGAGCGAGAAGAACAGGAGGTCAAAAAGCATTCTAAAGAGGGCCAATCTGGTGCTCAGGCGAAAAAGAAAGGCTTGAAAAGAACCAGCAACGGTAATGTTGTTGACGAGGATATTGCTTCCACTGATACTCCAGGAGGAGCGGATACAGATACTCCAGGCACTGCTGTGGTTGACCTTACCGATACTGTCCTGACTCCCCAGGCACTAGGTGCAAACATTGGAACCCCAAACTCTGGTGCAATGGTAGGCTCTTCAGTGAATACACCGGATGCGGTTGGATCCATGACGGTGGACGATGATGGAGACGAGTCACAGCTAGACGATTTGAATGCAAATGACAGCGATCTTGAAGGAGGTGCCGATGATAACGAGTTGGAGGATTTAGAGACTCAGGTCTGGAAGAACTATACATCCAAATTGAGAGGGGACTTTCTTCTTAGGAGATCCAATCTTTTCATTCGAGATGAAAAGGGATTAAAGTTGAATGTTGATGCTGAGGCGGTTCTTAGATCGCCAAGAAAGATGAGCGAGTTTATGAAGGTCGTTAATGACTCCAGCGCTGGTAATACAACCACCACCGGAGCTTTGTCTGGCGAAAGGCAGGGAATTAATGGCGAAGTCAACGGTCAAAGAAACGATGACGGCGATCGTGGCAAGAACAGCAATAATAAAAACGGCAACCAAAGTGACGATGACGATGACGATGATGAGAAGAACGATAATGGAAACGACGATTTGTATCTCACGGAATACGATGTCATCAATGGTATACCTGTTATCAAGTACGGTGGATTGGATAACGGAATGTTGTCCATTGAAGAAAACCGAGTTTTGGAAAGGTTGAGATTCCGTCAAAAGATGAATCCCGAGAAAGCCTTGGAGGAGAACAAAGCGAGCGACTTCGTGTCGCCACCTAATGGTTCTAATAAGGTAATTGTTGATAACATCACACAAATGCAGGAAATTCGGAAGATTTGCTTCAAAATCTCTTTGATCAGACAGATGCAGCAGAATCAGTTCATTCACCACACCCAATTAAAGGCCCCGGTATTTGAGAAGATCCAGGAGGTCGACTTGGATCCATTGCAAAAAAGCTGTGAAAATATCGTGTTTGACAGCAAGTACAGTGGCGAATTGATCTATGCGATTCTAAAAAAAAATGTCAGTAAAATATTAATGAATACCGGGTTTGAAACGTGCGACCCAAGCGCTGCTGACACCATGGTGCAGATCGCAGAGACTTTCTTGAGCAATTTGATTAAGACGATCAAGTTGCATATGGAGTCGACATCCTCAAACCATTTACAAAAAAAATCAAATATCTTGTTACTATCGTTGATCGAAAATGGGATCATGAAGCCTGATGACTTATACATCTACGTCAAGGAAGGAATTCACAAGCAGAATGCCAAATTGAAGGAGTTGAGAAAGAAGTTGTCAGGGTTTTTAAAAGATTTACTTAGACCGACATTGATGCAGTTCCAGAGTGAAAAGGAGATGATGAGTGAGAAAAATTTCAATGACAATTCGGAGCAATTCTTGACTGGTGATTTCTCCAACGAATTGGGCGAGGATTTTTTTGGGTTCCACGAGCTTGGTCTCGACCGAGAGTTCAATTTGTTGTCGTCCAGTATTCCGCTACATCTCTTGAACTCGAGACTCAACAGCTCTCTTTTCAACTCTCAAAACTCAACCTCAAGCGACGTTAGTTTGATTCAAGAGTTCGACAAGAACATCAAGTATCCTAGATTGCTCAAATCAGACATTCCTAAACAGATCCAGCTTCTACAGCCGTTTCTTTACAAGTTCTTTGATAAGTCTAAGGTGATTTACTTGAAGAACTTCAAGAACAACAACACCTCGAACAAGGACTTGCCGTTCACGAACAAAGAAGAAGAAATGCTAATTTTGGAAGACGAGGACTTGCCCCAGAAACAGCGCAACTTCCGATCCAGATTGCCTCCTACTGGTAAAATAACAATGATCAAGAAAAAGTCTATCAGTAACGGATTCTTTTTGAGCGAAGACGAGGCTGACGGGGTAGCAGCGGTGCCGGCCGCCAAGCCGAAAAGAGGCAGCAAGTAATTGAATACATACGGACAACGGTTTGCGGCACTTGGGTACAAATATGTGGAAATACTATAATATAAATATACGATTTAACTAGAACACACTATTATAGAAGTAAAACTTTTGGCTTATTTGAGAGGCTTGACCGTTTTGGTGGCACCGCTGAGGTACTTTTCCTTGATGGAATCACCAATGGCGACCATGAAAATGGTTTGCCAAACACTCAACCCAATTCTTGGGGTGACGCCTCTGTAGAGACCCTTTATTCCGTTATTTTCGTAAACGTATTTAAGAGTCTTGGCCACGGTCAAATTCTTTGGTCTGTTCGGATCGTTGACTTTACTTTGCATTTCCACTCTCACAACCTCGATCGGCTGGTTCCAAGCTGACAACCCACCACCAATGAACGAAGCCAAGATTCTTTCTGAGACACTCAATTTTTGGTTTTCAGACTTACCGGTGATCTTTCTAATTCCGTTTTCGGCTAATCTAGCTAACCCGTAACGGGATCCCCAGTTGGTACACTGTCTGATAGCCACAGCATTGACACCTTTGTTGACACCCTTGATCCCCTCTTTTTTCAAAAGCTTTCTGAACACTGTGAAAGTGGAGTCAATTGGAACCCCGGCTGCGGCTTGTTTGGACCGAGTAATTTCAACTGTCTTCATGGTTGTGCAGAAACCCATAGTTGCATAGGCCTGGGCCACACCCCCAGCCATACCCGCACCTATTCCTGCCCCGAAATTTCCAAGACCAAGTTTTCTAAAGTGATACTCGGCTTCCGAGGCAACAAAGACCAACACGGCACCCTTGGTGGATGCCTCAATCCAGGCCCAAGGGATCAACCCTTGGTAGAAAGCAAGCGGACCCCCTCTGGACCAAATGTGTTTCACCGACTTGACAATCCCAAAGGATCTGTTGGCAGACATCGTGGTCTTGGTGACCTCTAACGGTTGACCTAAAGTGGTAACCCTGATACAGGTGTTAGTAGTACGAAAAATAGCCTCTGTGCAGCTTGGTGCGATAAGCAACCGATAAGCAGCCGAGCAATCTTTTCCCGCTGTAGTCTATCGGTTCACCCCAAGTAAATCCGGTATAGGAAATCACCCCCTAAATAAGTAGATTTTTTACGGGGCTAAGGGAATCCGGGCTATAGGGTCTATCGCGAATGGCCAGCAAATATAAAGGAATGGAAAGACTTACTCGACGAGATTCAATGCCGCACCCAACAAGAGGTTCTCGAAATTCACTGGCTTCTTTTTGATTTCTTCAGGCATCTTGGATTGTATAGACAGAATATGTTGTCACTAATTTGTTGGACGCAATTATTGCGAAAACTGGAGTGAGATGTAGTTGGAAAATAGTCGGCAATTGAACTGCAGACTTTTGGAAATGATGGGTTTGTCGAGTAATACGGATGAAAACGTTGCACTCGATATTCAATTGGCTTTACTTAACTTTGTTCCAGAACACTTGTACAAAACAGCATAAAAGTTGGAGATAAAAAATGGACAAACTGTTAGATTTATATATATTCTTACTATGACACATACTAGACGCTTTCCCGTAGGTGAAGAAAAAAATTACTGTGTGTGAAAAACTCAAAGAAAAAAGCTTGAAAAACAAAATTGACACGTGCATTACCTCTGCTACCGGGACTGTTGTTTAGTGATATTAGCACTCAATACTGTATGTCACCTTCTATTTAGCAACAGGTAACATGCCCAAGCTATCGAAGTGCCAGGCTACCTTGCCGATCAGAGGCCCGATAGCCCAGAAGAAGCGGGGCATCAAAGGACAATTGGGCATCGCGGCAAGTTTGAGAGGCCGGTTTTCGGTGTTTAGCCTTTGAGTAAATCTTGATGTCGAAGACTAGCTGCTACTTTGGCCTTTTTCGTATCAGGGCAACGCCAAAACTGAACTGGAATAAAGATCGCCCATTAGATATTCTCATAGGCAATCATATTCGTTTATTGATCTGAAAGGTTTATGCTTTAAATTTCCGTTCTTTTTGTCGCTTCTGCTACAATTACGATTATTCGCTTGGATTATCTTTTTAATCGGCGTCAATGAAATGATGAGTGTGCTGCTTTTCGCATATATTGGCTTTAATTACTTAGTCTTGCAGACTCTTGTCTCCGGACTGAGACTAATCCTGTGAAAAATCTACTAACCGTGTCCATGAACGCATTTCCTCCCGGGGGTTTTCTTCGCTACACGCAATGGCCTGCCATTCTGCCTCAACGATCACGAATGTACTACGTCTTGTAATGCTTTTTTGCCACATTTTCAGCTAGTCCATTAAGCAATCTCTATTCGGTTCTTGACTTGTCCTGATTTATTGACAACTTATTTGCGTGCCTTTTACAAACGTCTTGTAGAAGAAAAAATATAGATGTCATATTAACAAAAGACCTATGTAACTATGTAAGCCTTTGATCAATACTAGTAAATATATAGAAAAAACTTCTAGAATGAAATACATGTTATCTATCTATCTATGGAAAAGACTATGTTATTTTGAAATATAGTCGGCAGCATTTCGACCGTAGATGTATCGAAGACCCAGCAAGTGAATGGAAGTCCTATGTACTGATTGTTTGGAGCAGCCACATCAGCCGGTTGCCAAATCTACAAATATAGAAACTATGAGTTACCAACTAAAAAAGTGCCCGAACCACCATAAGTCAACTAGCATAGATCAGTGGCTCATGTTCAAATGTGCCTGCATGCAATTATTTTACTTCCCATTGCATGAAGCACAGTCACTGTGGTCTTCATCGTCATCAGGGTGTTGGAAGTTGTATAATCGAGGCATTGTGTTCAAAAGGTGAAAAGAAATCGGCTGATAGAGAGATAAACAAATAAACCAGCTTGGTTGATTTATATTCGAATGATGATAGAAAAAGATTTTGAGTGAAATGATTTAAATCGGACAGACTATTTCAAGGAATTACACCATATTTATACACAATGTCGGGAACTAACCTTTGTGGCTGTAATCGATAAAACATGTTTCTTGCTCGCCTGCTCTTTAAAACTCTTTCATCACGATAAATGGCGTTGACCGTGTCTGACCAATGCGCGCATACAATCATGAACCCCGGGTGTTGGAGGAGGATACCTTAGAG
This sequence comes from Saccharomycopsis sp. NRRL Y-5750, assembly GCA_030564765.1. NCBI lineage: Eukaryota > Fungi > Ascomycota > Saccharomycetes > Ascoideales > Saccharomycopsidaceae > Saccharomycopsis > Saccharomycopsis sp. NRRL Y-5750. The sequence continues at coordinate 195,581 of JAKTZD010000004.1, read as the reverse complement.
GTTCCACCCCAGTGGTTACGCTAAAGTCATATTTCTGGGTTAATTTAGGGATACGCAAATACGCATAGACAAATCCGATTCGTCGCTTTGAATCAGAAACGTATCGTCCCTGTTTCTAGATCGACTGATCAAGTTCTTTATTTCGTCATATTACGCCGTTCTTGAAAGAGCATAACCAGAAGGGTTCTAGAGAATCATATTGTACTTTTCAGCAAACAATCTCAAAAGCACCTCAAATGGTAAGTCGTCTTTATTCTTCTTCCCATTTTTGAAAAATCTGTTCATGAGTCCTTTGTTCTTGGGCGAGGACATTGAGTAGTGACGAAATAGTATTTGACGGATCAATCTGCGGCCAGGCCCTGAATATTTCTCGTCATCGGAAACCAGAAGTTGCACAAACTTCAAAGAATTCATCAACTGGTCTTGCATATTCGGTACCTGCTTTATACTTGTATTATCCACGAATCGCTGACGTAAGTACTGGAGATATAGATGTTTGATGAAATTTCTAGTGGAGATGAAGGATTGAAGTCTCACAAACCGTCTGTAAATTGCCCGATATTGACTAGAAACAGTGGGAAGCGCTTGTAATTGCTCTTTGTTTATGCTGTAGGCGGTTATGCTTTTCATCAAACAGTGTTTCCCGGAGATCACTGCCTTGCTAGTTTCCACCACTAAATATCTGCCGTTCATTGTATCTTTTCTGATTACTATATTTTGCCAACCTATTCAACTTAATGGAAACACTTTTGAGTCAGAGCATATATGGGTCTTTTGTGTTGGTAAGGGCTTCTCTATTTCATACAATGTTACTCACTTACAATACCGTTAGACGATTGTGTGTACCCATTATCAAAATAATCAGCCACTATGAAGATTTTTTCAAATATATTCAATCTGACTATATTCAGATTTGCAGTTTTTCGTTCGCTTGAGCAGCTGCGGCATACAGGAATCTGTGAAAAAAATTACTCTTTTGAAGCAGTCCAGTACAAATCGAATGCAGGCTTGCAAGTCTAGCCTAATCAAAATAACAACTAAAAATCACATTAGGATCTTATATATCGAATTTGTCAGTAAGAAATAATACAAGACCAACTTTCATGCAGAACTACAGGGCACTCACACAGCAGCCAGCAGATCATTGACCTTTCTCTTCGATCTCCAACTGCTTTTCCTTCTCACTTTTCCAACCTTTCTTCCGTTGTCTCTCTTCGTAAGACTTTCTGTTGTCCAAAACTCTCGACACAATTACCTCGGTGGTCATATCAGCATACTTATGGGTTTTTATGTGTTCATAGATCCCCAATCTCTTCTCTTCAGTATATGGATCAACAATACCTTTATTATCGAAAAGGTACTCAAGTGTAGGCCCGTGAAAGACTTTAACAATCTTAGAGTGCAAGGCAGAGCCCAAAAACTCAGCAGTGTTGATGACAGGAGCCCCCAAAATGATACCATCGACATAGCGACATTGAAGCACACATAAGGAACGCTCGTATATGTTCATTATAGGATAGTTGAGACCTTTGTATTTGTTAACGGTGAAATCGTCGTTGATGCCAACAATAACGGCAGTTTTTGCCTCGCGGGCAGCGTTGGAAATCTGTTTCAATAGTTCAATGTGTCCAGGGTGGAACAAGTCAAACGAACCTGAAATGTAGTATATACCATTGAAGATCTTTTCTTGGACCTTTGGGGAATGTTTTACCAAAGTTTCGAGAGTTTGATTGTCCTGTGTGTAAAGATAAACTCCGGAGCCCTCGCGCAACCCACTTTCGTCTGTCGCATATTGTGTGTACCGTTTGATTTTCGATCCCTCCAATAAAGAGTACACGTTGTTTCCATTCAACGATTGCTTGTACTCTTGCGAGTTTACCGTCTTAATGTGATGGTTTTTGGTGAATAGCAACATTCTTCCGACCAAGTCTGTAGTGGAGATACTTGGAGTTCTTTTCACGACTATAAATCTTCCTAGATCCTTAACAATCTTGTAGCAGTCCTCCCCATTGGCGTCGGTTGTGATATCATCACCATGCACTGCATACTTACAATTGAACTTGTCCATGAAAGCTGGGTCGGTCACATAAGGTGCATCGGGAATTGCTTTCGTGCACCATTTGCAGGCTTCAACAGCCTCCATTCTTTCGTCGAGTTTCATGACAGTTGGGCCCTTATTTTTCAAAATCTCCTCGTCAGAGTGAACACCAACATAAAGCTCTTTCCCTACCTGTCTCGCCTGAAGCATAGCACCTGCATGGCCATGGTGAGTGAAATCAAAACATCCATCTATCCAGACCTTAGAGTCTTGGGAGTCTTCCGGAGCGTCAAACGACATTTTTTGTTCAGTTTTTGTGCTCTTTTGGGTTTACAACAGCCAGAAATTCAACAAAAGTAAACCGAATTGGGCTTCAAAGGACTATTTGTTAGAACGGGTCTCATTGGAACTGATAAGATAATATGAGGCTGTCGTTTATCTTAATTGTTGTTCTTTTTCACCGCTGAAATAAAAATTTCTTATAAATGTGCATGAAAAATAAACCAAAAATGAAAAATTTCAGCATCTGCTGTAGGTTCGATAAAGGCCTCACGAGGACACGAAGTGTTTTTAAGATTATACAAATGATGAAAAGAGAGACCTGTAAACTAGACGCGTGTTTGTACTTCATGAAGAAGAATGAAGTAACGTTAATGAAAAGGGTCAATCACGATATATACGCTAGGAAGAGGATTCTATGTGGTCAACATCAAGAATCAAATGCTTAAAGTAATATTCAACCAGAAAAAAAAATAGTATAGAAGAAAATCATTCTATGAACGGATAACTAATTTCTTCGGCCTATAGAAGTATAGACGGTCGCTACGGGCGGCTAGGCTAAGGTAAGCGAACAAATTTCAAGATTTGATCTTCAGCAGTATTGATGCTACCTACAGTGATGAAATTGCTGACTGTCGATTTGATCGTCATGACTTCGACTGCGATTGTAAGTTACCATTGCTGTTATTGCTCTCGCTATGGGCTTGCAATTTTTCGAATTCACGGTACGAATTCTGATTCTGAGGCGCAAATGCGCCGTAAGGTCTGTCGTACTCACGCTGAAGGATGTTAATGTAAGACAGATTTTTCTTTTTGACTAGTTCTATGTAATCATTAACTTTCTCCTTTGCTAGCTGTTGTTTTTTCTTCAACTCTCTGATTTTCTGCTCATAGTTTAATATTATGTCGTATTTCTGTTTATTGTACGTCTTAATCTCATCCCTAATCTTGGCTATCTCAAGCTTGATCGATTCGTCTTTTTCGGTAGGTGCTGCCGAAGATACAGCTCTTTTTTTCTTGACTGAATGATCATAATCGTTATCCGCCTTATTGCTGTTGTTATCATTGTTGTTCTTGCCCTGGAGATTGCTCTTTTTGTCGTCGTTGGTCTCATCGATGCTTGAATAACAACTCTGGAGAGCATCGCTATTATCATTCGTGCCAAGTTTCTCCTTCTCACGGAGAGCCAGAAATTCCTTATGAGTACGGTCTATCAATTGTTTGAGTTGCACCTCTCGCAATTCCAATCTCCGAGTCTCGCTGTTGATTAGCTCATCATTTAACGTCGTTGGTTTCTCATTGTTGGTATTCATTATGTTACTTATGCTGATTTTGCGCTTATTTGTTTGGTCAATGCTCGAGGTTTCAGTCTGCAATTTAACGTCGCTGCTAGAAGATATCGTCACTGCATCTTTTTGAGAGCTTTTCGCAGCAGCGTTATTCCCAGTATTTAGATTCATTGTAAATTAAATACCTTCAGATGTCTGCGTGTATTGCCTCTTTGCACTGATGTTTCGTAGTCTTCTGTCTCCTCAAGACAGACAATGTTGAACCTGGTTTTTGCTTGATCTTTAAGTGAATAGCAAGGTACATTAACTCTGACAGTGGTCATCAAATGTGCTTTTTTGTCGTCTTCTTGAGAGTTTTCATCAATTTTTTGATTTGTTCTCTTTAGATCGATCTACCTTATTTTTCCCTGGCCAGAGTCCCTTCATGCGGCATCCGCTGCAACGGTTCCTGGAAGTTTTTTTCCGTGAAAGGAAACCCTTAACGAGTGATACATGTAATCGGTAAAGACTTACGACAGTATCCATAGCGGTTTTTCGTCCTGCTGCTCAGACAAGCACAAAGGTTATTGTCGGCTCACTTGCCTGGTATCAAACTGTCTACAGCACACGAGAGCTTAGGCGTGTATTACATCTGTTTCAGATTCATTCCAAACAAGAAAGCACCTGCTTAAATAGGCAAGAGCAGTCTGAAAAGCAATTTGTTGGAGACTCCTGCTATAGTTACAGTGTATTCTCATATTAGGCAAAAGCGGAGAATGTATTTGGCCGTTAAGACGTGTTTTTTTTTTGTGAGCTGCCAATGGCTTTTGAGACTGTTCACTCCCAGAGACACAAGACATTGTTTTAACAGGTACTGCAGTTAGGACTCCACAAAGACTTTCTTTTTGTTAACGTGATCAAACTTTCACCCATCAAATGATTTGTGATTTCCATCATCAGTTGATGGCCAATTGACTACAAGTTGAAGGCGAGTTTGCCGAAGAGAGGATGTAGCTCTACACACTCAAGCAAAAAAAACAATAGAGCTTGAGGGAAATCAGCTAACGAAGTCAAAAGATCCCCACTTGAGCCACGCCAATTTCCTCAGACTGTGATTGGTTATTGGGTCCATTCGTTGCTATTTGTTGGCGCTCGGGGAAAAGACGAAAGCACTTTTTCCCTTTTGGGGTTTTGTGTCGGCACTTTGCCGAGACTAAACTCCTTTTTGGGAAAGTCAAACTAGTCCACGCCCGAGGGTCTTTTGTCTTTTCAACATGTTTAAAGGGAAGAAATCAAAAATGAACCCGTTCCTTTTGCTTTTGCCTACCTTTCTTTGCTTTTTTTTAGCTGCTGTGTTCTTTTAATGCGCAGTTTACTTGTTATTTTCTTCTTCCAGAATTTTCTCCTGTAATATATTCGGTGTTCTTTGAACTATACCACTATCTAAGAAACTTGCTTGTTTTTTGTCTCTATCATCAATCACTTTGCAGTCGTTTGTGAAACATTTCCTACCATTGCAAAGTTCAGATCAATGGCTTCCATACGAGTACAAACACCTATATGTTATTCCATCTTTTGAATGTTGAATTGCGCAGGTAGATAAGTAGCTATTGTAAGATCTCAATACACAATGTGATTATTTAGGGGGTCACTAAGAAGCATGCACTATTTTGCTAAGTAAAAAAAACAGGCAAACATATTCTCCCGGGGCGGGGGTGAAGGTCTTTTGGATTTAGCTCAGTTGATAATCACGAGTGATTTTTTTGGGGATGCATACTTTACAGCTAATTTGCGTAATGGTTGCTCTTGGAATTGAATTGACTCGCTTCCTAGTTCACTGCCCCCTCTTTTCACGGTTATTTGACCTGCAGTTCGTCTATAAATATCAGCGATATTCCCCCATATTAATTTCTTTCTTTCCTTCCAATTTTGTAGTCCACTTTATTAATAGATAACAACACATATTCTGTATTGTTTTTTTCGCCTATAATCATACACATTACATTATCTTACTTCCCCTTTTTTATTCAACTCACAATGACCTACACCGTTGCCAAACCAAAAGTCAGAGTACACTCTGCTAAGGCCCAATGGGGTGACGACACTTTGAGAACCGAATTTTCCTACGACGCTTCTGAAGTTATTAAAAACCCTGATGGCACTTTTGATGTTCACCCAACCTCTGTTGACTACGATTTCAAGGTGGACTTGAGATTGCCAAAAACTGGGTTGCTATTGGTTGGTCTAGGTGGTAACAACGGTACCACTGCGGTTAGTGCAATTCTTGCTAACAAGAAGAAGCTCTCCTTTGAAACCAAGGACGGTGTTGTTCAAGCCAATTACTACGGATCCGTTGTCCAATCCTCGACTATTAAAATCGGTGTTGACTCCACAGGAAACGATGTTTTTGCACCATTCAGTTCCTTGTTGCCAATTGTCAGTCCTAATGACTTGGTTGTACACGGATGGGATATCAGCGGCAAGAACTTGAAAGAAGCCACTGCCCGTGCTAAAGTTTTGGACATTAACTTGCAAAAACAGTTGTCTGATGATTTGGAGAAAATTATTCCTTTGCCTTCCGTCTACTACCCTGATTTCATTGCTTTGAACCAGACTGAAAGAGCAGACAACGTTATTAATCGCGACTCTAACGGGAAGGTCACCACCAACAACAAATGGGCTGATGTTGAGAAAATCAGAAAAGATATCCAAGAATTCAAGGCCAAAAACAAATTGGACAAAGTCATCGTCTTGTGGACCGCAAACACTGAACGCTACAGCGAAATTATCCCTGGAGTCAACGATACTGCCGAGAATTTGCTCAAGGCTATCAAAAACAACCACCCAGAGGTCTCTCCTTCAACGGTTTTCGCAGTTGCCAGTATTTTGGAGCACGTGACATACATCAACGGATCTCCTCAAAATACGTTTGTTCCAGGAGCAGTCGAATTGGCCGAGCTCAACGAGACGTTCATTGGAGGTGACGATTTCAAAACAGGCCAAACGAAACTCAAATCTGTGTTGGCACAGTATTTGGTGGATGCAGGTATCAGACCTATCTCAATTGCTTCTTACAATCATTTGGGTAACAACGATGGATACAATCTTACGTCTCCTAAACAGTTCAGATCTAAAGAGATTTCTAAGCAGTCGGTTGTTGACGATATGGTCAACTCCAATGAGATCTTATATAATGACAAGACAGGAAAGCACGTCGATCATTGTATTGTAATCAAGTACATTCCAGCTGTGGGCGACAGTAAAGTTGCTATGGACGAATACTACTCGGAGTTGATGTTAGGGGGCCACAACAAGGTGTCAATTCACAACACATGTGAAGACTCTTTATTAGCAGTTCCATTAATCTTGGATTTGGTAGTGATGTCTGAGTTCTTATCGCGAGTCACTTACAAAAAGAGATCCGACAACGGAGAATACAAAAACTTCTACTCTATTCTCTCGTTTTTGAGTTACTGGTTGAAAGCCCCATTGACCAAGGAGGGGTTTGACCCTATCAACGGATTGAACAAGCAAAGAGCCGCTATTGAGAATCTTCTCAAGCTCTTGGTAGGCTTGCCAATCAGCAACGAGTTGAGATTTGAAGAGAGATTAAAGTAATTAGCCATATATAGCCGCATTTTAGTGCGAATGCTCGAATAATCTATCAATTAGTCAATAAACTTACCGGTATTGAGAATGATAAACATGATTTTTTCGTGCAATAGGAGTGATTAGCATTTGACAACAAATGCGATAACGAATATGATAACAGACAGCGGGATACACGGTTAAGCGCGTAATATGCAATCATGACTGGCTCAGATCCACCATCCAATCTCGTTAATTGACCGACTTTATTACATTAAATTTGTAGGATAAATAACGATAGTGCGTGCTATCTATAATCATGTGCAACTTTCGCATGAAATCCAGGCTGCCCTTGTTCCCGCTGCCCACCCTCCAGGGGGCGAAGCGATCTTCCGCAGGTGGACTTTACTTTTTCTTGGGCCCTTAGGGGCAAGTTACACCCGTGAGTAAGACACATGCCCGATTAGCTTGCAAAACCTCATTTCACGTTTTGCAAGCAATGACGACACATCACACCAATCTTCAGACAAGAGAGACTGTCTTTCGGGGCGTGCCTGTGTCAACCGGACTTTGAGGGAGCGTGTGACTTTGCAGCTGGTATGCACATAGCACAAGCACACAATTTCCTTCGCCTATGGAGTGATTGCCGGTATCCTCGCGTTTGAGGTCACAAACAACAATGCACAATAGCATAAATTAAATGAGTCTATTATGTTGTGTTATTAGGTGCAGTTTATTAGTGTCTCTATGTAATTGCACGAGCTACGAGTGACTAATGTCCATGTTCCATAACTTTGTGTATCTGAAACACATCTTGTGAGCATAGGGAAAAAAAAGAAACAAAAAGGAGAATTCGCCCTTATCTCATCCGCCTCATCTCTCCCTCAAGAAATTCTTTTTGTCCTGTGGCGGAAGTTGCCAATTCGTGATATAAATTCGTGATTTACAGATTAGCGTCAGTAGATTTGTTTATTGTGATCTCTTTCCTCTTCTTGCCAACTGTTTATAAGGACCGCGAAGAAGACAACTTCCTTGGTTCTTGCTCTTCGTTTTTGTCTCTTGTTCCTTTTGTTGTAACCCTTTTTCACCCCGCTAACTCCATATCGCACCAGCATAGGAATTTCTGCGTATCATTTTTTTTTCGGAGTATTTTGATTTGTTTTAGTCCTCATCTTCATCTCATCGTCTGGCATAGCCCATAGCATAACCATAGAGTAGACCCCACCAGTGCACTGTATATGCTACTCCATCCCCCTTTCTGGCCTCTGTGTGTTTCGTTATAGGAATACACTGAATCTCCTTCTACCCCCCTTTTTTGGCACCCTCCGCTTTCTCGCTTGATGTATTCGAATAGCTACTACCAAAAATCTATATTAAATTCCACAAACTCTCCAAACAGCAGCAACACTGACTACGACCAAAAGCAAATTCTCAAAGCATTGATCAAGAGTTTCTACTGCACCTCGGCGCACATCATCTCCAACTACAGATCCAACGACGATGTTGTCACGCCCGCTCATAACTACGCCCTGTCTCCTGGGACTGGCACAAATAACGACAACTTTTTCGATTTGAAGTTGAACAGCAAGACCTATCCTAAGGTGGCTTTGGAATCCTGGGAGCTTCTTCATAGCCAGCACGACACCGGCGCTTCCCTTTATCCGGGGTTGATCATAGAAACCTACTTGGATTTGCGAAACCTCCCTGCCGATTATGGCGTGGTTTTGCAGGATCAGGCCGCAAACGTTTGGCCCGCAGTCAAGCCTGGAACACACAAACGGAAGTCTGAAATTGTTTTGGAAAGATGGTTAATTGAAATAGACAGCATCGACTATTCTGCTGTGGCTGGCGACGATTTGTCCGAAACCTTCCGCAACTTGAACGCTGTTTTGAAATATTTGTTGTCGTTTGCATCCAGTCTGCCAGCTGCACACCTCAAAGACAGCATCGATAGCGGTCCCACCCTGGTCAATTTCCGATTTCTCCATCCTGCGCAAAAGATCTCATCAAAGGGGAGAATCGGGCTAAGTAAGCCAATCATCTCAAGCTATGAAACCAACAACTTCAATCATTTGGACTCCCGTGATTTCGGAGACGTCGGAACGTCCTTTGGAACCGTTTCTGCAAAGGTTTCGTACCGCCTTGACTGCAACTTCCAGCTTACAAACAGTAACGGCAACTTGTCGCACCCAAAAAGCTCCAGCGTGGACTTTGTGGAACCAGAAGAATATGCAGGCCATTCCAGTGGTTCCCCGGCTACTTCCTCAGGCATTACGTCTCCTGCTACTCCTACAGGAAACGTCTATGGGATGTCAACAGGGATTCCTGTAAGCATTAGCAAAAGACGTCAATCTTTGCAAAGTTTGAAGAAGGTTGCCACCAAAGACGACTCGCCTAAATTAAATCCAAATATCCCCACGCCTCCACATACGCCAATAGGTTTGAATAATAATTTGTTCCCATACAGCGGCGCATCCCTTCCTAACGCCCACACAGGTAATATTCCTGCCAGCGTGGCATCTAACAACAACGGGGGCCTAAACTCCAATTTCCACCAATCAAACTCCAACGTCTCTTTGGCAGCGATTTTGCGAGCAAGAAACGGATCCTTCAACAACGGTACTACCTCCAACTCTACAAACATAAACGGGAGTCTTACCAACAGCGGAACCTACAATAACTTTGCATCTGCCAGTGTGGCACCTCAAACTGTTGCATCGATCAATATTAGGAGAAAAAACTCCTTCAACGCCAACAATTGCGGCAACTTCTGCGGCTCCTACGAGAGCAACGGGGCAAGCAACGGCAAATACACTTCCAGTTTCTACAACTCCCGGTTGAGTTCGCGCCACCGTAATTCGTTGGTCTCTGAGTCGTCTTCTTATAGACAGGCTAATGAGATGATCTCCCGGAACTTCAGTTTCGACAGCATTGACAACAACAACAACATCAATAGCATCACCACATCTAGCACCGAAGCTCAGTCTCTTTTTTCCGATGCCGGCATCAAAGACTTTGTCTCCATGGTAGACAGCACCAAGCTCAAGCTCAAACATAAGAGCATTGGCAGTTTGAACAGTGTCAACACCACTTTCAGTAGCAATGGGACTAACAACGATTATCTCTGTGAGTCGCTAAGAAACTACCAGAGCTTAAAAAGCACACACGATGCTTTAAGCTACAATGTTTCCAGTAGTATTGTCTTAGACTACTCTGCTGACCATTCTGCTGCTGCTGCTGCCACCACTACCACTGCTGTATCTTCCCATGGTTTTGACCATAGAAGAGCTAACAGTTACTCAGGAAGAGGTCTTCCGGTAATGGATTACCCCGAGGGTACTTCTTTCCCCATTCCATCGCCTTTCGACAACAACAATAACTTCACGTACGGCAGCTACAACCATAACACCAGCGGCAGCTTTGGATACACATACAACGGGGCCGGTAGCACTGGAAGCAATAATGGAAGCAATAATAGAATCCCGTTGAGAAAGTTCTCTATTCCATCGAACTTGCTTCATAACTCCAATAATGCATCTATGGTGAGAAGCAACTCAACTGCGGTTTCCGGAAGCTTGAGTGCACGGTATCCAGGACCTGTCAATCCGACATTCAACTTGGGGCCATTGATAGATACAAACGTCGATAATGTCTACGCGAAGATCCATCCGATCGTAGCTACTCATAGCAGCAGTATCTCCAAAAGTTTGGTCGCTAACACCAGCAAGTATCACGAGGCTCTTGCTGATGACGATCTCGACTTTGAAGACTACTGATGCGTGTTCACTTTCATCTTTTGTTTTCCTTTCGGCTGGGCTAAACTCTTTCATCTCTTATATATAGTTTTTCTGCTTTCATCATATTTTTTGTTCTACACGGCTAAAATACTACTCTTATTATTCCATCGGGCTATTTATATACACATATATACAAATATAACATACACATTTATTCAGATTATGAAAGACCTTAGTAGTTTAGGATTCTATCACTCAGCTAGTAGAAGTGTGTACTTGCGACGCATTACCTATCGCGAAATGGCATGTCCAAAACGGGAATCGGAGCGCATAAGCTCATCGCATGCTTTCCGATGGTTTCTTCATGGGGAAAAAGCAAAATGACTTGCAAGTAACTTTCAAAGCGGGATTTGGCATACTATATAGTATCACTATATAGTGATGATTCAAAGCACAAACGCAACTATAAATACAGCTCTCTGTCTGCCACTTCCGGAGAAAGAGAGAACAGAAGAAACGTATAACCCAAAAAACAGCAGAAGATAGAGTCAAGACAACCATGAAACTAACTGCAACAATAGTCCTTGGGGGATTAATGTCGATCGTCGGCAACTGTCATCCACATCCATCGGCAGAACACCTTTCAAACGCCCAACACCCACAAAAGATCGCGACGGAATACACCAAGAGCAACATTCCTCGGTCGTTCATAGATCTAGTGTATGGCGATATTGTTAATGGCGACTTTGAGAACGAGAGAGTGGCTCGCTTGTTGAATACTAACCAATTGAAACTTCCTTATAGCCATTTGAGTTTCGGCGATGCATCCGTAAGCACAAACCACGTGCAAGACGAGGACGTACAACAGTTGGTTTTCATGTTGAAGAATGCGTACGCACACAGCACCTTTAAGATGCCAAACGCGAATTACACCGAGGATCTCTACAGCAATCTCTCGTTGTTTGGTGGATTAAACACATTTGCCCATGCCGCGCCTTTAGAGTGTTTTAACCGTAAAAATTTGGCAGACCGAAGCTACAATTTCGACGTTGCAATCCTCGGAGCAGGGTTTGATACCGCCACCTCTTTCCGTCCTGGAGCAAGATTTGGGCCGAAAGGAATCAGATATTCCAGCTCGCGACTTGGGGGCGGAGTGCTTCCTGTGAGAGGGCTATTGAACAAGCATTTTGAACAAGATGGCGAATCGTTCGTGGACATGACGAAAATAAATATCTACAAGTACTTGAAGATTGTCGATTGCGGGGATGTGCCAATGTCTCCGTTTGACAATCGCATAGCTTTGAACCAGCTTTATAGAGCCGAGCGATTGGTATCGCAGTATCCTGCACCGCCACACTCCTCATCCACCACCGTCACTGACTCAAAAATAATCACCCTTGGGGGAGACCATACAATCACCTTGATGGCCTTGAAGGCAGCATTTGAGAAATTCTCGGAAAACGACCTTTCGAAGCCAATCACAGTTATTCATTTTGACAGCCATTTGGACACGTGGGAGCCCGGTGTTCTTGGCGGAAATATGCGCTCAAAATATGCCAGTCTTAATCACGGAACGTTCCTCCATTATGCGGCTGAGAAGGGCTACATAAACCCAAACACGTCCTTGCATGTGGGCATCCGCGCACCGCTAATTGACGACGATTTTGACTTGCCCCACGATCACGACTGCGGCTTTGAAATTGTCTATGCGAGAGAGATTGACCATTTGGGGATAGCAGGCATCCTTTCTAAGATCAAGCAAAGAATATCCTCAGCTGATAAAGATGCTCCTGTCTACATAACCTTTGACATTGATGTCTTAGATCCAGTGTATGCGCCTGCCACAGGAACTTCTGAACCTGGCGGCTTCACTATTCGTGAGGTGTTGAGCATCGTTGACGGCCTTCAAGGAATTAATCTTATCGGTGCAGATCTCGTTGAGGTAGCTCCGATATACGACAACCCTAGTGAGACCACGTGCTTGAATGCGGCGCAGATTGTTGACTCGTTTTTGGGGTTGATTGCAGCCTACAAAATGGCACAGGAAACATAGACTATTGTTACGCACTCATGCGTATCAAGCTCTGGGTATAGTTCATAAAGATTACAGAAGATTACAGAAGTCTGACGTTCAGACAAGGTGTATTAAGCATCGGGAAAATTCAAAAACCATAATAAATTAAAGCAGGGCACGCATGTGAGAATAACATCGCATATTTAAGAATGATCAGCATAAGAAGTAAGTAGGGAATTGAATAACTCTAGACATTAGAGCAGTTTTTGAAAGGCGCAAAATGAAAAAAAGATGTAGCCGTCACAGCGAGGACCGAAGAAAAACAGTGGGAAGGGTATAAAAGATGGTGATGATAGCGCAATAAGATAACGCTATCAAAGAAGAAGCGCAAAAGCGCAAAACTTGTATTATTATGGACAAATGTCATGTTGAATAGTGCAGGAGTTGATTCAGTAAAAGTAAAGGCCATGGTGTGTAGCACGACAAAATAGGAACAAGGAACATCCATCCATCAATACTTCTTGCCGTGCGTCTGTCCAGGAAATGCTGGGGGGTTTTGATTATGGTTCAAGTCTGCGCTGGTTCCTTCAGACGAAGATGACGAGTTGTTTACTACGCCAGTAGGTGGCGGGGCACTAGGCCGCTTGTAGTCGGTAGTAGGACTACTACTAGCCTCTGTGTTGTTATTGTTTACAAGTGCGAGGAAATCTTCGTCGAAATTAGCAGCCTGAGGCGAATAGTACGCCGTCTGGGGCTTCACTAATGGAATGGCATTAGCTTCATCACCCGGGGCCGCTCTGTTAGGATTAGGGTGGAAGACTCCACTTGAGTCATAATAGCCAGCATCGTAAGGCTGTGCTGTCTCGGAGTAAGGAGGAACGTATGTGGCGTCTGACGGGCCTGTAGGGTTGATAGGCTGGTTGTACTGACGCTGTGACTGGAAATACGAGGGTGGAGTCATCCAGGCAGTGCCCCTGATAGGGGTGAGCCCAACTCTACCCCTTTTCTTGTTCATTAAACGGGTGACACCAAATAGAAGCAATCCAAGAACGATGAAGAGCACAAAAAGAATCCATCTAGCCCATTCCCAACTGTTCAGGCTGTCGCATTCACCATAGTAGCAGAAGTCTCTTTTGTTTAGTACGGCTGCCATTTTCAGCGATGACCTGAGGTGTAAATTGGTAAATGTAATAAACGGCATGAACAACACCTGTATAATATATAGACAAGTGGAAATGCAATGAAATGACAAGAGCTTGTGTGTGCTGCTTTCAAAGATTGATCAGGGCGACAAACTTATCATCCCGCAAGACATTTGTGTTTGTTCATATAGTTATTTTTATGTGATTTTCTTGCGATTAATTTTCTAGATTTGTTCGAAGTTTGTCGCACTAATTATAAATACTGTACAAGCAAAAAGAAATGGAAATAGGCGAAAAGCGGTGCACATAGAAAAATAACACAGGATGACATAATGGTCTGACACAGCCGATCCGATGCGATTGGAAGAGCCAAAGAAATGGCATCTTTTAGCAGGGGTATCGAAGAGCTCTTTAAACGGGCTATAATGACCATTAAATGCTGCCACCTTGTTAATGGAGTACTTTGGAGCTGCTAATAGGCTGCGAGTAGCAGCGGTGTCAGTACTTGTTGGCCGTTTCTTTTTTCACACATTACAGATTGTGTTGATATGATCGTGGAAATTATCATGGCCTCAAAGTTTACTTACTTTCGACTCAGCCTGCGCCACCTGTTCCTTTTTAAACCTTTCTCGGGCCGCCTTTTTTTTCAACCGCTTGAGACGGTTCCTCTCGGTCCTCCTGGCATCTCTCTCTTCCATTTCCTTTTTCTTTTGTGCGAACTCCATGAGACGTTTTGTCTTAGCGTCTTGGTCCTCTAGTTTTTTGGTGCGTTCATCGTGCTTCATTTTGTTTCTACGGTACAAGAAGAACGTATCCGAGCCTGCACCCGCAATTGAGCTTTTGACCTTGCGGTCTATATCAGGCTCGGGCCGTGGGGACCTAGGCCGCGGTGCGGACGTCCTCACAGGTCTTTCAGGGTGTGCCATCAACTTTTCAATCAGCTTTTTTTGCTGTTCAAACAATTTGTGTTTCTCCATATTATAGAAACGTCCTAGTTTGCTTCGTATTTTGTCTATAATGATTAGATGATTGTCAATGCATCGCCTCCACACTCTCCCTTAGGGCGATGTTCCTCGACTGCCTAATTTTTTTTTTCTATTTTCTGCGGCCAAATGGGAAAAGATCCATGTTCACGGGTCATCCGTACTGCGAGGACCTTTCCGCCAGCAACCGCAGCTAGTACAATTTTGAGCAAAACTCAGCCCCAACCTGTCACCATATGAAGCCTAACTCACTACGCCCCCAAATGTCGTAACATATAAATCTTGTATTTCTAAGAAATGATCTGCCAGCAAAGAAATCCTTCTAGTGCTGGGATACACACCAGGGCCCCGTAACCGGCATCAACAGCAAATCTAAAAAAGTATGTGAAAAGAATACTGTCTTTTTGCTTTGATACTAAAAAGCAGGTCACAACATTGGGAGAGAATATTACGGAACTACACACTATTAGCTACCTAATTGCTCTGGCACTATCACCTCATACCTCACACAATATGACAATGGGAATATCGATACCCAAGGGCTTCAGGAACACCCAGATCACCAAATACATCATCATTGTCAATGTGTTTGTGCCGTTTATTGTGTCAGCCTTAGGCATGAAGTATCTTTTCTACTTGCGCTTTGACACCTACATATTCGAATGGAAGCAGTACTGGCGGATATTCACTAATCAAATTGCCTTTTCCAGCGAGTCGCAGGTGTTTGTCAGCTCCATAGTGTTTTACCATTTGCGGGTTTTGGAAAGGCACAAGTCTCCTAATCGGTTTTTATCTTATATTCTCATCGCATTCATATACAACATTGTGTGGGTGCTGGCAACAAATCTCTTGGCCAAAATGGTTGCTGCAGACAACTGGAACTGGCTCCAACGGTTTGACTACTCTACAGGGGCCTTCCCGGTAATTGGTGCGTTATTGTACGAATACCACAGCTACATCCCAATAATATACAGGTTTCAGATAACCGAGATCTCAGAGAGCGCAGAATTCATGTTTTCAGACAAGTTTTTCGTTTACTTGCTCAGCTTGCAGCTAGCTTTGAGCGAGACAATAAGCTCTGCGCTTCCAATGCTCACTGGCTGGATTATTGGATTTTTGATACATAGAGAGATTATCCCTGGAAAGTACTGGAAAATTCCCCACTTTAGAAACATATTCAAATTTGTTCAGGACGGAGGTCTCTTATTTATGTTTTACAGAAACAGAGATGCGGCCTCTTCAGGAGCAACTCTGGGAACTTCCTCTACCAATGCAGGAGGCATTTCCACAAGTTCAAGCGCCTCTGGTGGCTCAGTAGGATCCTTAAACAATAGACGCAGATCAGCGACAGAAGCGGGAATATCGCGGTTCAGATCTGGGTCGTCTAGAATTCAAAGCCGAAACATTGTTGATGTTAGTGCTTCTAACACCAGAGAGCCTACGCCAGAGGATGAAAGTAGCGATGACAATGTTGAGCCGGCTAGACCTTTGGCCACTCATCTATTTGACACGCTAAATAGGCGATGAAGAGGGTGCTAGACGCGCACTCAATAAGGGAAGATGTTTCCTGGGTTTTTTCTCTTTAGTTGAGATATAATGGTCGGTGATACGATTATACTAGAATCAAATGATACTTGTACAAAAATTTTGTTATCAGATGATGTGGGTGGTGGCAAAGCTCAGAAATTTGGTTTTCACTAGTAGTAACGAAGTCAAGCACAGGAGTGGCAAAGTGCAATCTTCTTGTAGTTCCACAAGATCCACCACACTACGTACGAAAGAGAGTATACTGCATCGAACATCAAATGTATTAAAAAAGGTGTGAATCGAAGTGTAGAGATACTGGTTGCAGATAAAGCTGTACTGCATCTATCAGTCTTTAGAGAAACTGTGCGTATGGTAGAGTGTAGAGATACTCAACACTCGAGCAAAGAAAAGCGTAGATGGTATAATACAAATTTGATATTATATGACGATAGACAATCATAAAGGTCTTGTCTCCCTGTTTAGCCATTTGGCAGCTCTAGAGTCGTTATATTTCATCAAGAACGGGGTGATTTCCTTCTTGACATGGGCATGGTAGGCATTAATCCAGCCGATTTCGAAAGAACTCAATCTTGAGACATCAATAAGATTGATGCAGAATGGGACCATTGTAAGATAGTTGAATTTCAAGTAATTATCACCATTCAAATCCACTTTTGGGCTTTTCACAACCTCTAAATCACTTTCGATCCTGATTCCAAACGAGTAATCTTTATAGTATCCAGGCTCATCGCTGACAATATTACCCGCTTCAAAAGTGCATGGTCTACCAAAATATAAAGGCCCCTCGTGAACACACAAAAACGAGCCTATTCCGTGACCAGTACCGTGTCTGTAATCCAAGCCTTCAGCCCACAAAGGAGCCCTTGCAAGACCGTCTAAAGTGATACCTGTAGCACTTTTTGGAAACTGTGCTGTTGCAAGCGCAATATGGCCTTTGAGAACAGCAGTATAGGCAATCTTCTCTTCCTCCGTAGGGTTTGTGAAATGGAGAGTTCTTGTGATATCGGTCGTGCCGTCATAATACTGAGCACCAGAGTCGCAAAGATAGACCTTATCGAAATCAATTAAAGAGTTTTCCTTAGCAGTAGGCGAGTAGTGATTTAAAGCTGCATTGGCTCCTGTACACGATATCGTTTCAAACGATAGCCCTTTGTAGTTGGCCATTACTGATTTGTAATACTCGTTTTTCAAGGCTGCCTGATATTCATTTGTGGATATGTTTTTCACTCGTCTTTCTTCGAGCCATGCAAAGAATCTTGCAAGTGCAACTCCATCTTTGATATGCGAGAGTTTCATACCATAAATCTCGGTCAAAGTTTTAACACTTTTCAACTTCTCAACCAAGTCAACAAACTTGTAGTTGCGAGCGTTCATTTTCTTGATGAGACCGTAGGATGCATCGCTGGAGACTATATAGTACAAGTTCTCGAAATTGATCAGAAGTGCGGATAAATCAATCCAGAAGTCGTCATATTCCTTGATTTTGATGCCTGGAATCTCCACGGAAAGATAGTTTCTCACATTAGTAGTGACCTTTTTCGTGTGAATGTAGAGCTTGACTTCATTGAGAGTGACGATTAGAAACGAGAAAAATACAGGGTTATAAATGATGTCGTCCCCACGAAGATTCAAAGTCCATGCAATGTCGTCTAATTTTGTGATAATAATCCCGCAACTCAGCTGTTTATCAAGCTCTTCTCTGATCAAGGTAACTTTGTCTCTGCTTCGCTTGCCTGTAAACTTATAAGGCAACTCGTAGACGGGATTCATGGGAATTTTAGGTTGATCGGTCCAGATTTCGTCGATGAGGTTTCTCGACAATAGCTTGAAAGTCGCCTGTTGTCCATTTTCGTTCTCTGCCTGACACTTCTTTTCGAAGTACTTTCCCCATGCAGCAGAGATCAACTTTGGATCCACAGACAATGTTTTGCCCCGTGATTGTCTGACTTGTGACATTGTCCATTCCTGCCATGTTGGTTGTCCAGCTACGTTTTGTTTTAAGAGCTCCCAGTTCTCGTCAAGCTGCTGCTCTGCCTGGAGAAAATACCGACTGTCAGTTGACAATGCAGCCCTTTTCATGCTGATCACAGCAATCCCGGCAGAGCCATTGAACCCCGATATGTACTCACGGCGATTATCGTGGGCCGCAGTATATTCGCTTTGATGAGCATCTACAGAGGGCACTATATACACATCGATATCGTTGGCTTCCATTGACTGACGAAGATCCTTCAAACGCTTGGTTGTTGAGACTTTTTGAGTGATGGTCTTCTGCAATAGTGTCTTGGGGTCGTTGGGTGACATTGGGTTCTGATGGTTGGCCCCAATGAATTCAAACTGCTTGATGTAGTCGTCATTCTTAATATCATCTATGGTGTTCCCGCTTTTTGCTGCAACCACCTCGTCGTCAGAAAAACTGAAGACCGTATTGAAGTCAAAGTTTGAGCTGGCGGAGTTATTTTCGTACAGTTGTTCTTGCTGTAAAAGCCTGTCCTTTTCCTTTTGAGTTTTGGACTTCATGCTGAACAATCTGGTCTTTGCAGCAACTTGGTGCAGCTGATGCATCAGTTGCTGCAGAGAAGCATAGGTGCTTGACGCATGGAACACTGAAGATGCAGCGGAGGACACCGATGGGTCGACGTCCTTACTATTGGTTACGAGATCGACTATGTCGTTGGAACTAGAGCGGTGGTTAAGAGACGAGGATGATCTAAGGCTTCTCTTCGAAAACTTTCCAAACATGTTTGGCCAACAACCTACGTTAGTGTGTTTCGAGTTTTTTTCCGTGTTAATTGTAGACAAGGTATCGGAAGAGCCCTTGTATAGCGAAGAAGAAGAATCGTAGACCATATTAAAGTAATAAAGGAGAATGAATTCAGAAAAGAAAGGAAAGATAGCAGTGAGAAACTGGAAGCAATAACTGTCGATTTACTAGAGTTTTCTGATTCTCTTTGTGAGAGTTTTGTTTCTGATGTAGCTATTAGACTGCCTGATAAAACAAGTGTTATAAATGGTTTTTCTAGTATTCTCCCACTTCAAAGACCGTTTTAGGATTTTCTGGAGCGTCCTGGTTTGAGAGCGAAATGATCTTTTTGAGAGCTGTAAATCCTTTTGCTGCACTATTTCTCTGGTTGGATGGAATGTACCTACTGTGCTACGGTCGAGTATCCGTGACTGATAAGCGGCTGTTAGTGCTTGCACTCAGCCGGTTCACTCGTATATCTTTATACCTGGTGGCTAATACGCCATGAAAACAGCTGAATTTTGCAACGGGGAGGGTCCGGAATGACTCGAAAATAGAAAGAAAATGTAAAACTACAGTCTAAAATGCTGCATGTCTTTATTGTTTGTCTGGCCTTTCTGCTTCTCCTCGTGATACTACTGAAGCCTGTTGTGAGTGTTTCTTTGTTGTCGTTTTCGTTATTGTTTATCCTCTACCCATGATGGGACGTAATTAATGCAGTTATCCACTATTGTCTCGTCGTTGCGAGACACTAGTCCTGATGGATATTGATCCGGACTGCTGGTATACACCATCAGTCTAAACTTCATTTCACACATCGTAGATAAACGGTCTATTTAGTTCCATGCACACTGCTATATAGACAGGTCAAGGCTTTTCCGAATAGATTTAGTAGCCATTGAATTGCACAATGCCCTGAAATATACCAACTGCGTGGGCCCACTTCCAAAAGTTGTTGAGAACCTGTCTATTAAAAACGATACTTCAATATTTAAAGTGCCGATGTGCGGAAAAGAAAAGCTTTTTACCAGTCATAGACTCCACCCTCGAGGCACCCCTCTCAGCCTTGCGGGATACTCGCTGTCGAAATTGACGTATCACGGTTTAGGCAGCTCTAGCCTTTGGGACCATATCGTTGGTTATGTCAGTTGGCTCAGATTTTTGCGTTTTTCCCTACTGTCTTTTTTTCTTGTTGATTTTTATTTATTGTGAGTGATTGTCTCTGTGGAATAAATAAAACTGCATGGACTTGTTCGACAGTTCCAGGCTTGAACAAGTATAGGATAAGCGAATTAGCAGGAATAAGTCCGATCTGAACCATCTGCGGCATATACGTGCAACTTTCGTAGCTTTGACTGTACGGTTCAGAATGAACGAAAACTTCAGCCTACTCAAGCAGGCATCCCCTGCAAGATATCCCCTAAAGTCCATGGACATTCCACATATCTTTTCGAGCCAGGACGTAAGGCAACAGACATTGAAGACCACCAAAGCCTACAAGCTCAGCAATGCCATGGACGCTCGAGATCCTCATAAGCCACAAAAGCTTCTGATACACCCAATATCTACTCCTTTAGAACCTGACGATTCGCGATCCAAGAAAAGAAGAGTGGAAAACGGGACCCACAGGGCGATACAGGACTCTGAAAATAACACCAATCCTCCAATAAAGAAACGGAGGGGAGAAACTGACTTGGAATCTGTGCTGGCTCTTGCGGCTTCGGTCACATCCATCGGAAGTGACGAACACCCTGAAGACGTTTCGATGGCTGTTGGAGTTGGTGGCCATAGCAACCGGGAGCCTGAAAATAACAACAATGAGGACAACATTAACGATGAAGATGTCAATAATAATAACAATAACAGCAACAACAACAACAATGGCATCACTAGCAACAACAATAGTAACAACACAGCGTTCAATCAAGTTCCTCTTCCCTCGCCCTCTGCGTCCCCTACTCATGCGTCGAGTCTCACCGACGTCTCGTCGGACGAATCGGCAGGCTCCTTGAGCCGGCTGCTGGCCGTCACCAATAGAAAAATTTTGCTGCGAAACGACAACTATGATGTGGCTACCTGCGGTGCTCCTGATTTCACATTCACCTTGAATTCCGAGATAGAACGCATGCTTGGCCTGCTTAGCTCAGACTCGCGTTTGTGTCTTTTGTACAAACTAATGCAACAGTCGGACCGTTCTGTGTTGTCTACATTAGTGAATCATGTGCAGAACAGCTTGAAATTTGACATGCTCTCAAATTTCCCGTTCGAGCTCTCAATGAAAATTCTTTCCTTCCTTGACTTCAAGACTCTCTTGAAGGTCTCGGAGGTCTCGAAAAACTGGGCTATTCTCGTCAATAGAAACGACCGTCTCTGGAAAGACCTCTGTATCGCCGACAAGCTCGTAAGGTCGCCTAAAGATTTCCCAAAGGAGCTTCTGAAATCCAAGGAAACTATTGAGCGCTACTACACTGTAGGAGAAGACTTCTACAACCACAACTGCTCCGATCCGTTTAGCCGCAAGTGCTTTGAGCCCAATCTCTACAAAATGATCTACAAACGTAAATACATAATCAAACAGCATTGGAACTCACCTACATACCAACCGCGCCACATAAAGTTGAAGGCTCACGGCTTGAACGTCATCACGTCTCTTCAGTTCGACGAGGACAAGATAGTCACCGGGGCAGACGACAAGATCATGAATGTGTTCGACACTACCACCGGAAAGAAAAGAATGGTGCTTAGTGGACACGAGGGCGGGGTGTGGGGGCTCAAATACATAGGAAATACCTTGGTGAGCGCTTCTACAGACCGCACGTTGCGGGTGTGGGATCTCCGTACCGGGAAATGTAGATTCATACTCAAAGGCCATAACTCCACCGTCAGATGTCTTGATATCATAGAACCTGCTGTTGTGGGAAAAGACGTCAACAATCGCAACATCTATTATCCCACAAAACCGATCCTTGTGAGTGGATCCAGAGATCACACCTTAAATCTTTGGGACCTCAGCATGGTCAAAGACGACGAGCTCTTGAACGAAAAGTATCACATCAAGTACTCAGAGAGCCAGTTGGAAGAACACAAAAGAAAGCTCATGCAATTGAGACGCAAGGAGGACCAAGACGGCACAGACATCTGCACCTGCACTGAAGACAAAACGTGCAATTTGCACGAATCTGTAGACGACGACAGTCCGATAGAGTTGACTGGAAGCAGCGAGTACTTCATCGCATGTCTCGAGGGCCATGCAGCGTCTGTAAGGACTATTTCGTGCTATGCCAACACCATTGTTTCGGGGTCGTACGACACAAATGTGCGTGTTTGGGACACTGTCACCAAAAAGTGTAAGTTCATTTTCACTGACCACACTGCGAAAGTGTACAGCACTGCGATAGACCACGTGCGACGCCGCTGTCTTTCTGGATCCTTGGATTCAAATGTCAACATATGGGACATGCGCACTGGTGCGAAGATATACTCACTTACGGGCCACACCTCGGTAGTTGGGCTTATCGGGCTTTCGCCTAAGAACATCATCACTGCGGCGGCAGACTTCTCGATCAAAGTGTGGGATTCTGACACAGGTGAGCTCAAAAGAGAGTTCAAGCGCCATCAAAACGCCATCACATGTTTTCATCACAACGGCGAACGAGTGGTGTCGGGGTCGAACTCGTTGCTAATGTGGGATCTTGAAACCGGTGCTCTTATCAAACAGTTGCTTACAGACACCACTAACATCTGGCAGGTCAAGTTCAACGATAAGACGTGTGTTGCTGCTGTTCAGAAAAACGACGAGGCTTGGGTGGAGATTCTCGATTTTGAAGGATGAATATTGTATTTAAGGAAGTTAGTACGCATTCATTAAAAGCAGTAAACACTATTTAGATAAAAAGTAACTGTAGAAATTCTTGTTGTGGTGGATTCCAGGGCATCAAAGAATAATCACCAAGGCAGGTTCAATCTTTGAATCAAGGGGATCAAAATCTCATTGCTTTTGCTCTCGGGCCATCCAATTTTGTTCTTCATGTATTTTCTGAGAATATCTAAATCTGGACGGCCCCATACAAATTCGGTTGTGTCTTTATCGACTGTCGGGTGCAAATAAGCATTTCGGACGTTGGGGTTTGGAAATTTTGCGTCGATGAACACTTCGTTCTTGATCAACCGGTTTCGCAAATTCTTTTTGAACGTGGTGTTGCAGATAGTCTTCCACTCGGAGCTTTCCAGGTTTTTCGGAGGCACAACCATCGTCTGTGCCTTCATACACCAATCTCGAAACTCCTCAAGGTTTCTAAACTCTTTGAGAATTTTTGTGGCAATAACAGGACCCACCCCCTTCAATCCATCTGTATAATCGCTTCCTAAGAAATACGCTAAATCAATGAGTTTGTCTTGCGTCAAATTCAAGTTGGCCTCAATGTCTTTCAACTCGTAGAACTCCACAAACTTTTTCTCGCTGAAAATGTGTCTGTAAACTCTATCACCTCCAAAAAGAAAACAATCGCTATCATCAGTCACAATGCCATCAACTAAGTTCAATTTGAGTAGCTCTGCACATTGTGCCTCGGCCTCCATAGGTGCATCCAAGAACGGTATCCCAAACGATATAAGCAAATCCTTGATCTCATCGATCATCTGCTCCGTGACTTCATCCGAATCTCGAAGTTCTCGTTTGTGTTGCTGGGTTAAGTCGTCCTGATTGAGACTGCTATAGTATCTAGCGGTTTCCACAGCAGACCTTTGGTTTGCGTTGATAACAGGTCTGCGGTACGTGCTAACAAGGGTTTTTTGAAACTCGTTGTGGGCTTCCTCTTCTCTCTCTAGTTCCTTGGTTATTTCTTCCTCCTCTTCTTCGTCAAAAGTGTACTCGAAGATTTTGGTTGCGATGCTGGGCTGTGGTGGGGGTTCGTCGACTGTTTCTTTAGATGTTCCAGTAGATTCTTCTTCAGGTGTTTTTTCGACTGCTTTTGGCAATTCTTCTTGAAATGTTTCCTTGTCTGGCACTTTGGCAGTATCTTTGATAACTTCTTTGACAGTTTCTTTGTTTGTTTTTGTAACAGTTTCCTGCTCTTCTACTTTATTATCCGCTTCTTTAGCCATTTTACCCACTTCGTCAATCAATTCATCTCCATTGGTCAACAAGCCATCGTTCTTCTCACCCCCCTTACTTTCTCCCTCGGCAACTATCTCCACAACATCACCTGTCTCTTCTTTATCCGCCCCTTCCTGCTCCCCCTCCGATTCACTTTCCAAATCAATCACGTTGTCAGTAGGCTTACTATCCTCCAAAGTAATGATCTGATTATCTCCATATCCACCGTCCTCGTCGTCTTTTTCATACTCTGCAAGCTGCTTATCAGACACAACCTTTTCGATCAACTGGTCCTCACTTTCATCCAGAAACTCTTCTTCATCTACTTCCTCTGGCTCTTTTCCAGATGACTTTTGAACATGTTTTTTATCAACGTCAGCAACAAAACGATCAGCATAAACTTTCCCTGAGTCAATATTAGGACTGTCCTTGCTACGATTGTCCTCAAACCAGTCGGGAAGCGGTCTTGCTACAGGCTCATCAACGTCTTTCTCCTCCACTGGCGTTTCCTCCTTTGCCGTTTCCTTCAGCTTTCTACTAAGAAACGATTTCCCCAAGGAAAGCTTGGGGGCAGGTGCAAACTTAATTGATGAACGATTGATAACAGGCTTTTGCTGAGTAGACAGCAGCTGGTAATCAAACGGATCTGACTCAAGAAACGCCTCTTGTTCCTTTCTTAAATTTTCCAAATCCTTTTTTGACTCCATCACAGCCTTCTCCAAATCCTCTTGATATTTCGCCTCTGCCTCTCGTTTGGACTCCTCGGCGGCCTGCGCAACTAACTGGTCGTTGCTGAATTGGATATCAGGTTCTTCTGCAACAAGCTTATCACTGATGATATGCAGATGTGGTTCATCATCGACTAGTCTAGTCGAATCCATGATCAAATGGCTGTTTACATAATCAGCAATTGCAGGTGGCAAGGGCATTGAGTTCAACGAGTAACTTTCCTTTGGCTGTTTAACTTTAATCTCCACATCTTCCCACTCAACATCACTGAAATCTTCTTCGCTTTCACTACTGCTGCCACCAGTGTCTATTTTGGGCTTCTTCCTCTGCTGAGGCCGATGATCATAATCGTGATCTTCGTTGTCACTCAAATTTATCGGGGTATCTTTTGACAAGCCAGTATCAGCTAAGGATAAGGTCCAGCCACCCCTGTTTTTATGTAAGCTGTATGAAGAGTCCATCTCACTGGCTACTCTTTTCCCTTTTTTTCTATTTGATTCGCTGTCAATGGTTTCAATGTCCGGAAGAGAATCGTCCATCCCTACAACGTTAAGCAATTTTTGAGTGAGAAAGTTCCGCTTCTTGACCATCTGGATTTGAAACTTGGAAAACTCTAGATTGTTGGGAAATATCTGCTGAAGCTGTTCCTTTGTGTACCCCATTCTCAATCGTGACCGGAGACGAAGCTTGGCGAGAATTCGATACTGGTTTTCCAAAGGTAACTCGTTGAACTCGTCTGAGGCAGGATCAATGTTGTCTAAGTCATAGTTATCTAAGTCATCTTCAACAGCCAAGTCTTTCAAGTATTTTGAGTACGTGGCATCTGGAAGTATTCTCTCGTCATTAGCCTTGTGCGAAAACTGCTCGATCTTTGGTAAATGGTATTGGTCTTCCTTTCTAAAAAAAGCACTGTCGCTATCGGTATTGCTTTTCTTCCCGTCCTCCTCAGATATTATCGCCAGTGATTCTTCAATTACTTTGCTCTTCTTATCACGAACCCGTTCGGCCTCTTTTTTTAGCTTCAAGAGAAGAAGTTTCTGTGCTGTTGCTTTAGCACTTTCTCTCTGGCCCTCTCTTCTCTCGCGCCGTTTCCGGATAGTTTCAATCTTGATGAGAGGTGCGTCACCATCAAAGACAAAAACCGGAAGAATTCCAAAATAAAGAAGCTTACAGATTCTTCGGAAAAACCCTACTATATGGGCCCCTTTAAGAACCTCTCCCTGGCTGTTTCGCACCGCTTTGAGAAACTGGTAAATCCAGATCGATGCATCAATAGCTAGTTTCTTCTTCCGCAACGACTCCAAGCGAACAGGCTTCCCCGATGATTCTAGGATTGTCCATAATTTGCTAACACCCATCGTTTACTAAAGGATTGTCATCTAGTACCCTGATTGTGTGTGCGGTTTTGTAGAATTCGTCATAGCAATCACCCAAGAGCGATGTCCATCTTTAATCGGCTAGTGAAAAAATATTGTTGATAGGCCGAACAGAAAAAGATCCGATGACTTGCGTGTGGCTAGTAGCAATATGACACATCTACGCGTATCTTGTTTCGTTGCTCCCAGAGCCGGAGAAATATGTTCAGTAGCGGGAACAAAGTGGCTTGTCTTGCTGTGTCTATAAGAATGTAGTCGCAGATCATATGGCATTATAAAATCTAGGCCCCACCGCATAAACCGTATCTCAGTTGGTAGTTTGCTGCACTGCCAAAAAAGTGTGCTTTCAGAGTGTCATCTGTCAGCACGGGTCTTTAATGAGGCTATAAGCCTCGGATCTTCTGGAACATAACCTTAAAGGCCCAATGGCCAGAGAAAATCACCCCAACTCAATGTCCATCTAGCCCGGAAAGCTCTTCAGTTCTCTATATGCATCAGCCTGACACCCTTGATCATTCACAGGTCTTCGCATTGCCCCCGTTGCAACTAGCACCCAACTTGTCTCACCAACTTGTGTCCCTGCCACCCTACTATTGTCCAATCAAGAGACGCTGGCTGAATGACTGATCACGTGCTCTAGAGTCTTCGGCGGAAAGATCAAATTTGGCTCGCTTTCTGTGCTTGCGAAACAGAAAAACTACATAAACTGCTCCGTTGCTTCTTATTTGTTGCGCTCAATTCTGTTTCTTTTGCGCTCACAGCATCATCAAGAAGTAACAGTTCTGTTAATCGAGTGAATCAACATAACATGGCTTCTCCTGATAAACCTCCTTCTGTTCCTGAAGGCTGGAAGGCCGTATGGGACGATCAGTACAAAACGTGGTTCTATGTGAATCTCTCCACCGGGGCATCCCAATGGGAGCTCCCTACCTCTCCCGCATCCGGAGCATCCAGTAGTAAGTACACGCAGCAACAACAGGTTCCTCAGCAACAGCAGCAGGCTCCTCAACAAGGACAAGGTTACGGTCAGCCTCTGTATGGAGGATATGGCCAGCAACAGCAATATCCACAGCAACAACAGTATTCTCAACAACAGTACCCTCAACAGGCTTATCAACAAGCTCCTGTATATGCACAAGCCCAGCAGGCCCCTCAACAAAAGAAGAAGTCCAAATTTGGCTTAGGCATGTTGGGTGGAGCTGTCGCTGGTCTTGCAGGTGGAAGTCTTTTGGCCAATGTATTTGATGGCCATGGCGGTGGCTTTGGTGGAGGTGGTTTCGGTGGTGGTTTCGGTGGTCCCCCACCTCCACCACCTGATGGAGGCTGGGGCGGTGACGGCGGTGGCTGGGGAGGAGATGGCGGTGACTTTGGGGGTGGCGATTTCGGAGGTGGCGATTTTGGAGGTGGCGATGGTGGTTGGTAATTGTGTCCCAATGACCCTTTTTGAGTCAAGGTTAGAATTATTGGCAAGTTTACTGTTTTATTTGTTATATGAGTGTGGGCACCAAGTCCGCCGATTCACTACTTCTAAGTACAATAATAAATGGAGATGTAGATAGATAACATGTATTTCACTATAGCATTCTGAACTACCGTATAGAGTTTATCACGCGTCTGTGACGATGTATATAAGTATCAAAGAAGGAAAAGCTGCACGGCATAGAAACCTCGCCTTGTACGGGTTTATTTGCTCCACATGTGTAGTGCTGATGTTCGTCATTATCGGAACGATGGTTCCACGATCGATTACCATCGAGGATACCAAGTATCCAGAGGTGTATCATTCCGTATAGTTGCCTAAACTTCAGCATTAGGAGGAGCGGTGAGTGAGGGGTCAGTGATAAATGTAAATTTGATACATTGAATGTATCTGGTTTAGATTTTCCAGCTACCATAGATCTATACCCTACCAGCACCTCTTCAAGCGTCAAAGTTTGCGCGCCTTTATATCCCATTCGCTATATAATATACCCTTCAACCCTACACCTCCTCTCGGAATATTATAATCGTCATTTCTAAAAAAAAAGTAAATACGTCGTAGCGCTTTATATGTTCATTACCCCCTCAACTCAAGCTCATGGCATCGTCTCTCCGTGAATAGTTACATCTTATTCACCTCTTGGATGAACTTATTACGGCACGGCAAATATTCCACCAAATGGTTAGGAGTAGGTCCAATGATCAAAAAATCGTCATCGTGGAACTTTGAGTTTGCCTCGCTCTCCTCTTCCTGCAATCTTTCGTCGTTGCTAACATAGTTGATGCTGCTGAGTATCGTCTGCTTGACTTTGTCCTCGTAATCTGCCTCGGACTGGGCCTTCAACAACGCCTGGGGCCACGTGAATGTGAATTTCTTCAGTTCGTCGCTACTGCTATGTTTCACCCGTTTCTTGTGCCGGTTATCTTCGTCGGCATCAAGCTCGTTATCGTTACCGCGTCCGCTGCTTTCCTTATCTAGTTCGTCAGCGTCCAAATAGGACAGCAATAGCAAGTCCTTGTTTGGAAAAGCTATCTTCCTGGTAGCTTTGAAAGCATCCCCTTTCATCCAGGCAACAAAATGGTGCATCCCAATGTAGTTCTCTGCACTTGTATCATAAGGATCTATTAATTTTCCCGGTTTTATGACTTTCAACTTGATCATCGCCTGCGTGATATCTTCCACCGCTACTTCGTCGCGTCCTGCATTATTTGCCAATGATAAGGTCGTTTTCGTTAGCAACGTGAGATATTTCACAAATAAATCCGTAATGATATCTATTATTTCATTAGAGCATCTTTCGAAGCCTGCAGCTCGTATTATCTAGTGGATTGGCCAGTTAGTTGTCTCGTTTTCGATCTTCAATGTCATTGAATGACTCAAATGAATTTATGCAAACATACCTGTATTATCGACACTCGGAGCAAACTGAAAAAGAACTGCGAGGAGGTCGTCATTCTCAATTATTAATATTGGGTATCGTGAGTTATGTATGGAAGTCTCTTCATCGGGATCCCTTCGCTGTCATCGATACAACTTCCATGTCTCTTTCACTTTTTGGATTTTATGTTTTGTATTGCAGTTAAATATTTGAGAAGTCTTTAGCTAATCCGACCAGAGGGTAAGCAAAACCCGTCGGCCGGAATTGACCCAGTAATAAACACTTCATGCTTTTTTTTTGTGGTGTTTTTTTGTAAATTCCACGCCTTGAGAAACGAAAATCAGAGAAAAATAAAGACGAAACGCTCTCGATACATCGACGTATCAATTTGACAGACCACTTACTGTCTCTTGTTCATTGTCACAGTGTGCTTTCTCGTAGGATTCTGCAAACAATCAATACAGCCTAAAACGGGAGCAAATAACAACAATCAATCATGGCAAACCTATCTCTTTACTCCATAACTGCTGCTTTAATATTAGATAACGAGGGCAAGAGGTTGCATGCCAGCTACTACAAGCCTATCCACCAAAATGCATCCAATGACTCCACCTTTCAAATAGCGCCACCTTTCCCAACTTTGAAGTCACAACATGCTTTCGAGGCAAATTTATTCTCGAAAACTTACAAAGTCAACTCGGACATCATCTTGCTTGATAATCAAATAGTAGTCTATAAAGAGATTGCAGACATTATGCTTTATATTGTGGGTGACTTGAACGAAAACGAATCGATGCTTTATCAAGTGTTATTGGGAGTGAAGGATGCCTTGGACATAGTTTTGAAACATGCTATAGATAAGAGATCCATCCAGGAAAATTATGATTTCGTTGCTTTGACCATGGATGAAGCTATTGACGATGGTATTGTGTTGGAAACCGACGGTAACGTCATTGCCTCGAGAGTGTCTAAGAGACCTTCTCAAGAGAACACTCTCCACATAGAGTTGAACGAAAGAGGTCTTTTCAATGCGTTCCAGTTTGCTAGGAAGAAGGTGAAGGGGTTCAATTTTTAGCTTACACATTATACTGATTCATTTCATTTATATCATTATTAGGGACTAAAATAAAACCAAAAAAACAATTGCTATCTCATATACATTAGTTATTAGATACCCGTAGCAGTATAAGAATTTCGCTATTATTTCTTTTTGCCTCCTTTGCCTTTGCCTTTACCCTTTCCTGCCTTACCCTTCCCCTTGGAGCCTGCGTCTTTGGAGCCACCGGGCAAAACAACCTTCAATCCTTTTACCGTGAATGAAGGCTGAAGATCAAGAGGCTTGATCAACTTGATGATGTTATGTTCTTTTTCAAAGTCTAAATCGAAATCAAACCGAGAATTCAAAGAGTCAATATTAAGATCTTTTGAATTGTTGCTAGTCAACTCTTTATTGCATTTCCGGTTCAAAAAATAATTGAACACCTCATTCATCGACTTAGTCACCTTGTTGGTACCAAACTGGATTTTAGCTTTATATTTGTGCTCTTGAATTGCATTCCAAGGACCAAACATCGGGATCACGTCGATAATGTTTTCGTCTAAAGAACTTATCTTTCCGGTCAACGAGTCAAAAATGGATAGGTAGTTCGCTTGCTCCATGTTTTCCTCTAATATGTCAATGAACATCTCGTTATATTTCTTGCTTTGTTTGATTTGGTGTTTGTCAGACTTGGCTTTGGAAGATGTTCCAGTATCCTCTTCATCATCAGCATTGTCTAATGTATCAGCTTCTAACTGTTTTTCGCTCATCTTCAATTTCTTGATGGTCTCGTGAAGCTTTGTAGCTTTGACTTTAGCCGCCTCCTTCACGTCAGCAATCTCATCAACAACCTCCAAGTTT
Source organism: Saccharomycopsis sp. NRRL Y-5750 (assembly GCA_030564765.1). Lineage (NCBI taxonomy): Eukaryota > Fungi > Ascomycota > Saccharomycetes > Ascoideales > Saccharomycopsidaceae > Saccharomycopsis > Saccharomycopsis sp. NRRL Y-5750. The sequence continues at coordinate 164,283 of JAKTZD010000004.1, read as the reverse complement.
TTCTTATTCTCCTCAGCAATTCTCTTTTCTCTTCTCTTGAAAGTTGTGGCTTCATCTAACAACCACAAGAAGGAGATCCCCATGACAATCTGATGCGGAGGCAAAAAATTTTTCTCGCATGTGATGTCCAAGTCCCCGTCTTGCAACAAGTCTCCATATCTGTCTAGTTTGGTCACGTAGCATCCAGGAACGTACCATGAAGCAGCCACTATCTTGGAACTCCAGGCCTTTGAAGCAGAAAGCGAAAACATACCTGCTTGGATCAACGTTGAAGGTGGTATTTCATGCGATTTGTATCTGTTCTTGATGAATACATGTAAAGATCCTTCGATATCAGAATGAACATAATAGTCAGATTGAGAGTTGAAGTACTTGTAGTAGATCAACTCAAGTTGTAGTTTGTCCCTTGGAGCAATCATTAAGAATCCTTCACTCGAAACTGACCAGTAAAACTTCTCAAACCAGCTCTTTGGGCGTGCAATCTTCAATGTAAGGTCTTGATTGGTCTTTTCTATTTCTTTCTTCAAGGTTGCATTGATTTTCTTTTCGCTACTTTTGAGAGCCGCTTGAGCTGTCTTCTCGGTCTTCACCTTCTTGATGGTAGCAGACTTTTTCTGGTCATAATATGTCACTGAGTTTGCAAACGCTGATTTCGTGTAGTCAATTTCAATGTTTATATATTCGTGGGCCACTTTGCTTTGCTTCTTGGTTTTTCTGGTAATACGTTTCCGTTGCGAAGTATCTGAACTGTCGCTGTCCAAAGAAAAGCTCCCGTCGCTATCAAACGAAAGATCGCTCAATTCAAGGTCCAGCTTTTCCAGAGCTTCTTGATCATCTTGCCCTCGAATGCTAGAATCCTGTTCCTCAACAATGTCGTCAGAATCTATGAGTCTTACAGTCATTTTATTCTTTTCGATCTTCAAGGGTAAAACGATCATTTGGGCAATCTTATTTTTTCTGGTTTGCTGAGCTCTGATTGTGCTCTCAATAACACCCCAGTCTAATTTCTGGTCAAGGAGAGTTAACACGGACTCTCTACACAAATCGATGTTTGTGGCGTTAATGACAAGCAATTCAGCTTTTCTGGAGTTGGAGACCTCCAATGCGTTTAGCTTGGTAATTCTTGCTATGTTCTCCTTTTTCACCGTGTTCAACTTCTTGCTAAGCAACGATTTTGACTGCTGAATTTTGAGAGCGTTTTTAATCAACTCCACTGACGAGTAGAACTTATCGACGGTTGCATTGTATCCTTCAATAGTGACAATCTTATGCGTTTCGAGTTGTTGTGGTTTCAAAAGTGGCTCGAAGGGCAAAAATGAGTCATATTCATATTCGGTATCGATCTTGTCAGTACTAGCCAATAAAGCCGACTGTATGGCAACGTCCTCTTCCTCGTTCGTTGTTCCATGAAGCGGGTTTCTTTTCATAACAATATATCCCTTTATTGCCACAGAAGAGTTCAAAACATCACAAACTTGTGTCTCGCTGTCATTCAACACCTTTAGAACCGAATCAGCTAGCTCATTGTCAGATAGAACATCTTTGTAGCTCCGGCTTGGATCTATCTCGAGACTGGCAAAATTTTTCAAGAGCAAATCATTAGACAAATGAGAGTTTCTCAAGAAGAGAAGTTTCAGAATAGAAATTGGCTTTTTGGAGGCAGCATTGGCCGCCGCAGACTTCTTATTTTTGTTACTCTTAAACTTGTTCTTTGAAACTTCGGGTGCCGAAGTCTCAGCTTCCGGCTGGACTTTTGATTTCAGCTTCTCTTTTTCTTCCTCTTCTGTTATCCAGCTCAAAAGTTCTTCCTTGGTGTAAACCTTCGGTTCATGTTTGGTTTTCACAGCCTTAATTTCGTCTACCTGAGTCTTCTTGTCCAACTCTTCGCTATCCTCTTCACCTTCTTCCAAATAATACTTAACAGAATCATGGAATAAATTGACAGGATCAAACATTGAGTAGGTACCCCTGATACTGTAGTTATCGTTATTGGCGACGATTCTTTGTAAAGTAAGGATCTTGAGATCTTTGTCGAGAAGAATCAAATTCCCAGCAGAGAAAAATTCAAACACAAGGTACGCCATACCGTTAGAAAATTCAAGAACAGCAACTCTATCATTGTCAATCTGTTTGATGTTTGTCAATCTTTTCGCCTTCAAGTGTTTTCTCAACTTGGTGACAAAATTTGAGGGTGTTGGCTCCAATGGCCTCTCGTAACTAGACTGGTAGAATTTGAACCCACAGTCAAGAATTACACTCTTTTTGGAGTCTGGCTTGGAAAACTTCAAGGAGAAAACCCTCGATGATCCCAAAGTATTGTAGATGTTCTGCAAGCGGTAGCCTACAATGGATTGTTGTAGCTCACTAATGATCACCTTGATATCAAGGGACGTGAATCTTTGCTACGACAAGAGTTAGTAATCGAGGTTGGTGACAGATTCAAAAGCACAGATAGTGACTTACCTTCATTTTTGCAAGTCAGATATAGATGAATGATTTCTCCTTTGAAGAGCGTTAGCTGAAAATGAATGCCAATGCCTTAATTACAAATAGCTCAACATAAACTGAGACGTCTTTGGTATTGATTCACAGGAGATGTTTCCCGTTCATTTTTAGAACAGAAAACCATGGTGTTAAAGGCTGAAAAAAGCCGGCACAAATCTGGAAAGAAAAAATTTGCAGCATAAAATTTTCGGTGCTTGCTGCACTCTGAGAATCAAATCCCAACGTTTGTCATCACCCTGAGAGATTGGCCCTAGTCATTTTCCTGTCAGGCAGAAATTAGCTAAAGAAATGAATGCGCTATTCTAGTGGATCGATAATGAATATTATTGGGCTTGTCTAGCAGCCCTTACTTCCATAATGACTATATGATTGATAATCAATTTCTTACAATCCTACCTCATCACCTAGAAAACCCTCTGATCCAGCCCGCTGGATCTATATATATATGACAGGAAAAAAAGGATGGCCAAAAGATCGAGTTAAAAATACCGCCTTCAAAAAGATAAGAATCAAATCAAGAGCAAAATAAAACCCCTGATGGTGTGATACAGGTACGACTATACGTATCACGGTAGTTCAAGAAGCAGCAATATTTACAACCGATTTCATCTGAATGGGATCAAATATGAGTAGTCTAGACAAACAGTTGGCCCAGGTCGCCAAAATATTATCGAATCCGAAATCAAAGGTGATTTTTTGTGTGGGAGCCGGGATATCAGCAACATCCGATGGAGAACCGTTAATACCAGATTTCAGATCACCAGGAACGGGACTATATTACAATTTAGCCAAGTTGAACTTACCAACACCTGAATCTGTGTTTGATATTGATTTTTTCTCAGAAAACCCACGACCTTTCTATTCTCTATGCGCCGATCTACATCCAGAAATGTCGCACTTTCCCCCGACAAGATTTCATTATTTTATGAAGATAGTCGGCGACCACACGAATTTGGTGCGCGTGTTCACACAAAACATAGACTGCCTAGAAAGATTGACGGGTTTGGAAGACAATAAGATTGTCGAGGCTCATGGATCCTTTGCAAACGAGTATTGTATCAAATGCCTCAAGCCTGCAAACAAGGAGCACTTCTTAAAACAGATGAAAAAGGGTGACGTTCCTCTTTGTGAGCATTGCAAGGGATATTTGAAGCCGTCTATTGTGTTTTATGGCGAAGCTTTGCCCGAAAGATTTTATGAGTGTTTGGACAGTGACTTGAAGGACGGGTTAGATTTGTGCATTGTAGCAGGAACTTCATTAAGTGTGTATCCGTTTGCAAGTGTTCCAGCTGATGTTAATGACAACTGTTTGAGATTTTTGATTAATCAAGAAAAGGTTGGTGATTTTGAATCGGATCCTCGGGAATCGGATATTATAGCTATCGAGGATTGTGACAAAATTGCAGATAAGATTGCCGAGCTTTGTGGCTGGAAAGAGGAGTTGGACAAACTTGTTGATCAGCACAAAAAGGTATCACATGCCAAGTCTGCTAATGAGATGATCGAGGATATGAAGAAAAACAAGAATCTTGATGAAGATATTAAAAAGTCCAAAGACAAGACAAAGGAGGAAGAATTTTATGATGAATTGGCAGAAACTTTGGAGAAGTTAGACATAGAGAAGCGTGAGAATAAAGAAGAAAACAAGAAAGTTGGGACGGATAAAATAGCTAAAAAAGATGAAAAGGCTGAAAAGAATGTAACTCTCGGAAATGATGGAAATGATAAGTCAAACAAGTGATAGATGGCTTGTGTTTATAGAGAACTGGTTTGATTTGAAATGAATAGATGTATTTTCTTAATCAAATCAAATTGCTATTCTTGCACCAGTAGCGAGCGTGATCTGTATATAAAACTGAAATATCACATATATGTGATATTTCAACATCACATATATATATGTGATGTTTTAGGGTACTGACTCAATTTTGCGGGCACTTGCTGTCACACAATTGTTTGAGCATATGAGCTGCGAGAGATCTATTTGGTATGTTATCGTATCAGGTGATACACCAAAGAGCCTTTGTGATATCTTTTTCGGTCCGATCGAAGTCACCAATCTTTCAAAGTCTTCAAGATATTTTATTGACGTCTCTAATTGAGCTTCACTGTCAACTCAGATTATGTTTGAAGTACATACGCAGTCAATAAAGAGCTATCGAACATTCATTGGGTGGCGATTAGCAGGCCGATAGGTGATTCCAATATGCACACCAAATTGAAACCCTAAATGGATCAATAAAGCAGAGCAGTTCTGTCTTATTTTGTGCTACAAAAGTCCAGTGACTCAAATGACTTCAGCTGCTGACAGAATGGCGTGAATACCGGGAGATGGTGTTTTTCCGGAATATAATAATATGGGCGTTTCGAGAGTAAACACTCTCACATTATCTCGAAGTAAAGCCCGAAGACGATACAGATAGCACTAGTCCACAAAGAGATGTAAAAGAAGGGACCTTCAGACATAATAAAACTCTTAAGACTCGGCTCGCGGGTTCCGAATAGGCACTTTTCAAATGTGATCAACAGCCAAATGATAGAATTAGTGTTTTCGTAAACTGTGGAAACAATCCGGATTAATTGGACGGAATTAAGGTTCTACTGTAAGATCACGTCCAACGAGGGAGTTACAAGGAATCCGACTAACTAGCAAATCTTGCGAAGAAAGTCATGCAAATAACACTAGAAAGCTACATAGTAACATTTTTCAAGCCTTTGTATGGAAACAACCGTACATGTAGTGATTGCGACACTGCTGATAATAACAGAACAATGGAAACACCAATTCAAGAAACACCAATGCAGGGAACATTAATAAAAATACAATTTCAGTTCAAACACCAGTCAACAGTTATCCAGTAAGGTAAATGATTCAAAGTGCAAATGGTGATTCAATTCTATGTACAAAAGCAGTCATTGAATTTTACTGTGAATTTTTTATAGTAATCATTAGACTGTTGTAACATTAAAGATAAAGATAAGAACAAGAACTGGTGTAAAACGAGATAACTAGTTTTTTCTCGATAGGCAAAAATTAATTCATTGATGAATCAGAAAAAGAAGGGCTTACGGACCTAACAGTAAAGCTGTTGCATGACCTAGCTAAGTGCCCTGAACGAAGCCAGCAGCATTGTTTTCTTTTTCTCACCTCTTTAGGTTTCAAAGGGCTGCCCAAACCAGAACACCGAGAAAGTGAAAATACAAAATCATGATCAAAAATCATGACTGTGGTAACAGAATATCAAGCAATTTCAAAGCAGCTTCATGGCCAGCAAAGAGAAGAGCAAGAGGCGGGGCAAGGCAAACGTATTTTTTACTTTATAAAATAGATGCCCCGCTGGAGATAAGCAAAACAGGCCGATCTTCAATTCGCTTAAGCTAACAATTACGGGGCAAAAGCGCACTATGAAAAGAGGAAAAGCGGGATGTTTTTCCTGTGATGCTTGATTCCTTGACACGAAAAATGGACGACCGGTAACTTATTGTCTTGGGCCATTAAATAGCCAACAGAAAATGTGGTATAATCCCCAAAAAAATCGTGACAAAAGATACATGAAAGCTTAAAGACTGGTGGTACATAGCTTCGTGATGCAAGGCATTGGTATGAGTATCTTTCTCTACTTTAAAAAGCATTACGCGGTTATTTAATTCAATACCGCTTGCTCTTAGCAAATATCTACATAAAAAAAATAACAGAATGAGGAGAAATGAGACATAATCATTGAGATATTCATATACGATTGTGTGCGTCGCTTTAAATGGCTTGAGATATGGCTTCATAAGTAGTAATGATGGCCAAACGTAGGCCAAGAATAACGATGTGAAATTGTCAACACCATAAAAACGCTAACGCGGGGACAAGGAACAATTGCTTTTCATGCAAAAAAGGAAAAAAGAAGAAAAAATTTTTCTGGTTTCTTTCCAGATAAGTTTGTCCGGGGGTATTTTTCTTACTGTTGTTTCTCGTCATCATGCATTGCTGAGTGATTCTTATTGTTTTTCGGCACTTTAGTGTGCCTTTGCAGTAGCGTTGAAAAGAGACAGCTTGAATGTTTACGGTGTATGACCCTTTTTTGTACATACTTTACACTGATGTGCGTCCAGACTGACGGAACACTGCTAGGATTCTGGTTCAATGTAAGAGCTAAATACTCTTTAGTATAAAAACCTGGGTAAATCTCCTTTCTATTTTGCTTCCGCTGAAGTTATTCCCTTCTTTCAGATCTCCCTTTCCATCATTTCTCATTGCTATTTATTCTCATTCCTGTTCATACTTGGATTTAGAGATACAGACTTACTCTAAGTTAGAGAAAATACTCTTTTCTTATTTTCTTTTGCACACAAAGCAGTGTTCATTGAGCTTAGTTACGTGATTATTGATAACATTTGGATACAACCGTTGCTAGTACCTGTTCACAATCAAAGTTAATCAATGTCAGACGAAAAACATCTTGACCCAGTTGAGGCTGTGCATGACTCGCAAGCAAGTGGTCTTCGTGCCCCAGTCTTCACAAGAGAGGAAATCACCAAGTACATAACTACCCGCTTTACGTCTTTGATTCCTTCACTTTCACAATTGAAGGAAAACACGTATCCTTTGAATCCTTTCCCTCCACTCACAAAACTCACAGCGAAGAACTGGAATTTTTTCCTTTGTGCTTTCTGCTGTTGGACCTGGGATGCCTTTGACTATTTCACTGTTTCCATGAATGTCAGTAATTTGGCCGAGACGTTCGATGTCAAAACCAAAGATGTGACCTGGGGAATTACTTTAGTCCTAATGTTGAGATCGGTTGGTGCTGTTATATTCGGAATTTTGTCTGACCGTTACGGTAGAAAATGGCCTATGATTGCCAACTTAGCAATTCTTACAGCTTTGCAAATTGGATGTGGGTTTGTTCAAACATACAAACAGTTCTTGGCAGTGAGAGCCTTGTTTGGGGTTGCCATGGGTGCCGTGTTTGGTATGGCTAGTGCGACTGCCTTGGAAGATGCTCCTGTTGAAGCTTTGGGTATTCTATCGGGTATATTTCAACAGGGATATGCCCTTGGATACTTATTAGTTGTGGTGTTCCAAAGAGCAATCACTGACAACTCTTCGCACTCCTGGAGAGCCTTGTTCTGGTTCAGTGCAGGTCCATCCGTGTTATTTATGGTCTGGAGAGCTTTGTTGCCTGAAACAGAGTCGTTTATCAGACATAAAACATTAGCATTGGAAAATCACGAAGAAAATGCAACCCAAAGATTCATTCAGCAAGGTAAGAAGGCCTTGAAACATTACTGGCTTATTTTGATCTACCTTGTCTTGTTAATGGCGGGCTTCAATTTTTCATCTCATGGGTCTCAAGATTTATATCCAACCATGTTGACCAAACAATTGCATTTTGGTGAAGATCGTTCCACTGTGACAAATTGCGTGGCAAATCTCGGAGCTATTGCCGGGGGAATTTTGTTTGGCCATGTCTCATCGTTCATTGGAAGAAGATTGGCGGTGATAATTTGCTGTATCGGAGGCGGGGCAGTTATCTACCCATGGGCTTACGTCAGAGGAAGCGGAATCAATGCCGGAGCATTTTTCTTACAGTTTTTCGTGCAGGGTGCATGGGGTGTTGTGCCAATTCATTTGTCGGAATTATCTCCCCCGCAATTCAGATCTTTTGTTGCCGGTGTTAGTTATCAATTGGGTAATTTAGCATCTAGTGCCTCCTCTACCATTGAAGCCACGATTGGGGAAACCTTCCCATTGTATAACCCTGATGGAACTAAAGAAGTTGGTGCTTACAACTACTCGAAAGTGATGTCTATCTTTATGGGCTGTGTTTTCGGTTACTTGCTTTTGATTACATTTGTTGGTCCCGAAAACAGAGGGGCTAACTTGCACTACGAAGAGGTTGAGGATATCGCTTTCAATAGAACGGACTCCATTGGTTCGGGTTTGAAAGCTGAAATTGATTCAGATATAGAGAAAGGGGCCGGTGTGACTCATATTGAATGAGGATTGATCAACGATTGTTGATCTATTCTGTTTGCTTATTTTATTTTTGCGCTATTATGTCTTTTTTTTTTTAGTAGTTACATTGCTTGATTATACCTTTTTATGCCATTTGCTTGAATCCTATTTGTTCAATTATTATAATGCCGTTGGTAACAAATTTATTATTGGTTGAGTTTGTAAGAATCTGTTTGAAAACTTTGTTGAGCGACGCAGAAAACAGACTTCACGTTGATTGTTTGTGAACATCTGATTTACCGAATTGCTTTGGGAAAGAGGTTATTAGATTGAGCGGAACCGGCTATCACCAACAATGTGTGAATAGACCGGTTCTACGCAATAAAAACTGTCTCTAACTCGACAGTACGGCTGCCTTCAATTATGTCGAGCTTTTGGATTGCAGTTTATTTCTGGATGCTACAGTCAAAAGCAGCTTTTAAGTTGTCAGAAATTTTATGTGCTTTATTTATGAGTATCACATTTTGCATTGTAAATTAGCTACAATTTGGTATTATTTTCAGCAATTCTATTGAGCTGCTTATTGTTTTCTACAAATTAAGGTAGCCTTCTGCTACACTCAACGGTAATACGATTGCTGATTCATATTTTCGAAATTGATACGCACTGCTTCTTCATGATGCCTGCAATCGACTGAAAGATCTCAGTAGCTAATAACGACCCGTAGCAATGGCGTACGCCTAATCACACATTAATAGCTAATTAACTTTTAGACCCGCTAAAATGGAATGCTCTACACGAAAAACAAACGAACCGTCAACTGACGGCTTTGTATGCGAACTCGCCCCGATGCACCGCCGCCTATTATTGTATGTCGCACCTATAAACAAACTCCCGTCAGCAATTAAAGCATTTCTCCTCTCGGAACCCCAGACCCTCTTCGCCCCGCTAACTGCTGCCACACTGTCAATTTCACAAACACCACGAAAAAACAAACACTGACGGCAACCTTACGCGTGGTTCCCCCACATTCAGGGCTCCGCTCCCCCAAGTTTTTTTCGCTGGAGAGCTATTTCCAAGCGGGTGGCTCCTTCCATATAAACGAATAATAGAAATTGGCTTCGGACATACTCGCAGAGAAGCATCTGCAAGCAAGTGACAGAACTCACAGAATACCATATGGGTGCATGTTTTATATTGTGAAGTCTCATGACCCTCATCTGATGCCCATTCTGGCTATATTCTCGAGCAGTTCTCCTATTTTGCTTGCCCCTGACAGCACATCAGGATGGCCATCCACAGTCTCTGCACATCAGGACGATCCAAGCTCGGCGGTCTCAGCACATCATCGCAGACGAGTCCCACACGGTTGCTTTTACTCGTAGACGGTCTACATAGCATGTGCTTTGCTTCTATATATATATCTACATCCACATGTATCCCTACAGCACCGGCCACCGCCACATATCTACTAGATTTTCGATTACATCATGGACAAACTCCACGAAATATGGAGAAAAAAAGTCATTGCTCAAACTCAAACCATAACAACAAAAGTGAAAATGGAAGTTTTTTCGTCTTCTTTAGGTGTGATTCTATTATTCATGTTCGTTTTTTTTCTCTCTCTCGTTTTCCTTCGCCGTCTTCCACTGTTTTGCCTGTGGTAGATTTTGTTTTCAACTTTTGCGACTTTTATAACCCAACTTTGTCCATCTTTTTTTTTTTGATTCCTAAACTTGAATTTGATTTTGTGTTGTATCTGTCTTACTCTCCACTAATCTCATTTGACTGGGGAACGCAAGCCGCAACACGATTCACACCCACAATTTCTCTCAAACTCTCGCACCCCGGCAACTACTCTCAGAGCAAACCATATAAAGCATCTACTCTGTTTGCTTTTCATCACCGATTGCCACTTCCAACTTTCAGCCTACATTGTGTCTGATATGGAATCAGCAGCCATATAATAAGTACACAACCTACCGTATAATATACCAGCAAGTATGTCCCAGCAGCAACAACATTCGCCTTCCCACGAATCCTCACAGGTGGTTACCCAGACCGTGGTTGAGGGCCACACCGACAAGGAACGAGTTATCACTTACAACAGCAAGCAAATGATTGGCCACGGGTCTTTTGGGGTTGTTTTCCAGACGAAAATTGAGGAAACCAACGAGGTGTGTGCCATCAAAAGAGTGCTACAGGACCGGCGTTTTAAAAACCGTGAGTTGCAGATCATGAAATTGGTCCATCACCGTAACGTGGTGGATCTCAAATATTTCTTTTATCACCGAGCTGAGGACGACCAGGTGTTTCTCAACTTGATTCTCGAATACATTCCTGAAACTATCTACAACGCCTCGCGGTTCTATCTCACCAGAAAGACCTCGATGCCGCTTTTTGAAATCAAGCTCTACATGTACCAGCTTTTGCGCGCCTTGAACTACATCCACGGGCAGCAAATCTGCCACCGTGACATCAAGCCCCAGAATCTACTTTTGAACCCAAGAACAGGGGTGCTAAAGCTTTGTGATTTTGGCTCTGCCAAAGTTTTGAATCCGAAGGAAAGCAATGTTAGCTATATATGTTCCAGATACTACCGTGCGCCTGAGTTGATCTTTGGGGCCACCCACTATACCACGAAAATTGACATTTGGTCTGTTGGGTGTGTGATGGCTGAGTTGGTCATTGGCCATCCCCTTTTCCCAGGGGACTCTGGAATCGACCAGTTAGTGGAAATCATCAAAATATTGGGAACTCCAACCAAGGACGACATTGAGTCGATGAACCCCGACTATCTGAGACAGAAATTCCCCCAAATCAAGCCCACCCCGCTAGCAAAGGTTTTAGGCAAATCTAAGATCATGATCAACGACGCGCTTATTAAAGTTCTTTACAGATTCCTCACCTACAACCCCGGGGTGAGAGTAGACGCCTTGACGGCTATGACGGACACTTTTTTTGACGAGCTCCGGTCAGAGGACATCAAGCTTCCGAACTACCGCAAGAAGCTTCTTCTTGACAGAAACGAAACGTTTCCAGTAAAATCCAGCCTGCCGGTGTCTGAAGAAGAAGCTAGGCTCGAGCTTGCCGATTTCAAACCAATGCCAGAACTATTTGACTTTGACGAGGCAGAGTTCCGTACAAATCCGAACCCCGACGCCATGCGCCTCGCGTTGATTCCTAAATGGTTGCGAAAATAACTCTCTCACGACAATACAAACATGGAACTGAGGGATAACAGAGAATGATAGTAAAAAACAATGAAAATGGTTGAAATACATAGTTCGCGAGCACCGGAGTGGCAAAAAGTGGAAAAGAAAACGTGAAAAGCAAGCAATGAAACAAAGGGAGCAGAAACACAACCAACGGTATTTGCCTACCATCAGGCTTTAGTAGATTATCATTTGGGGCTCTTTCGCAGTAAATATATTTGATATTCTTGTTGGTAACTCAACTTGCAGTCGTAGGAATCCATAATATACCAGGACTTGATCATAGGCAAATTAATTAACCAGTCCATAAGCCCAAGATCGCGTAGCACGGAGACCACCATAAAGTACCCTGCCCCGATTAGGCTGCCCACCAAAATACCAATAACCACCTGGTCAAACTGGTGGTACATTAAGTAGATTCTGGAAAACCCCGTCATGAAACATGCTCCATACAATGCAAGTGCCACTAAAATGTTCAGCCTTGTCTTTCCGCTCTTCAGCTGCACCAGTGTCGGCCGGCCAGAGAATACGTGCTTCAAGAAACAGTAGGTTGCAAAGAACCCCATGAATTGAGAGTGTGCACTCGGCATCCCGTAGCTGTTCTTCAATTCGGGATATTTGATGAACTTGTATAGCTCGCTGGGTCTCTGGTGCTTGATAATTCTTTTCAAAATCCAGTTCACGATGTTGTTACCTACCTGTCCGGCAGCAAGTATCACCGGTTCCAATTCCCTACTGGATATAAACCAACTGAAATAAAAGATCAAGATCCCAATAGGTAGAAGTGAAAAGATCACACTTATCACTGATACAGGATCCTTAGGATCGTACAAAATGTAGGTTTCGTCAAATGGAATTGGTTCATAAACAATCGATCCCATTTTTGAATCAGCAAAAGGCTGTGATAGGTATTTGTTTTCTATAGTTGTTACCTAATGTCGTCTGCAACACACGAAATGGTACGTGGAGAGAAACCAATAAATTCTCTAGTCTACCTTTTTTCATATTTTTTCCTCTTCCTTTCAGAATTTTTCGTCTTTCTTCTGTTTTTGATTTGATCCTCAAAATTTACGTTTTTACGTGGAGTAACGATGTCTTCTGACGGACAATATCTCTTGCACAGTGAGTAGGAGACAGATTTCACATGTGTTTGATCGACACGATATCTGCTAGAAGTGAGGGAGGAATATAATTCGTGAAAGAGAGCCAATTTCTCTTTCACGCATCTTCAGCAGCAGAATTATGTGTCAAATAGTACAAATCACTTACCTGTCATCCTATCAGTGGTTTGGCTCTTACAAGATTATAGACAAAACCCAAGGGCTGAGTAGCACGTAGATACTTTGGTAGGGATTAGTCGCAACACTCCTAAGAGAGTTCAAGTAATGAATCCCAGGGTGTATTTATCAAAGAAAAGAGATGTTACAGTAGCTGTGAAGACAGGAGAGAGCTCCCGAAATTGCATACCAAAAGTTGCCGCTTCTTTTCGAATCTCTGTTGAATCAAAAATGCGTTGCAAAAGCAACGCACAAAAAGACATGTAAGTTTGCATCAGCCCAAAGAAGTCAAAAAATGAAAGATCACACCCAAAAGCGAACGGGAGACTAATGCGTTCAAGTAGTACAACGCAGTGGGAAGCACAAACTTGGTATACTTAGTGAACGTACACTCAGTAAAATAGTGTATCAACGAGAGAAAAATGTTTTTTTCCTTATGTAAGCAGAAAATAGCAAGGAAAAGCAAGTATGATAGGCGATGAGACACGCAAGTAGCAACCTTAGAGTCAAGCTTGGCATCTAGAAACTCGGGTTAATAATAGCAATCCTACAGGTTGCTATGACCTAAATAAAATTTGGGCCGTGATGAAAATAGAATAAAAAACCGGGAGAACAAGGCAAAGCAAAACAAAAAAACAGTAGGAATGAGACTTTGAGTACATATAGCAAAGAGTTGGAAGCAAAGTGGTCAGTTATAGGCTGGTTAGTTGGGCCTACCCACATCCCTCAACTTGAGCTGTATAAATATTCAAGTATTCCCATCTATTTTCACAGCTTTCACCATCTCAAAGTTTTATATTAGCTTTATTCTTATTACAATTTCTCAACACAACTGATCACAAATAATAGTACACACTAACATTCAACAAAATGGCATTCACCGGTTCAGATATTTTCAAAATCATCTTAGCGATCTTCTTGCCTCCTCTTGGAGTGTTCCTTGAAAGAGGGTGCAATTTTGATTTTTTCCTCAATATCGTATTGACGATCTTGGGGTATATTCCTGGTATCATACATGCCCTCTACATTATCTTGAAGTATTGATGCCTGCGCCGGCATATCGTGGTTTGCCGCTGAGGCGTATCAAGTCTTTTCAGAGTGGAGATCGTATTGTGGCCAACTCTAAAGTCTCAAAACATGAGTAATGTCGCTGCCGTTGTTACTGCTATATTTTATGGTCACATATGTGTTTCTTTCTAAGTAAACAGCCTTTCAAAATTATCGCTATGCGATCTTGCTTTTAGTAATTTTGGCATTCTTAGCTTAATTCAATTGCTGAAGATAAGCGATGCTTATTCGACGTTTTTTTTTTATATATATTAACCAGATTAATATACAATAATCGCAACCAATGATGTCTTGGGTAGGTAGAGAGTTCAATTTCACTATGGTATAATGGACAATAGGGAACTCTTTGAGCAGTCCAGGCAGTTTTGTAATTTCATGTGTGAAACTTGTATATATATATATACATACATGTAGAACTACAAAATAGATCTGTATTTTGCAGTTCTAAGGGTGTCAAAATGAAAGATTACTCTAATCTATTTGGCCACCCAAGTCTGTGCAAAAAAAATTATCTGCTGAATTAGTTGTCGCTTTTGACGAAGTTTATGCCATTATGCTTGATGATACGGTATTGACGGTCCGCAGGCCCTGTAAAACCATTAATTAGAGATGTTGAGAGGTGCGTATACATTGTAGTTGGTGCTTTTACTCACAATCTCTTTGACGCGTAGACTCGAAAAGAGCACACTAGATCTTAGGTCACATGACAAATAAAAAAGCGCCATATTTACGGGCCCATTGGGTTGTGATGTGAATGACAGTAGTTCTAGCAATCGATGGCTTTCGTATAACTGTATAGTAAAAAGTTGGACAACAACGGTCTAAAAGTCCTCTTCTCAAGGGCACGCAAAGACGCTTGGAGGGTTCTTTCCGAGGCTAGAGCATAAATGAAGATAAAGTGGGATACCGATGGTTGAACAACATGATGCCACAGGATTTTTCAGATTGTCGTAAGCAAAGCAACTACGCATTTTGGAAAGCCTCGGTACATGGGCGTCCCAGACATAAGCGGAGTCTTCGTGAAAGTAGATTGACAACTTACTAGTTAAATCCGTGAATACTAGGGAAACCTAAACATGTTTGTATATATACATCCAATCACAGTTCCGCATTCCCTAGAACCAAATGGTGACTCTGCTTACGTGTACCATCGCGTGACTTATATTAGCCCTATAGTGGTTCACGTGCACTCCTGCACATGTGCGTTCTCTGTCACATATATCACGTGTATGTCTCAAAAAGTTCTTGCAAAAAAGATTTCTCTTTTCTTTCCGCCGGGCAACTACCTATTTTTCGGTCATAAAGTTTGTATCGAGACTTTATTACTTTTCAATTTGGAGGGGACTGACGGCTGGTATTTGCCCCCCGTAGCAAACACTCTAGGCGGCGGCACCCAAAGAAAAACTCTTTTTTAATACTCAACTGGCCTGCGGCCCCCCATACTGAAAAATTTTCTGCCACGAAAAAACATCCCGCTAGATAGTTAGGGCTACTCCCACGGAGTAGCTATAGCATTATTTTTCCGCTCATAAAAAATGAAGTCTTCTCAGCAAGTGAAGTCTCAACCCTGAGAGTCCGCGCTGCTCTCTATCACTCAATGACTTTTTCATTTTTTTCATTTTTTTAAAAATTTTTTGGAAATTTTGTTCATTGTAAATTTTTTCTCTTTGAAAGTTCTTTCTTAATATTATTCATCTGTTTTGAAGGTCATAGAAGGTACTATTATAATCATCACAAACTAGATACACAATCCAAACACAGTCGCGATGGGTATGTCTTACAGCTAATACAGAGAAAAGGAAGAAGAAACGAGAACGGGGATAAGATCAAGTGGAAAATAAGTGGAGCATAATATCACGAGGTCGTCAATCAATGTCTTTTGAATTATATCAAGGTTCGCAAGCTTCAGTATCATGTGGATTATATTTGGGCGAGGTGCGTACAGGGAATAGTGAGGAATCAATGCAGCGTGTATGGGGGTTTATTTTAGGTGTTAACTATCATTGTCATCTCAATCTCTAGTTCTTTCCTAGCTGGAAGAAATAGCACTCGCATGCTCAACTTTCACAACGCTTGATGGCGACGACCTCCCTCAAGTAATGTTTGAAATATGTAATTGATTTGTTCTTGAGGTCATCCAATGTATGATCATTTTCACGAACTTGTTATCGAGCGAAAGGTTTTTCCAGGCTATCATTCACTCAACGTGCCACTTGCTAACCTTATTCATGATCTTTTAAGGTCAAATCCGCGTCTCGATACTTACCTGATTTCTGAAACGTAGCGATACATTATACTAACAACTTTATCTAGTTAACGTTCCAAAAGTCAGAAACACCTACTGCAAGGGTAAGAACTGCAGAAAGCACACTCAACACAAGGTTACCCAATACAAAGCCGGTAAAGCTTCTTTGTTTGCCCAGGGTAAAAGACGTTATGATCGTAAACAATCTGGTTACGGTGGTCAAACCAAGCAAATTTTTCACAAAAAGGCCAAGACCACCAAGAAAGTTGTCTTGCGTTTAGAATGTGTTAAATGCAAGACCAAGTGTCAATTGCCATTGAAGCGTTGTAAACATTTCGAATTGGGTGGTGACAAGAAACAAAAGGGTCAAGCTTTGCAATTTTAAATCAACACAATTCTCGTTATGTTCATTCAAGTTCGACTTGGTATTTATATACAATACAAGTTCAATATATGATCATCATAATCAAAATAGTCGGTTTTGTAATTTTATGCTCAACATGCAAGACTCACGATAAATGCAGCTGAAAATGTTTTATGCTGGCCGGGTTTCGAATCCACGACGGCTCGCATAAACGGGAAAAAGGAGTTCTTGAGCTACTTCAGCACTGTTTTAATCTCGTGTGTGATGAGATGTATCTCCATTAAATATGTCTCGTAGTTGTAAAGCACACCCTTAGACTAAATCGAAGTTAATTCCAATTTGACCACCCAAGCCTGTGCGATAATAATTATTTGAAAATTAGGTGTCACTTTTGATGAAGTTGATACCATTGTGCTTGGTGATGCGGTATTCTCGACCAACTGCGGCCTGTAATGTCATCAGTTCAGATGTTGAGAGGTAGGTACCTAATGATAGAGAAAGTGACGAATCAACAGAGACAAATTACTCACAACTCCATTGCTCTACTACGTAGCTCTCTACAGACTTGATTCAACAGAAAAAAATCAGTGTAAGTTTGATCACGTGAAGAATACACAGAAGTCCCAAATTCAGGGGTCCTTCCGGTTTGGTGTTGTGACTTCAATCACCATTGACAGACGGTTTACTCTACAAGTGGATGTCGGGAGAATACACGGAGATATTAAGATGAGTAATCACATTTAATTAACCTACGGTGATACTAACAGTCATTTTGATCTAAAATTCGACCCGACAGTGGATACATGGCTTACAATTGAGCTATGATCTGAGTGACAGCAAATTCCGCAATTGCTGGCAAAGAGTTCAAAAGTCGTCGCTCTGGTAAAGGCTTGAAAGTGGGCCCCCAACGGCCAGACAATCCTATTCTCAAGAGCAAACAGAGACGCCCAGAAGTCGCCTTCGAGGTCCCCCTGGCGAGGGGCTTTAGATATGCTCAGAAATATGTTATTTTCGGCCTGTAGGGGATCTCTAAAAGTGCTAGTTTATCGCAGGTTGGGCGGTGCCTCGCGGAGCCTCCATTTTACATAGTGCTGGCCATTTCTCAGTAAAGAGAGTGAGGAGAAGCTGTAGGTTTTTTACATAATCATCAAAAAGCTTGAAGACCATACTGTGATTCGAACTCACTCGCATTAGCGAGTAAAGCGCTGCGAAAATTGTCCATATTTTCATGCTAACAGATGAGGAATATAATAAACTAATTCAATATACGTAAGCTCGAAACTCCATTGGCATTCTGGGAATTGATTATAATTTTTCTCGTTGCTATAATTCAATACAATATCTGTTGTTTGTCTTAGGCCCATTTCTTTGCCCTGTTTCATGAATAGTGATACATTTATCAACATCTATGATGCTCATTTGTAAAAAATCTCGTGGAATGGATTTCCATTCAGGTGTCACATTCTGATTTACGCTTGTCTTGAGTGACTAAAGGCCGAAAACTAAGAGTACTATAGATTCAATCAGTGACTAAAGATAATAATCAGACTGGTGATCCCGTTACTTACAACGTAGTTGTCCCGATGATGTGAAACAGAGAATTCCTGAGAAGATCAACTGCAGCTCGAAAGTAATAGATCGTTTCGTTGTAACCTCAATTGGATACACCGAATCCGTGGAATAGCATGGTTGGATGACTCAAAGGCATCCTCTTACAATATCGCTGTATCTAAAGTGCAACAGATTAGAATGTTAGAATGAAATAAATTATATGTATCAGTTGATATGTTTACCAAATTAACTTGAATCTTCACAGATCCTTATACTAAGTTTTTTGGAACAAGATGTATATACGTACTATCTATTTTCCTCGCTGCGAGAATCTCGCTTATGCGAGCGGTCGTGGGTACGACACCCAGCCAGTGTAAAACATTTAAGTCAAACATCTGTCTTAAAAGCGCGCAATTCGATTATCTTACGATAAACTCACACCAACAGTATTAATTTAATGAATCACAGCATATGCTGTGACAATATTATCACACATTCGGTTCACTTTCTTTTTTGTATGTGCTTCACTATCTCAGCCTAGGCAGAAGAGCTCGGGTTGGGCTTTCTCCTTCGACAGTCGAAACGAAGTGCGTAAAATAGGAAAAATAAGGTTTTCAATCGAAGTCGAAGTTTGGTTTGAAAATGGCCAAAAATGGGAGTCGAAGGAAGCTTCGACAAAAACTTCGACACATTGATTGTCAACTTTCTTCTATACGCACTACGCATTTGGTACACTTTTTTATACGCACTACCAAGTTTCATGAAGCTTACCCGGATATTCTGTGGCAGAACGCTCTTTTGACGTCATGTCGAGCCGAGGTTCATTTTTCCTTGATTTTCCAACTTCCGGTCGAAATCGAAATGGGGAGGTGGTGGGCCCTGGTCAGTCGAAGAAAGAAAATCAAAAAGTGAACAACCCTACTTCTGACTGTACTCAAAACGTCATCAAGAAAATACATCTCATCAACCGCCCAGCCAAAGAAAGAGAAAAAAACAGAAATCGAAATCGAAATCAGAGCTGAAAAAAAAGTGGAAAACATCTTTTTCAAGCGAAAGTGCAAACTATTTGTTTACTTGTTTATTTCTTCCATTCCATTCCTTCTATCCACCCTTCCTTCCCATCGTTCCTCATCCTGAAACCGTTAATACTTTCTCGCTCCCTTTTCCTACAGGCCTTCTTTTTTTCTTGATTTCGTTCCGACATAAAAATTTTCATTACTATCCTAGTTGTGTTTGGTATACCGCATCTTCATCATTAGGTGCTATTCGCTGTCAGAAAACATCTTCGGAATATGCTCTTTTCGCCTAAGTTCAACTCTTTTCAGAGTAGGGATCAGCAACAGCAGGCCCAACAGCTGCAGCAACAGCAACCTCAATACTCTCAGCAGCAACACCAGCTTCAAGAACAGCAGAAGTACGGAGGAAACTATCCGGATGGCGTAGTTTCGCAACAACCAAAGCGTGTATCTTATCTCAACATAACAAAATTTTATCCAAAGACGAGCAGCAGTAGCAACGGCAACAACACCAGTAGCAACAACAACGGTAATAGTAACTATAACCATAATAACACCATGAGCAACAACAACACCAGCAACTACACAAACAACAACACCTCAGCCGTGACCACAGCTGCCAATAACAACACCTCAAATTTGAGTACAACATCACCCGAAGTCCCGATGCCTATCCCACAAGAACCGTATGTGCATATACAAAGAAAGCCTAACCTTTTACCGAAAATCACTCAGGAACGGGCAGCGGCCGCAAAACTCAAAATCGAAAACTACTATCAACAGTCAGTGAATCATGCTATTGACCGTAACAAGAGAAGATTGCAGTTAGAGAAAGATCTTGAAAGCGAGGGCTCGGAGGAAAGAAAGAACAGAGCAAAGGCGTTACTCAAGTTCAAAGAATCGCAATTCATCAGACTTAGAAGAACCAGATTGACTTTGGATGACTTTAAAACGATCAAAGTGATTGGGAAGGGTGCGTTTGGTGAGGTTCGTCTTGTCCAGAAGATCGACAACGGGAAGGTTTACGCTATGAAAACCCTCATCAAATCAGAAATGTCCAAAAGAGACCAACTTGCTCATGTCAAAGCTGAAAGAGATGTCCTTGCAGGTAGTGACTCTGAATGGGTGGTGTCGCTTTTCTATTCGTTTCAGGATAACGATTTTTTATATCTCATTATGGAATTTCTTCCTGGCGGTGATTTAATGACGATGTTGATCAAGTGGCAGGTATTCACGGAAGATATAACCCGTTTTTACATGGCAGAGTGTGTATTGGCTATTGATGCTATCCATAAGTTGGGATTCATTCATCGTGATATCAAGCCTGACAATATTTTGATCGATATAAAGGGGCACATTAAACTCAGTGATTTCGGTTTGGCCACAGGGTTCCACAAGACCCACGACTCTAATTACTACAGAAAGCTTTTAGGAAAAGAGCCTGTCCAGAAGCCTGCTGCTGCTGCTGCTTCCGCCTCTCGAGGATCTATGTTGATGGACCAACCAATTCATTTGACGATCAACAACAGAGAGCAGATTCAAACGTGGCGGAAAAACAGAAGACTAATGGCGTATTCCACTGTCGGGACCCCTGATTACATTGCCCCTGAAATCTTTATTCACCAGGGTTATGGCCAGGAGTGTGATTGGTGGTCCTTGGGCGCGATTATGTACGAATGTTTGATTGGATGGCCTCCTTTTGCCTCGGAAACCCCGCATGAGACTTACCGCAAGATTCTCAACTGGCAGGAGACCCTTGTGATACCTGACGATGTGCATTTATCGCCCGAATCTGAAGATTTAATACGTAGACTCCTCACTAAGGCAGACCACAGAATCGGTAAGGGCGGTGCCAAAGAGATCAAGGCCCATCCTTTTTTCAGAGGCGTTGACTGGTCAACCATCAGAGATGTGAAGGCGCCTTTTATTCCTAAATTAAAGTCCATCACCGACACACGGTTTTTTCCAACGGATGACTTAGAAAATGTTCCAGACAATCCAATTCTTCTTCAGCAAAGACAGGGTGGATCTGGAAACGGAAACAGTGCCAGGGACGAGTTGCCGTTCATTGGCTACACCTACTCGAGATTCGACTATCTTTCGAAAAAATTCTAAGTCACGGTATCGTGACTTCTCTACTGTACACTAGGTTAGCTTACAAATTCATATATAAAACTATGAAATGAACACGTTAAATGCGAACAACGAACACACTTGCTTGAACACACCCATCATTTTGCTTTCTAATACGAGATTAATATATGACGATCACAATTACGACCATCCGCAATAGCGAGAGAAGGTAGCGACTCAGCGATACTCATTATTGTGTAATTATATGAGCTTAGAGATAGTACACCTTGATATTTTACTTCGAGAAACTCTCACGAAAAAACATCCGAAAATATAACAATAACGTACATTTGATCAAACAGTCGATAAAAAGACATCGTGTAATTCTAGCTATGTGCGCTACTATAAGCTTTTCAATCCAAATACTTATCTAAACTCTCACCAAGAACGTCCTCGATGACCTTCACAAGCCCTCTTCTAACTTCTAATTCAATCTTCTCGTCATCGTCCTCTAATAATTCAGCAATAATAGGAACTAACTGAGGAAGCAAACTCAACCAGCTGTTTCCAATCTTAAGGTAGATATTCTCAAAAACCTTTATGGTAGTGAACTTTTCTTGAGAAGAACAGTCAACCTTCAAATGATCAATCAAAAGCTTGCTTAACTCTTTATTGTAGTCACTGACCTTGCTACAAGCGACTGCATACGAGGTTATCGCCTTTGTCAAATGCTTGCTGATCTTTGGCTCAATGGCAGTCAACTGGTCGGTCAACAATGGAGATATCTTTTGGAAACGGGCACTCACAGTCCAGTATTCATTCTGGTCAAATTTGAAAGACGAACTTAACGACACGAATATCAATCTCTTCAACGTAAGGCGAATTCCGTTCTCCTCTTCCCTTTTGTTACTGGCAAACTTTGTCAATAACTTGTAAATGTTGTCCAAGAAATACGAATAATAACTAGTTATGATCGATTTCAAACTGTCCTGCAACTTGTTGAAGAATCTCAAAAAGATGATCACCTTCAGCAAGTCAGCATCATCTTCTAACTTGTTGTTTTCAAACGCCCAGATGGTTACTTCACTGAAGATAGGTCTGAAGGCTTTGTCATTCAATTTCATGACAAACTGTAACTCGCAGTTGAACAACAATGCCTCGATTCTCGAAATGGCATTTCTATTGAATCGAGATTGCGTGCTATCGTTATTCTGCTTGATGAAATCAAAGCTAGCAATCATGAATTTTAAGAACGCACCTGACATGCCTAACGTAGACGCCTTGTCTAGGTTCTCAACTGTTTGCGTCAACAAGTTCAAGTAGAGTCCTATGGTAGTCAGAGAATCCTTTTCTAACCTCTTCGAGTTCCACAAAGATAACAACGACTTGAACAAAGTTTTTAGCTCGACGTTGCTAAATATGACGTTCAAAACAGAAAGTTTGATCTCTTTGGTGATAAGATTATGGTTGAACAAGTTCAAAAGGATCTTGTTCAAGTTGGAGGTCATAATCTGCGGCATTTTTTTGATGAAGCATGAATATAATAACACCACAGATGTTTGAATCAATTGATTGGAGCTGCTGAATTCAACATCATCATTATCTGACTCACCCTCTTCTGCAAAATTTTCATCCTCCGTCTCGTGCTTGTTGCCGTCGGAGACTTGATTAGTATGATCAAATACCTCAAAACTAACGGGAATGATTTTCGGAATAAAACCAATGCTCTTGATCCCGAGAACCGATACGATGTTACTGATCAAATTCAATGATGAAATGATGATCTCTGGATAGCTGAAGTCGTTGATGCAAGTCTTGAACTCCTTCACTTTACTATTGCTGGTGGTGGTCAAGATGTTCAATAATCTCATCATATGCTTCTCATCAATTTTTTGATGTAAATGATTCACCAAGGAACTCAAAGTATCCAAAGAATTCTGGCAAATTTCCAAGCCGCCGTCTCTCAATTTCGTTTCATCTGTCGCAAAGTCGCTAATTAATGTCACCAAATGCTCACAAAGATCATTTCCGCTGGAAATAACTACCTCATCCTCTGCTGACTCTAATTCAAACTGCTGAGCAGCCAAGGTAATCACGCTTGAAAGGACAAGTCCACCATTTTTCTCTTCGGATGTAGTTGTCTTTATCAATCTGACCAACGATTCAACAAAGTATTTAATCGGCAAAAGACTCAATACGTCATTCAACAACTTATTGAACTTCTGATTGATCTTGGTAGTCAAACTTGAGCGAGAATTTTCCTCCTCGTCGTTGAAGGCTAATTCTGGGAAGATCTTAGCGTCATTACTGTTGATCTTCACAAGAATGAAACTCACTATATTGTTAAAAGAGAACAAAAAGTCGTCAATATCCTTCTGTTCTGCTCTTGTGTTCAATAATAATGTTGCAACCTGTAATTTCAAGTACGGCAAAGTATGCTTATTGTACTCGGAGTCGGAAATAAGACTTCTATCAATGAAGCTTATCAAATCCTTCTTCAATAAAAGCAACTCTTCACCAGAAAGCTCAACAAAATCCGGGCCAAAGATTGGACGAGATATGAATGTAGAAGCAAAATCGTGTTCTTGTTGTGAGTCAATTTTTTTGGTTGGAATCTCACTCCATAATTCCAAGTAATTTTTAAGTGAGGTCAATTGGTCATCAATTCTGAAGTTTTTCATCAATGACTTTACAAATTCAATCAACGACTTGCATTCATTGTATCTGCGTCTTTTCAATGCCTTGGAATATGATTTTCCCATCAAAAACAACACAATGTGGATTGATTCTTGAGGTCCGAGGATCGAGGATAATGCTGAAAAGAGTTTCACTCTTCTGTGTCTTGGTATATGGTTGAAGGCACTGACAAAACTAGCCAATAAAAATTCGATCTCTTCGGCACGACCGCTGTTATCAGTGGCTTTAGATTGAGCCAATAAAGCAGGAATCACGTTAGAAATCGTCTGCTCAATAACATAAGACGAATATTCGTCGTCTTGCTTCACAGTGAATGCTCCCATAAATGTGAAAATAGGCATAATTGAATGTAGAATGAATTCGGGCTCCAAAACGGCCAATTTGGCAATGATCAAAAGCAACTTGTTTTGTAATTGTGGGGAGTTCGATGATCTGATAATAGACACCAAAACGTCGGCTCTGATCGAAGTAGAACTAAGTTTAACATTGTATTTGATTGAATTTTCAATAGCAGCCAACAATGAGTTTGCTAACGACTCCTGAGCATACAAAACTGGAAGGTTACCATCAGTACCAAGGGTTTCCAAATCTGAGAGAAGATTGAATAATCCTATAAGCAAATCAGAACTTGGAACCAATGCTTTCCCTAATTTTTCAAATACCTCCAAAAGTACTACCACGTTTTTCAAGTAGACTTCTGCAAGCTTAGTAACTTCGTTTTTCTTCATTGCTTGTCTGGTACTAGCAGATGAACGTCTTCTTCTCTTTGGGACACTCTCGCCGTCACCAGAAGAAGTGCCATTATTGATGGAGCTGCTAGCAAAAATATCCAGATAATCAGATTTGGTCGATGTCTTATAGAGTTGAAAGTTGCTGAAAAGTTTCACAAAAATCTCAGTTGTCAACGGAGTGGACTGAAGAACTTCAACTGGATCGTACAAGACGTCCTCGCTAGCAGATGTCGAGCTTTCGATAAGATTCTGTGCAAGAGCAATTTGATAGTCGAATTTCAAAGAGCTAAAGCTGGATATGAGTTTCTTGATAGCCAAGTTTACAAGATCCTCGTAGCTCGAGTTGATAGCCTTTTGCAAAAAGCTCAAAGAGCTTACAACCCAGTTTTTCTTATCACCCTTGCCATATAAACATAATGAATTCAACACGGTCGACTCGAACTCGTTGAAATCAAATTTGGATTCCTGACACTTAGAGACCCACTCTTGTCTCGTACTCAAATAGTTGCCCAAGAAGCTTGAATATATTTGAGCAGCAGCGGGAAAATCCTTGACTTTGTTGGTTCCTGCAATAACGAGCTTCATCAACAGAACTTTAACGAGCGGGAGATTGATTATAAGTGAGTAGCTACTAAAGTACGCTAACATTAGATCCCTTATCTTTTTGGAATCCCAGACCTGAGTGTTCATGACTTTGAAAAATTGGTTGCTATCGATCTCAATTGCACTAGAACTTTCTAGTATAATGTCGCAAAATCTGATGTTGTCTTTTGGACTCAAAACGACGACTTTGCCATTTACTTTCTCATCATAATCCTTGGCATTAACATCACAATAGATATAATCCTTCATAAATATGTTGTCTCTCAAAGCTGAGTCCTTTTTACAGTTGATGAAGTTCGCCTTCAAGAGTTTGATGATCTCAATCGTCGTGGATCTTATGAACCTGCTGCTATCGGTCTCCACTAATAAAGCCGATAACAAAGGTAATAGAGTCGCCAAATAGTACTCATTTGCGACATCTGGCAAGACCTGTTGCTTAAGAATATTCAACGCAGAAACACGAATTGAATCAGGAAATCTTTGATTAGTAGCAACACGACATAAAAATGTCACTATAAGATCCTTTCTATTTCCATTTCCAAAAACCAGAGTGTGGCTGAAGAGGTTAAACATTTGTGCTTTGCATGATCTAATAAAAACTGTAATCAAGCTCTTAAGGGTGTCGTCGGATGCAGAAGTGGAGTCAAGGAATGATCTGATGTCATTAATAGGTTTTAAGCTTTGGAACTCTTTGAGCAAACTTTCCTTTTCTGAGCTGGATGCCTTGCTGCCTTTTATATCTATCAAATTCGTACCATCTGCAGTGCCTTTCGCTTCTTTGGCGCTCTCAAGCACCGACTGCAAACTAAGTTCCAATTCACTCAATGTCTTCGAAGATTGCTTCAAAACGTTTAAGAATTCGTCCTTGTTATATTTCAACAAAAACTCTGTGTATTCGATAAGCTTGGATTTGTTTTGGATCTCGGGATTCAACCCAGCGGTTATGACATCGGAAATTAGAACTTTACGAGTACCGAAAGTCAAATCCACCAGTTGCCAGAGCTTCGGAACGTCCATAAATTGCTGATGACTATCATGAATTACTATGGTTCTCGACAAAGCAATAAGCAATTTGTTGGCACCTTCTGAAGAATTCTCATCGATCAAGCTTTTGAAAAAGCTGGAAATCAAAGCCGCATCTTTGCTGCTCTTATCCGATGAAAGGTCTCCGCTTTCGTCATTGCCATCAATGTTGATCATTACATCTCCATCATTATCCACCTCGGTTTCAGTTGTCGCATGAGCAGCAGCAAGACGAGCGGCACTCAAAAGTTTTGGCAACATCTTGAGACTGAATGGTTCTGGCACTTCTTGAACAGATTGAAAAATCTTGTAAAGGGACATGAAAGCGCATTTTCCAGCTGCTTTTTCGATTTTAACGGTGTTTACTATCTCTTCAACTATTGCTTCAAGTATATCATGAGATAGTGGAACAGTGGCAGATAACACTACCAAAATAGAGTACGCAGCAATTTGATTGTCTTTTTTGCTAGAATGAAGTAAATCCACTGAGCTTTTCAAGATCAATTTCGTCAACGTATTTAGGAATGACTCGTTGATGGAATTGAATGATAATGAAGTAATGATCGAGCTGACATAAAATATCAACTGGATTGAGTATATGCAATTTTTCTTGATTTGTTGAGAGACGTAGTTAACGTACAATTCCACAAACTCTATGTCATTGAAACCACCCTTCATTACCGCCTCCCTCGTTGGAGTTCTTCCCAATTTCTTGACATTGGTCAACCATGAGAATAATGGAGGTAACGTTGGTATGATCGATAACACCTTGGTGAAAATTGGAGTGTTGTAGTAAGGTAAAAGTGAAAGTAATAACGATTCTGCATTGTGAATATGGATATAAAATCTGCGCACCAACCATTCTGCTGAATTGTAGCTCAAAGGAGAGTTCCAGTAAGGGGCCAAAAGCGAAAGAAAGTTGTCAATTCCATTGTCTAAATCGATGACTTGCTGTTTGTCCAAAAGATTACGATCAATAGAGATGGATGTCTCCGAGAAAAGAGAATATCTAAACCTCGAAAACTTCTTATTTAGCTGCTCAAGCTCTCCTAATGATTCTAATGAATGGCTGAGAATAGAACCATAATCTTGAGTGGCAGCAACTTTTGGTTCGTATATCAAGGACGCAGAGTGGATCTTTTGTCTCTTCTTTCTATCCAAGACAGTAGATCCACTACTTGCGCCAATTACTTGAAGTTGGTCAGACAAAGAAGACATGTTTCTTTGTTCGCACTTTTTCTATTGAGTCTTCGGCTTCGATGTTGGATTTCTCGACGTTTTTGTTTGATTAGACTATCGACATAGAACTAGAACGATGTAATGGTGATGCCTAAAAATTTTTTTTTTGGCAGGAACAAATTTTTTTAATGCGTGAAAAATTTTTTTTGAGTTGATGTGTGTTTATGCATTATGGTATGACATATGCGTTCCATACAACTTTCACTGATGCTCTGCTGCAGTAGAATTCGACACTTGGGTTACTTGTTCCTCAACATTCAGATCCACAAAAAATATTTTGAGACTGAGATGTTTGCGAACTTGATTGTGTGGTCAGTTTTATGAGGAGGAGCGAGTTGTTCGGGTTTTGCAAAATGTTCATCAAGTTTCTATCCATTGCACTTCATTAACCTCTCACTCACCGCTCCTGCTAATGCTGAAGTATAGGCAACTATATGGGATAGTACACCTTCGGATACTCGGTATCCTCGATGAAAATCGATCGTGAACCCTCGTTCCGATAATGACGAACATCAGCACTACATATGGGGAGCAAGTAAACCCGCGATATTCTTCAAGGTGAGGTTCTTATGCCGTACAGCTTTTCCTTCTTTGATAATTATATATATCGTCACGGACGCGTGATAAACTCTGTATAGTAGTGTAGAATGCTAGAATGAAATACATGTTATCTATCTCTCTATATATCGCACTGAATTTGCGGCACTATTGTATCATACAGTTTGTATGAAATAGTCATAACTTCTCACTTGAGAGAGCACTTTTGCTTGGATACAAAAGTACCAGGGTGTATCTTCCTTTTAATAAGTGAACTGTTTTTACTATCAGAAAAGAGTTTTTTGTTTGCAATTTACTAGAATTTTTGTACTGTTGAATGATAACGTCTTGGAACATTATTTAACAAAAGAATACAGTAGTAACAAAAGAAAAAAATTATAAGCTAAAAAAGAGAGAGATAGTAATTCCTGCTTATACTGCAATCCAAGAGTGAAAGCAATAATAGGAGAAAATAATAACCGTAGTCTCGTTCGACGAAATTGCAAGAATTATCTCGGTGTGACATTGTGGAGATGCTTGATCCAATCATGTTGAAATTTTCTGCTCACTATTTTTCCAGCCATATTACGTATTTTAGCTTTTTTTGTTCCGCTAGTGTGTTTGTGAATAAAAGCTGGAAGACCACTAAGAAGTGGCCAGAGATTCAAGTATTCCAGACGTAATTCTTCAGTGTGCTTCTTTCTACATTATCAATCAAGCAAAAAAGCCATGACATATACGTCATCATCTATAGATGTATCAGAGGTTTCAGCTTGTAACGAAAGTGGGAATGGAGAGAGGGATCAACGTGCAGGAAATTGCTAAAAGCACTTCATTAGGTGATTTGTCTGTTGTTTTTCACCATCTCATTTTTCATCATTCTCCTAGCATGGGCTGGAAAAAAAATTGTCAACTAAAAAAAAATTATGGTGGAAAATGACTATTATTTTCCCAATCTACAAAGAATACTCTGACGGCAGATTTAGAATCAACCTTTTCAGATATCTTTACAAGGGTTTCATTTACAAACTGATCAAACATTAAAGCTCTTTGTTCCAGTGTATATGTTTTGCCGTTTGTGGAAAAGAAGTATAGCAAACATGGCTGAAGTAACTAACAAAAAGATTGTTCAACCAAAATGGGTTGTTCCTGCCACCTTTGGGGAGGCACCTCACTTGAAATTGTACAACTCTCTCACCAAAACGAAAACCGACTTCATTCCAATAAAAAACGGCGAAGTATCGTGGTATTCATGTGGCCCAACTGTTTACGATTCCAGTCATATGGGACATGCTAGAAATTATGTCTCCATTGATATTAATAGAAGAATTTTACAAGACTACTTTGGATACAATGTGAAGTTTGTTCAGAATGTCACTGATATCGATGACAAAATTATCATCAGGGCCAGACAAAACTATTTGTTCGAAGAGCATATCACTAAAAAGTATTCAGAAATCAATGCTGAATTAATCGAATTAACTGAAAAGTCACTTTCTGCCTACATCAAGAAAAACTTGGATATTCAGTCTATTGATGACTTGACTAGCTGGTTGGCCAATGCGAATTTGA
Organism: Saccharomycopsis sp. NRRL Y-5750; assembly: GCA_030564765.1. Lineage (NCBI taxonomy): Eukaryota > Fungi > Ascomycota > Saccharomycetes > Ascoideales > Saccharomycopsidaceae > Saccharomycopsis > Saccharomycopsis sp. NRRL Y-5750. The sequence goes on along the minus strand of JAKTZD010000004.1, from coordinate 134,617 downwards.
AAGAGTTGGTCATCAAGAATGCTAAATACCCAATGTACCATAAAGCTTCTAACAAGACTATCCAGAGTATCCAACAAGCCAAAGAAGGCAAAATTACTCTCCATGAATATTTAGAAAACGTCAAAGATATTCTTGTTCCTGAATTGGATAAGGAGTATGGTGCTACTATATCAGACCCAGAAATTTTCAAGGCTTTGCCAAGTTACTGGGAAAAGAAATTTGACGACGATATGGAGTCTCTTAATGTATTGCCACCAACAGTCAAGACCAGAGTATCTGAGTATATTCCAGAGATCATTGAATACGTGGAGAAAATCATCAGTAACGGTTATGCATACAAAACAGACGATGGATCAGTCTATTTCAATACCATCAGCTTTGATCGCGACGAGAACCATTCTTATGCCAAACTACAGCCCTGGAACAAAGGTTCTCTTGACTTAATCGCTGAGGGTGAGGGCTCCTTAACATCTAACTCTTCTGGTAAGAAATCTCCTAGCGATTTTGCTGTCTGGAAGGCTTCGAAGGCAGGTGAACCTGCTTGGGACTCACCTTGGGGTAAAGGGAGACCAGGATGGCACATTGAATGTTCTGTTATGGCTTCCAAAATCCTTGGATCACAAATGGATATCCACTCCGGTGGTATTGATTTGGCATTCCCTCACCATGACAACGAGCTTGCGCAATCCGAGGCTCATTATGACTGCAAACAATGGGTGAACTACTTCTTGCATACCGGTCATTTGCACATTGAAGGACAAAAGATGAGTAAGAGTTTGAAAAACTTTATCACTATTGAAGAAGCCCTTAAAACCTACTCTCCAAGACAGTTGAGACTAAGTTTTTCTTTGAGTCCTTGGAATAACCAACTTGACTTCAAAACTAGTTTGTTGAGTGAAGTCAAAGCTATAGAATCCTCATACAGTAAATTCTTCACCAATGTGAGAGCTTTGAATAGCGATTATGTTTCGAAGATCAATAATGGTGAGCATATCAGCGAGAAGTTTGGTCCTGATGAGATCAAATTATTGGATAGCTTGGCTGAGGCTAAGAATCAAGTTCACCAGCATTTCTGCGACAATCTATCAACGCCTCAAGTCTTGAAGACATTGAGTGAATTGATAAACTCCACCAACATTTACTTGACTAACCATCCTTCTGGGATTATGATCAGACCTGTCTTGGCTATCACTAGATACATAACAAAGATTTTGTCCATACTAGGTTTCCCTGCTAGATCTGACGAGTTAGGGTGGATTGATGTTTCCAGTGGATCAGCCGAGACGTCATCCGATGCGGTTGAAGAAACTAAATTACAATTTGCTCAAGTTATCTCCCAATTGAGAGATGAAATACGCAATATTGGGATCTCCAGCAAGAACTCAGAATTGCTTTCATTGAGTGACAAAATTCGGGACGAGTCTTTGTTAGAGTTGGGAATCTCTGTGGATGACAGATCAGATGGAAGAGGTCTTGTGAAGATCATCACAGAGGCAGAGAAACAACAGTTGATCGCTCAAAGAAACGAAAAATTGCAAAAGCTCAAAGAAAAGGAAGAAAAGAAATTGCAGCAACAAAAATTGAAAGAACAACAAGAGAATGAGAAGCGCGAGAAAGCTGCTGTGAAGCCACAGGACTTGTTCAAAGATAAATCGAAATATTCTGAATGGGATGATGAAGGAATTCCTACGAAAGACGCCAAAGGCGAAGAAATCACCAAGAGTGCCAAAAAGAAATTGATCAAGCAATACAATGCCCAAAAGAAATTGCATGAACAATATTTTGGCTCAAATTGAGACATAGCTGTTTTTCGCTATTCGTGTTTGTATAAGTTACAAGATTAATATATGGTAATCACATCTACAATTGAAAATGAAGTGTGTCTCGTACGGGAATCATGCCCAGGATTAATGATGATGTAAGTGTCGTTCTTGACTGTGGTGACTTGACTATAACTTAAGTAATGTCGCAGCGATTGTAAATCTACCAAAGTTTGAAGGGGGGAAGGGGGGATACGCAGCGTAGATAGTGTAGCGATTGTTCCATAGATAACTTGAGTAGCTTTGAAGGTTTTTGATGGAGATAAGCGGTAGTGAGGGCCTCATACCCAGATGCAAACTTGATATTTTGCGCCTATATGTTTTTTCTTTGATTAAATAATCCTCAATGACATTCATTTTAAAGATTTTCTTTAGATACTAATTTCGTTCATTACATCCTTCTTACTCATAGTTACAGTAGCAAAGTCGTAATTTACTCAATTTGGAATGTTCTTTCAGTCACTCTCTTCAAATTTATGGTGATATTCAATACTACATTGCTACAGTCCAATATTGTAATGTTAGTACAGGTATTATCTTTTCAGTGAAAGGATTCTCTAAAGTCACTGATAAAACACTTCTTCATCAGAGTCATCATCAAAATCAGCGTCGTTATTCAAGCTGTGATCAGGAACAATGGTTTTAGACATATATGGTCCATCAAGCGTATAGCCAAGCTTAGCATAATAGTTTCTGACCCCTACACCGGAGATGACACTGATCTTTTCCGAGCCATGTTCAAATCTGGCAATTCTTTCAGCTTCCTCCATGAGTAAAGTACCGAATCCTTGATGTTGGAACTTCTTAGGGTCACGCGAGTGCACAGGAACAACTGAACCGTAAACATGTAACTCTCTAATGATGGAAGTTGGCTGCGACGTGAGCTCTTTACGGAATGTATATTTCTTTGAAGCCTTTCGGAGTCTTAAAAGACCAATCAAGATATCTTGCTTCGGATCTTCATACGAAAGAAACGTCTCCCAGCCTCCATTGGCATAATAGTCTCTTCTAATCAATTCCACTTGATCGGGCTGAACTTTATGATGCACTTCTTGAATACCGACTTCTCTGGTTCTCACGTCACGACATGTGACACCAAAATCCTTCATTCGTGTAAGAGCAAGTTCTCTTAGATTTCCATTGTCAACTCCAGAACTGACAAGTGGCATCGGGATATCTCTTTGAACTCGATAAATTCTGGTCCAAGGAGGCACAAGAGCGAGTATTCTTGCCACGAGATCAATCAAAGCGTTAGCATTGTATGATTTATATTTCCCACATTTCCATAATTCATAAAGCCCCGTACCTCTAATAACTAAAGTAGGATATATTTTGAGCCCATCGGTTCTAAAATCAGGATTTTCAAAGTACTCCTTGAACTGCTCCAAGTCTCTCTCCATTCCAACATTAGGTAAATCTGGCATCATATGTGACACTATTTTGTAGCCTGCATCTTTAGAAACCGCAAAGGTATGACACACAGCCTTCACAGTGTGACCACGATTAGTATCTCTAGCCACATCTTCATACACTGACTGAACCCCGATTTCCAATCTAGTACAACCGTATCTCAACATGTCGGACAAATGCGTCTCGGTACAGTAATCTGGTCTAGTTTCAATAGTAATCCCAACACATTTTGTCAAAGACTGCTGCGAAAATTTGATAGCCTCATCTAAATCATTACCATTATATCCAGTTAAAGCATTGTGAAGATTGCAAATGAAATTTTCACGATATTCAATTGGCAAAGACATGAAAGTACCACCCATAACTATATACTCAACCTTGTCAATAGAATGACCTAACTGTCTCAATTGCTCAACTCTACCTCGGGCTTGCTCGTATGGATCATATCTTGCTCTGATAGCTCTCATTGACGTTGGTTCGTAACCGGTATAGGACTGAGTGGAATATTCAAAATCGGAGTCTGGGCCTCCGGGACAATACACACAAATGTTCCCCGTGTACGCAATATGTGGACATCTGTGAGGCTTACACATGACTGCAACCACTGCAATACCAGAAGCAGTTCTCACAGGCTTCGCCTTTAATTTTGGGATCAAATACTTTTTATACTGGTCTGGAATCGACGAAATGATATCAGTAAGACGTGGCTGTTGTTTGAGTTTGTATTTTTTTGAGTATCTTGCGATCAAACCGTTCAAGTTGATATCTTTCGAGTTCTGAAGCGATGCAACCAATTCAAGTGATATATCTGAACATGTTTGTATAAATCTTTCTTTCTCGGCCGCCATTTTAGGCTTCGACTTTCTTCTAACGTTGGACATCTTCGGTGTTGATGACGTCGCCTTTGATCTCGTGGTATTGGTGCTGTTTATCATACAGTGTTGCATCAACTCACTGTCCTTTAGTAAGAGATGGAGATCATAAAAATTTTTTTTTCTCTGCTTACTGTATATTTTCATGTTGCTCTAGAAAATTTTTTGGATATGCATATATCATATTGCTATACATTCAGATGCGTCAGCACGCGTCTGAACGTTCCCCGAAAAATACGTTGGCGGGGGGGCACCAACCTGTATTTTTTAGCATTTATCAGCTGGCTGGGTATCATAAATAAGCACAAAGAGGCTGAACGGGCCGACAACCAGCTATGATCATATAGACGACATGTTCGAGATATGTTGTGTGTGCCTTACGAATTCACAAGTTATTCTAACAAAGCAAATTTCAACACTTGAATTTGAGTGTTAAAATTCGAAGAAATTAAACTGGCTCGTGTTTCGTCTGTTGCTTAGCACAACCTGCTGCGACAACTTACATAGCCGCTCTTTACCCGGCCTGAGTGCTAAGCTGTCATATTTGAAGGCAGTACATAGAAAGTTAAGCTCGTCAAAAAGTACCCTTTTGTAAGGTTTTGGCTCCTTGTCTAATTTTGCTCTTCAGTAATATTCTCTGTTTTGAAATTCGGCTTTCTTCACCTTCATAATATCAAACTTTGGATTTTTCAATTATCAATCCTATACTTTCTCAAGACTCTTCTTGCATCGCATTGTATACGTGATCAGCGTTATTTGTTGTCAAGGTCGTAAATCTCTTTATAACTAATCAGATAATTGAGTCCAGCTGCAATTGAGGAGAACCAATAGTGGAATATTCAGCACTTTTCGCGGTGATTCAAGTTACTTCGCTATCAATTGATCCTCAGTTTGCTAAATTCTTGTGCTCAAAATTTCAAGTTCAACAAACACTTACGACTCGCTGCGCCAATAGCCATTCTCAAAATGAGTAGCAATCCCAATGGCAATGTTGCTGTTGCTCCTCCTGCCCCTTCCTATCCTGCTCCCCAAATTCCACCAGCCGCGGGGAACACAGCAAAACAAGCACCTCCTAAAGAGGCATCGAAGTCAGCAGAGACGCCTCTGGCGGAGCAACTGAATCCCAAGAAGACGCCTCATGTAGAGCCATTGAAGCCGTCTGCCAATGAAGCCAAAAAGGACTTAGATGCCGCGTCTCCAAGCACCCCAAAGACGCCCAAATCACCAACCGCTAACGGCGACTCTTCCAAGGATGCAGTTCCGGAGGTCATCAAGCGTAAGGCGGTTCCAGCCACCTACAGAGGTTGGAAAGAGACCTCTGGGTGGACCAAGGCTGACATTATGACTGAAGAAGACGAATTGGATGACTTGCTTTCTACTCCCACCTCATTGGAAAACCGTCTTCCGGACGCTTTTTACGGTGATTGGTACCATAACGTGGGGATATTGTTCGTTGCAGGGTTGTTTTCGTGGCTTGTAGGTAAATTCGGGTTCTCTTTAGGTCCTGTGTTCTTTATTATCGTTGCCACATCAGCATACTACAGAACCCAGATCCGTAAATACAGATTGAACATCAAACAGGCTACTCAAAGAGAGATGTCCGTCAAGAAGATTGAGACCGATTATGAGACCATGGACTGGTTGAACGCATTACTTGACAAATACTGGATTTTTTTGGAGCCATACATTTGTCAGCAAGTTGCCGATACTGCTAACCCAATTATTGCTCAATCGATTGGGTCATTGCCAGCATTTATACTGTCAGTTTGGATCGACACCATCACTTTGGGGTCAAAACCCTTTAGAGTCGAATCCGTGAAGACCTTGCCAAACACTGAAGACGATGTTCTTGTGATGGACTGGTGTTGCTCGTTCACTCCTAACGATTTGCATGACTTGACGTACAAACAGCTCAAAAACCGTGTCAATCAGAAAGTCGTGGTCAAGATTAATCTTTTCGGCTTTTCGATCCCCATCATTGTGAGAGATGTTGCGTTCAAGGCTACGGTCAGAATCAGATTTCATATGATTGAATCTTTTCCTCATGTCGATACCGTCAATGTGTCTATTCCGGAGTTGCCGATGTTTGATTTTGTTACAAAGTTTTTGGGTGATACTTTCTTCAACTGGGAGGTGTTATCTGTTCCGGGACTCTGGCCATTCATCTATGAAATGATTCAGAAGTACGCAGGACCTTTAGTTTTGCCTCCGTTTTCTTTCCAGTTGAATGTTGAGCAATTAATGACTGGTGATTTTAACTCTGCTTCGGGTGTGCTTGTTGTTACGGCCCATAAAGCTGAAAACATCAAGTTGTTTGACCGTACTTTGGATAACACGATCGATCCTTATGTCACGTTTGGATTTGGTAACGATCCTCTTGCAAAGACTAGTACCATCGAAGACACCAAATTACCTAAATGGGAGGAGACTCTTTTCATTATGGTTAAGAATTATGCGGATCCATTGCACATGGCTATTTATGACTATAACGACGACCGTAAAGACGGGTTGATCGGAATCATTGACTATGATCTTCAAAATATCAAAAAGGAGCCTTCCGCAACCAGAATCACCACCCCATTTATGAGAAATAACAAACCGGTCGGAAATTTCACGTTTTCCTACAAATTCATTCCAGCCTTGACTCCAACCAGATCCATCGACGGAACTATGGAGGCCCCACCTGATTTGAACACCGGTATTGTGAGAATCGAGGTCATTTCTGGGAAATTCAGTAAAGACGAGTTCCCTGCCTTGGCAGGATCTATCCAAGTCAAGATCAACTCCCACGACGCAGGCTCTTTGAAGGTCTTTAACACCAAGAGCAACAACGAGCCTAACTGGACTGTTAACCATAGAAGAATTATCTTTGACAAAGCTCATACTTCTGTGGCCTTTGAACTCAAAGATACTAGTACTACTCCACCTGCAGTTATCGACACCATACACTTGTCCATGAATGACTTGCTTGATAAGACTATCATCAACAAACCATGGCTCGCGTTCCCTGATGTCGAGGGCCAGCTCAATGTGCGTGCCTATTGGCAACCTGTTCGTCTCCCAATTGCCGAAGAGGCTTCTTCGTACACCGAGCCAATTGGTGTGGTCAAAGTTGTTGTTCACAATGCCAGAGATCTTCGTAACTTGGAAACTGTTGGAAAGATCGACCCTTACATCAAAGTCCAAGTCAATGGTATCTCTAGGGCCAGAACCAGCGCAGCTGATTCGACTGTCAACCCTGACTTCAACGAAGCCCTTTATGTTCCTGTTCACTCTGTAAATCAAAAACTTACAATCGAGGCCATGGATGTCGAGAGTTCTAGAGATAGATCCTTGGGTTCGTTTGACGTGAAATTGGACAGTATCATCACCAGTGGCGAAGACGAACGTAGCGGATTTATCATCTATGAAGATGAAGAACCTCGTGAAGGAAGATTGGTGGCCAAAAAGTTTTCTAAGGGTACTGTCAGATACAGCTTGGGATTCTTCCCAGTGATGCAAGTTTTGGACCCTGTTGAGGTCAAGAAGATCGAGAAGCGGATTGCCGAAGAGGATAAATTGAAGAAAGAGCTTGAAAGTCTCAGTCCTAAGGAGAAGAAGCAGAGGGAAGAGGAGGAGAAAGTGAAGGCTACTCTTGCGAAATTTGATCAATCTATGGCCCCTGCTCCACCAATCAAAAGCTTCGAGGATACTTCAAAGGTCAATATTCCATTGGAGAAACTTGTCGAGCACGAAGTTGGAATGTTTGTTTACCAGATTCTTGGTACAAACATCAGACAAAAAGGCAAGTATCTCCAGGCTTTTTTTGATGCTAACGGGTACCCTGACTTTGCTTCTTCAAAAATTCCAGCTTCCGGAAATATAACTGGTACAGGGGATGTTTTCTTGAAAGAGCTCAGTTGGTCGCAGACTACTTTCAGGGTGGCAAATGACCCTGAAGATAACAGAGCCGAGGACTTTGTGTCTGAAGTGACTCTTTCGTCTTTAGGGTTGCTTAAGAACTCGTTCCATGCGCCATACGAGGTTCAGCTTAGCGATGGCTCGACTATCAAACTTAGAACCAGATTTATTCCAGCCACTTTCGAACAGATGCCTGAAGCAGACAGAATCACTAGCTCCGGTACCTTAACGGTTGACGTCAAGGGCGCTTCCAACTTGATTGCTGCCGACAGCAATGGAAAATCAGACCCGTTTGTCAGATTCTACTTGAATAATGGTAAGGAGGTTCTTTACAAGACCAAAACTAAGAAGAAGACTCTCGATCCGGTCTGGAACGAGCAGTTCACCTTTAAAATTACCAACCGTGCCTATGCATTCTTGAATGTACGTTGTTTCGACCATGATTTTGGTTCTGGTCAGGATGATGATTTGGGAAACTACGATGTACCTTTGTCTCAGGTCAAGTCTGACGGAACTCCAACAGAGATTGACGTTCCATTACAGGATGAAAAAGGCATTCCAAACGGAGGAGTGATTCACTTGGTAGTAAGATTGAAGCCTGAGTACGTGTGTACAGTCCACAAGAATGAAAGCGGCCTCACTGACACTGTGGTGTTTGAGGCCGGAAAGACCTTCATTGGCGGTGGTACCAAGATCATTGGTGGTGGTATTGGTGCAGTTGGCAAAGTCAAGAACAGTATCTTCGGAGGTAAAAGCAAGGACTAGTAGGTTACGTCGTCGCAGTTATTTCGTTCATATTTACTTCTGTAATGATCGCTTTGTAATTAACAGTCAAATACATTACAGTATACTCTATTCGCAACATGGCAGTAGGACTTAAATTTTCCTAGTACTTCTGTGTTGGTCCCTTCCGCGTTGACAATAAACCCTTAGTTGTACACACTGCTTTTAAAGAAGACAGGAAAACCTGAATAAATACTTCAATGTTTCGGAACAATTTACAAGCCGGTCACGTGACTCACAATTTCAGTGGCGGAAAATCATCCGCAAGATAAATCATCGCTTAAATTTGTCAGATGCGCCAATTCAACGGACATCCGTTTATCATTGGAAAAAATTCAAACGTAAATCAAATGACTCGACGATGACACGTTCATTCACATATACCACCAAAAACGAACCATCAAGATAGAAAGCGCATGAAACAGTGACAAAGGTATTCAAGTGGTGAGCTGGCATCTGAGTAAAAATGGGCAAGAAATTGACCGTGATATCGGGAGGGACCGCTACTAATGCCTTGATTCACGCATTCGATGCTCTTCCGAATGTGGACAAGATATCTTTTGTGCTTCCCATATCAGACAATGGAGGCTCATCTGCAGAAATATTGAGAGTTTTTGGGGGTCCTGCTATTGGAGATCTCAGATCACGCATTACACGTCTAGCCTGCTTAAACCATACCAACAAGCACAATCTTGCATTGGGCCAGTTTTTCAGTTATCGCCTCAGTGTTGTCAGGGAAGAGGCGATAGAAGAATGGCGTCTGATTTTAAGCAATCTGCACCCTATCTGCAAGAAATTAGTAAGAAATCTCAGATATTACGTTCTCTTCATTTTAATATACCTCAACAAGGCGATTAACGAACAAAAACGAGAATGTCACTTCAATTTCCAGCACGCCTCCGTCGGAAATTTATTCATGCTAGGACTTCGAGTGTTTAACAATTTAGACATTTATCACTGCTGCGAGTTTTTCACTCGGTTTGTTGAAATAGAGGATAGATACACGGTTTGCCCTTCCATAAATTCTCTTGACAAGAGGTTCAATATTGCCGCTAGATTGATAGATGGTACTGTTATCAAAGGACAGTCTCAAATATCCCATCCGTCTCCTACGCTGAAAAGCAGAGCTCCCAGCGATATAGATTTGAGTGCACTTGATGCAAGCGAGCCGCAGTTAATATTTGAGAAAGACCACACTGAGAAATTGCCATCACCCATAGAAAAGATCTATTACACAGACTCAAAGAGTGACGAAATTCAGCCAGAAATATTTAGTGAAGCCTCCCAATTGATTGAGATGGCTGACATTTTAATATTCTCGATCGGCTCGTTGATGACCAGTATTCTTCCTGTGGTTATTCTTGAAGGATTTGGTCGGGCATTACTATCAGTGCCTGACAGAAAAAAGGTTCTTTTATTAAACGGAAACTCAGAAAGAGAGACTCAAGACTTTAATGCATTAGACTATTTATTGGTTATTGCTAAAGGAGTCCTATACAGTCTTCATATCCCATACTTTTCAGATGAAGAAAATATCTCTATCGCGGATGACATCTTGTTGAGAGCCAAATATGAGCTATCAAGTCAGCTATACAGCTCATTCAAAAAATGTTTGAGCTTGGAGAGAAATTACTTGCGGCCGCATGGATTGAAGTTATCATCAATGGTAAATATGATTTTTTATCTTCAACCCAGCGAAGTTGAAATCAGTCCATATTTGATTGAAACGGAGCTTAACATACGTTGTATAAAAGTTGACTCAACTATAGAGAGGCCGTCACTGAGCTCGACTTTGTTTCCCGCACACGAGAAACCTATCACACACTACAGGTACAATTTGGATAGTTTTGAGACACAACTCAAAAACATCATATGAAAGTCTTATAAACTACTCTTCCTTTTGCTTGTGATTTACTTCATCCTCTTTGCTTGTCGCCTGCTACAATTAAACATTCCATTTAGCTATCTATGTCATCTAATATTCTTGCAACTAACAAAGTTTTGCCTTTATTCGTATATTATCTCAAGTCTGTGAAAAAATTGTTCACTCGGCACGATACTTCCCTGGAATGTTGTGGAGCACAATTTGCAGTTCCAAATCTTCGATTTTGACATTCACCAATTTCTTGGCTGGACCACCATCTTCAGTGCCGTCTTCATGTTCGATTTCGTGCTCGTGATGTAAAAGTTCGTGTTCGAGATCCTCTTTATGCTGCACCTTCACGTCTGGATCACTTTCGGCGTGGTGTTCAAGCCAGTGATGAATCTCGTACTCATATTCGAAGTCTCCATGGTGACCAACACCAACTCCCATATCAGGAAGTTGACCACCATTTTTTATGTACTGCCTCCATTCTTCAAGGGATATTTCCCCATCTCTGTTATAATCACACAATTGAAGAACTTTATCCACAATGTCGTTTTTTGTTCTATCTGTTATGCCTTCACTTTCATCGTGACTACCCATACCGTCACCTTTCCCAACCACCTCAGTTCTCAACAAACCATACATATTCAAAATATCTTCCCTAGTTAAAGCGTTTTTGTTCTTCGATACATGTAAATGGAACACAGAATCGGCATCGTAGTCATCTAATCCGTGCTCTTGCTTCATATGCCATGTCTGCCACGACACTCCAGCTGGTGGTTTTTCTCTCAAATTGGTCCCGACATTGGCTGCGTCGTTGTGACACAATACAGCACTAAATAGCACCGAACTGACTCCTATGATTGAAGCCACTTTCATGATTAATATTTTCGTTGCTTAGATAGACTATTAACAATGGATATAAAATTGTATGGACCTTTCTCGTTTGCTTTACTTGTTATCTGATGGACGAGATCAATCAACAACAGAGAAGAATCGAGATTTGATATTTTTGTTTCGGTGTTTTTCTTGCAACAGATGTAAGAAGACAGCTAATAAGGGGAATGTGCGTCAAAATTACGTAATCTCATTTATTTATTCAACATCTAATTCAGCTTCAGCAAATGTGCCTAATATTAGCGTCCATTTTATGAACGCATCAAAGTTCTCCTGGAAATATGTACTTATTATTATACAATAATCTATCCTGATTTTTGTCAACTTACTGAAGATTCGAACAGTATAGTATGATGGGTTTAGAACAGCTTTTCGCAATTCCTAAGCACTTAATGAAATGAGTCTGGCAGATACTCTTATCATGCTGTCAATCACCATATGGGCCAGCCCTGCTCAAGCTAAAGCTCAAAATGATACTTCAAGTTGATTGAAACCCGCACTTGTAGCACTGGCGACATGCAATTAGATCGACAAACATAGCAACTAAAAACTCATATAAGTGATGTGAAGATCGAGCCATGCCAATTTCTTATGACATATGATTTATTCTAGCAGTACTCACAAGCTTACTATATTGGTGTGTCTTTTTGTACTTGCAACGGCAGATCGATGAACCACTGCCTCCTGCAATATCGCGTGCGAAAAGTATCAAGGCAGGATGTACTTTGGCATTACAGTTAGTAAAGAGTGAGTGAAAAGTATCAAGGCCAAGCCTTCAAAAACTACTAACAAAAACAGGTGTCTATTATCCGAATGCAAAACTTGACTATCTGCAAAAGATAGGCCTTGAATATATACTCCTTTTGTTGCCAATACGATAAGAAAGAAAGGCAACTAGTCAATGCATAGAATCAAAGAGGCTAAATAGACTCTCTTGCGTTTTTTGTGAGAACGGCATTCCATTCAGTTCTCTCCATCAGCAGAACTTTTGTCTTCAATAAATAGAAAGTAATGAATGTCGGTATTTTTGTTCTGGGCGGCTGGCGTGGAATGCATAAACATACATAATTTTGCATTCAACATTGATTCCCACAAATTAGTGGGCTCGTGAAAAACCTGAAAATTCAGCACTGAGGTGTTGGCGCGCGGCAATAACAACACACACGTTAGAAAGTGTCACCATATGTAATTTGTTCACTACATAAATAGAATTAAAGTATTGGCATACCAGAATATGGCCATATATGACTGATTTAGCGCTTCAAAAACCATGTTCAGGCTTATTAGAGTTTGACTATCTATTTCCTGCACAAGAAAATGTACTGTAGATGTAACTAAAAATAAATCAATGCCAGTTGAATTGAAGTGACGACAAAGGCGACTTCAACATCTTTGCGTGCTACTCTAAAAACAAGTTGATATAAATAATGTCCAATCTCCAGGGTTCTTTTTTGTGGACCTAGGTTATAAACATTCAATGTCGTATTTCATTTGAAGTTTCTTCATCCGAACTAACCGTAGTCGCAATTCATACGAAGTGTGTTATATCTTCAAACTTTAGACCAGAATTACAGAATGAGATTGATCAGTGCTATTTCCTCATTATTACTTCCGTTAGCCGTGCTTGCTACTTCCTCCACCAATTTTGCAAGTGACTGTGATCCTCTTCAGAAAACATGCTCAGACGATCCAGCATTGGGGAAATCAATCTACCTTGACTTTTCTAAGGAAACCAGCTACTTCTCTCCATATGCTGCTAGCAGTGCAATCTCTTACTCAAGCAACGGTTTAACTGAAAGCTTCAAAGCCATGACTGATAATCCTTCCTTGAGGTCTAACTTCTATATCATGTACGGTAAGGTGGAGGTCAAGAGCAAAGTCGCAAAAGGGACGGGAATAATTTCAAACATGTTCTTGCAGTCTGATGATGGTGATGAGATTGATTTTGAATGGATCAGTGGTAAAACCAAGCTTGTCACAACTAACTATTTTGGTAAAGGAATCACTGGAAGTTACGACAGAGGATATGATAAAACCGTTAGTTTTGATGTCACAGAAGATTACCACACTTACGCTATAGAATGGAGTAAGACTGCCATTACCTGGTCTGTGGATGGCACAGTAATCAGAACTTTGGAAAGATCGTCATGCGGTAGCAGTGGAGATCATCAATACCCACAATCTCCTATGAGAATCTTTATCGGGTTATGGGCAGGTGGTAACTCTGATAACGCAGGCACCGTAGAATGGGCCGGCGGCAAAACTACTCTCAATGGGGCTCCGTTCTACTTCAACACCAAATACATCAAGGTTTCCGACTACTCTACTGGTACTGCTTACAAATACGATGATAAAAAAGGCAACAGCATCAGTTCTGTTGGCGGTTCTATCAATGGGAGATCAGGTGCTGCATTTGTTGACTCTGTGAACTCTGACACCTACTCATATACCTCTAGCTCTATTTCTTCTTCCTCAACTACCACTAGCTCTTCCACGACAACTTACACAACTGCAACATACACTGCCAATGGAACTACCTACACTACAACATGTGGTGGCGAATGTAGCACATTAGCTGCGTACGGTACAACCCTTTCAGCCTTAACGACAGACAGTGTCACTAGCAGTAGTAGTGCGTCAGAAAGTTCCTCTGACATCTTTTCCACCACCATCTCCACCTCCAGCAACACTGTTGATACTGTAGCTTCTACGACCGGCACTTCGAGTGGTAGTACTAGTACTGCTTCCGCTAGTGCAACTGTGGATGCTTACTCCAGTTCTTCTGATACCTGGACCACCGAGTCTGTTACTAGAACATCAACAATCACTGCTTCTTATTTCACAACTATTCATGGTTCGGTAGTGACGGGTGTCAGTTATGGTGTGTCCACATATGCCGATAGCACCGATACTTACACAACCGAATTTATTCCTTTGACATCAACTGAGACCAATACTAATTTCGTTACCATCAGAAGACACCACTCTTCTTACTCTTCTTCTTTTTCTTCCTCTTCATCTTCGTTCGAAGAGTACAGCACCTTGGCAGCTATTAGCAACGAGACCTTCTTGGGAGCCGCCAACATCAATAGCGTATCCAGCATACGAATGATTACCATTGGATTAATTTCTTTATTGGGCGCTGCTATGTGCCTTTGAACGTGTTTCTTCTTAGAGTCACATACTCTCACATTTCGCTTCATCAGTATCTTCAATTCTGTTTTCATTGATTGAAAACACCACCGAACAGCCTAGTTCTGTGTGTATTATTAGTTTCACTCCACCTTACTCATTCTTTTTACAAATAAACAGTTGGGATTTATAGTCAGTCAGCTAAATCTCGTATTTTCTTCACGTACATGGCGCACATGGGGTGCTTGAAACACTCTGCATTCTTAATAGGCATCCCTGTCAAAATCAAACGCTCCACGTTGCTTTCTTAGTGAATCCAGAAAACATTATTACCATAGTCAACTGCACCATAGAAGCTTGAAAAATGCGTCGCAATAGACCTAACTATTGATTGATGGGCCTCACAACCGGCTTCTTCACATCACTAGTAAACATCCATCTCGTACAAACAGGTTTCATGTTGGTTTGTAAAAGAAAATTTTTTTTTTGCGCGCACCCGAAAGAAAAATGAGGCAACAGAAAACAAAAAATGATGATCATACAAGCCGAGCACGCGTATGCAGGGGATAATGATGATTCGTTTACCATAATCAAATCTATTTCATTTGATGCAACAACCACTCACAAGATAACCTTTCAATATGGTATCTGCTCCTGAACTCAATAAAGTAAGTATAATGAGAGTTATTTGTTTTGTGAGCATAAATTTATTAACATTGACATAAGTATATGGATAAATCATTAAGCATTCAGCTAAATGGAAGCCGAAAGATAATAGGAACTTTGAGAGGCTATGATGTCTTTTTGAACTTGACCTTGGACGATACGGTCCAGGTTTTGAAATCCGGGGAAAAGATTATGGTTGGGTCGTCAGTTATCCGAGGAAACAGTATTTTGTCAATAGAGGTGTTGGATAAGATATGAGTTTGAGCCTTTGTATCGAGTATAGCGCTTTGCGCTACAAAATGTGCCTGTATAGCGCAAAGCGCACATTTTGCAATCAAAGATGACTCAACATTATGCGGAACAACAGCAACAATGAGGTGGGCTAACTTGATTGTTGGTACCGCTGCTATAATGTATACATCATGAGCCGCTTTCGTTATTCCCGGCACTGTGTTAATATTAACTACAATGTTCTTTAGATTGAAGTAACCTAGTTTATAATATATGTTTAAGTTTAATGGCAAGTTAAAATGCTATATAATGCAAGAGAGAAGAGAGTGAGCAGGTCTATAAGGGATAATTTCAAAGCTTTCTCGTGCTTGGTTTGTCGAAACGTATAGCCATCTCAAACCCTTCATTACTGTAGCCACACTTCTCGTAGAATTTGATGTTCTTCTCAGCACAGTCGAGGATGACTTTGTAGCAACCGTTTTCCTCCCCAATAGCAGTAAGATGCTTGATTAGATGATAGCCTAATCTGTGTCCCTGTTCCTCTTTTGACACTGCAATGTCTTCGATGTGCCCTACTTTCCCGCAATTGTGAATGAACTTTTGTTCTATGAAAATAGACCCCACTGCGGCAACAGTGTCCTTGACTGTATTGATGATTACCACGGTGTTGTATACATCTCTGTGGGAGTTCAAGTAGTCAACGGTTTCGGCAAACTTTTCCTGAGTGAGGTCACCCACGGTCGTCAAAACACTCAATGCGTTGGTGACGCCCTCAAAATCTTTGGCTTCAACGTGTCTGATTGTGTATCCCGTTGGTAATTCGCTCATTGTGTAGGCCGGGATAGTTAGTGTGAATATGAAGAAGAGATTAAGTGTGGCCAATATTTTTACAATTGACTTGATGGTAGAATATTATTATGCCTCGAGAAAAATTTTAAATGATGGTGATGGTGATGGTCCTAAATATATATACCAAAAATATAAAAATAAAATGATAATGTCAACACGGAGATCTCTCGCTGGATATAAAAACCAAGAGAAATGACCCGGGATGTGAAGAAATATTTGAAACACCCAAAATAAACGAAGGCGACACATCCATCGACCCTCTGTTTCTATTTTTATATTCCCGTGAAGGATTTGTATCCTTGGATCGGTTTTTAGTTGTTTCGCTTGAGCACCTGTTTGTGGAGAGAATTGCTACTGGCCACTTTCGTAAAATGGGGTGGACCACCGTTTTGAAGAAAAATAAAGAGTGAGGGGAAGGGGGTTGAGGGGTGAACTTGGATTGATACCATTATCACGGGTACATATGACCCAGAAAAATTTTACTGCCTTGAAAAATTTCAAGATCGGACTCACAGTTAACGTGACACACAGACGAGTGCTTAGATACAACATATAGAGGGGCACAGCAAGTGAAAACCGACAACAATGTACCTCAGGATCCATGGAATCCGGTACCCACTGGTGGCTAGAAAATGCAAGCGGTTTTCAACAAACGCATGGGTTGCACAGGAGATCCGGCTCGAGGAGCTTGACTCTAAGTGGGCTGAAAGATGGAGAAAGATTTCTCCAAACGGGACTTTGAACCCGGTTCAGAACAACGAAAACGGCGACAAGTTATACCTTCTATCCATGTTTCCGTATCCATCAGGGATGCTCCACATGGGCCACTTGCGTGTTTATACTATCAATGACGTGCTTGCCAGATACAACAGGTTAGCAGGTAAAAACGTGATAAATCCAATGGGCTGGGACTCGTTTGGGTTGCCTGCCGAGAATGCGGCTATTCAGAGAAATGTAAACCCCAAAGCATGGACAAACTCTAACATCGCCAAGATGAAGAATCAAATGAACAAGATGTTGACGACTTTCGACTGGGAAAGGGAGTTGAGCACTTGTAACAGAGACTACTATAAGTTCACTCAAATGATATTCTTATGGCTATACAAGGAGGGGCTTGCGTATAAGAAAATGAAGGAGATCAATTGGGATCCTGTAGATCAAACAGTGCTTGCCAATGAGCAGGTGGATGCCGACGGGAAGTCGTGGAGAAGTGGGGCCAAAGTGGAAAAAAAGTTTCTTGACCAATGGTTTCTCAAAATCACCGACTATGCTTCTGAATTGAGTGATGATCTTGTCAAGTTAAAGGATTGGCCAAAGAAGGTGAAGTTGATGCAGAAGAACTGGATTGGAAAATCTAAAGGCGCTAGCATCAGATTCAAAATCTCTATCGCAGATAAGGCTGATGCAGAAACTTTGGCTGACGTTCCGTCATTCATCGAGGTGTTCACTTCTAGACCAGATACTTTGTTCAGTGTTCAATACCTAGCATTGTCGATCGACCATCCAATATCAGAAGCACTTGCAAAGGATAATTCCGCATTGGCTGACTTTATCACGAAGTCGAAACAGGAAGAGGTCAAAAACTCATTTTCTCACGAAAATGAAGATAAGAAATATAAAAACAAGTCCGGATTCAAGTTACCAAGTTTGACAGTGGAAAATCCTATCACCAAAGAAAAGACAGTTGTTCCTGTTTTTGTTGCTCCATATGTTCTTTCAAGCTACGGTAATGGTGCTGTGATGGGCTGCCCTGCCCACGATGAAAGAGACTGGGAGTTCTGGAAACTAAATATGCCAGGAAAGGAAATAATAAGATCGGTTGATCCTGTGGACGCAAATGCTATCATTGAAAATCAGCCTTTCACTTCCAAGGAAGGTGTTCTCAACTCACATTGTGATCCAGAATATGTCGGTTTAACGACCAAAGATGCATATGCCAAAATAATTAGCAAGCTTTCCGAGAAGAACTTGGGTCGCGAGACCTATAACTACAAATTACGTGATTGGTTGATATCCCGGCAGAGATACTGGGGATGTCCTATCCCAATAGTGTACTGTGACGATTGTGGTTTGGTTCCTGTTCCAGTAGAGCAATTGCCTGTTATCTTACCAGAAAACATCCAGTTTACCGGCAAAGGGAACCCATTGGATTCTCACGATGAGTTCAAAAACTGCAAGTGTCCAAGATGTAATAAAGATGCAAGAAGGGAAACTGATACCATGGATACCTTCATGGACAGTTCATGGTACTACTTCAGATATCTTGATAATCAGAACAGTAGTTTGCCATTTAAGAAAGAGATCGTTGATACAATGATGCCTGTCGATATATACATCGGGGGTATTGAACATGCGATCTTGCATTTGTTATACTCAAGATTTTTAGCTAAGTTTTTGACTAAATCAGGCAGATGGAACGGTGCCGTTACTCAAGGCAACGCTGGTGAGCCATTCAAAAAATTGGTGAGTCAAGGAATGGTGCACGGAATGACTTATCTTCATCCAATCACCAAGAAGTTTTTGAGGCCAGAAGAGCTAGACTTGTCTGATTTGAGCAAGCCGAAATTGATTGAAAAAGATTCAGAAGGCCACACTTTAATTCCGGAAGTGACCTACGAAAAGATGTCGAAATCGAAATTCAACGGGGTGGATCCTATCAATTTTATCAGTAAATATGGGGCGGACTCCACTAGAGCTCATATTTTATTCCAGGCTCCTGTTGACCTTATTCTTTACTGGGATGAAAACAAGATCAGTGGTATTCAGAGATGGCTCAAAAAGATTTTCAAGTTGAGCGACTCAATCGTAGCTAGATATAAGAGCGAAAGTAATTTGCTTGCCTCTAATCCTGCTGACTTTGATATGTTATTGAAATCAAATGAGACATACATCGCTCAGGGCAAGACTGACTTCAACTCAAAAGAGATCGAGTTGTTTAATTTTGTGCAAACGTATTTGAAACAAGTGACCACTGCACTTAGTGATGATTTGACATTGAATACGGTAATCTCCGACTTTATGAAGCTAACAAATACATTGGTGTCACACGCTGATGGTACCAATCCAAGCGAATCGGTCGACATTGAGTTGCTTTTCAATAGTTACCAGAAGCTATTGACTGTTATCTCACCAGTGTGTCCGGTGACTGCAGAGGAGGTCTGGGAAAGCTTGCAATCACGCCTTTTACCAAAGTCATCTTGGAAGACCATCTTCAAGCAGCCATGGCCTGAACCGCTACCAAAGAAAGAAATTTCAGTTACGAAATTCAAAGTCATGATCAACGGCAAATTCAAGTTCATGTTTGAGGCGGACAAGGATTTGGTCAATAGACCGGAAAGCAAGGTGTTAGCAGAAATTCTTCTGAAAACTGAAGATGGCCCAAAGTACTTGGATGGAGTAACTGTTAAACGGACAATAATCAAACCCAAAGCAATCTGCTTTGTGATTTAGCAGGTCGATCAGGTATTCTGTAAATAAACCTTGTATGTATATATACAATCTTTATATATATATAAAGATCTTTCTTACGCCTCAATAGATATTTAAGAAGGAATGTCAAGATATTCAATCCAGTTTGTTCAAAAGAAACAGACACGATACACAAAGTACGAAGCCAATGACGTTAAGCACTAATTTACAAATGTGCCAACAATACTTGGTTACTGGGTTCCAAAAACATTTTCCACTAATATACAAATTCCCGATATCAATCCTTTCTCACTGATGAGATAACCTAATAATTCATTCAAATCGCAGTACTTGCCGATGAGCGCTTTTCTTTTTTGCACATTAACCACAGAATCATTCGGGCTGACAAGAACTTTGATATTTGACACTGGATCTGATGCTCCAACAGCGTCATTATCAGGCCTCTGATCGTAGTCAAAAAATAATCCCCATGATATTAGCAACGAAAACTCATATTTTTCTTGATCAGGATGAATACTTATCTCATGCAAGTTTTTGAAAAACTTGAGCAAGAGAAAGAGCACATTTTTTCTGACTAGGTGATTACCATCAAATTCAAATTGGCCGTTGATTTCTAGAAGAAACTCGTCTATTCCCCCGGAAAAATCTAAGTAGTAGAAGAGCTTTTTGAAAGGAGACTGGAACTCGCTTATAGAGCCCAGATCCAATTCGGTCAAAAACAAGCCATTTTGATCGAGAATCTTGAATATCAAAGCCAACTGGTGCGCAATTTGGCAATAGTTTTCCACGCATATCCCTTTAAAATCCTCAAAGTACTCCATGAGCCTTAATAAAGTTATGATTCTCTTCATCAGCAGCACCGAATAGTTATTTAAGCTTTGCAAAAATATGGTAAGGTCAGCGTTCTCATATAGGAGTAGATCGTAGCTTTTATTAGAGAGATCTAAGTGCTCGATCGAGGGGTCGCGACTACCTGTCGCCAGTGAGATTGATTTCGTATTGCGCATAGTATTCTCAAAAGTAATACGGTTTATACTGGTGCCAGAGACCTGCGCTGAGCCACTCTTACTGATTGAACCATGCACAATTTTATCATCAAAAGAGTCTTGAGAGACTATTCTGAAATATTTACCTATAGTTGGGCCAATCTCAATCAACGGAAGGCCATTCACAGACAAGTGCGAGAGATCTCTCATCTTACAATGGCATATCCTCTTTTTGAGCGTATCAATTCTCAACTCAAAATTGAATCGAAAAATGTTCTTGAACTCGCAAACATATCTCATCACTCGCGCATTAGCGAGGGTTTCTTGAATGACACTTTCAATTCTCATGAAAGGTGTAAACTTTTTGAGAACGCTTTTACGAAGAGGCCACGAATAAGAAATTGGGAAGACACCAAACTTTTCCAAATCATGGATTACAGGGGAAAAGGCAACGTTTCCTGCAGCATATCCTTCTGTATTCAGATTCTCAGCAATAATGCTAATTAGGTCCTTTTTGTAATTTATTGGTACGGTATTAAATGATTGGGACGGCTGTCTCTTAGATCGCAATTCCTTTAACTGAGCCTTCAAAAGGCGGTTGATTTTCAAAAGGTCATCTTTATCGGCGGAGGCAGAATTCACTTGTACCGTTGGACTATTTTGTCGATCAGTTTGATTGTTTATTGCGTCCTGATGGGCTGGTGCCTGCTCGGACCTTATTTGAACTAGAAGCTTTTCGATAACGGCAACGTTGTCGCCTTCAGGCGAAGGTTTGGAGCTAGCCACGTTGGCTTGTGTGATTCTCTTTCTGGACAAAACAGCTATCTCCCCCGAATCTATAGAGATTTCCTGGAAGAAGGAGTTGCCATGAACATCCTGATCGAGCGATGAAGAAGAAGACTCCGGTAGGTTGCTGGAATCAGACTGAATAGCAGAGATATCCACAAAATCAGAAGACATTAGCGGCAACCCATAATTTTTCTCATTATTTGTAGTCATTATATGGGTGTATTGTCCTTGGTTGTTTTATTTGTCTTCATATCCTGGTTTAATATGAAAACATTTATAAGCAACGCGAAATGCTCAAGTGCGGTTATATTGAAAGAAAAAATCATAATAGCGTTCTTGTACCATAATGATGGATCATCTAAAATGGGTTTAACGTTAGTGATCACTATGCGCCTACTGTGATGGTCAGTCAGTCACCTTTGGTCAGATCCTGAACAGCTGCTAGGCTTCCATTTTCTAAGTAGCAGGCAATTAGTTTTCCTCGACCGTTTGTAGCTTTGAATTTTTTATTTTGCACTCAAGGGCTGCAAGGGTTAATCACCGACTTATGAATGGTAACAAAAAAAAGTTGTTCAAAGCCAAGGCTGGGGTTTTCGCTAAGGAGATCTCAACTATGGGAACAACATTTTCGAGCAGTTTTTGCTTACACAATACCCGTGCTGTACGTAATCATCGCCACTACGTGATATCAGATATTAGGTATTGATGCTCAACAAGGATTTGTACCTGTCCTCGGAGTAGATGCTACAAGCCTTGCTGTTTGCTGAAGCCACTTAATTCATGTATGTATTGTGCACATGTGCAAGCGTAACTTTTTGCTGTAGGCATGCAACGTTAACGCACTAGTTTAATCCTTAGCCTTATTGGGCCATCAACTAACTGCCACGCTCATCACTTCAGATCGACGAAACTAATGAAAAATGAAACATAAATTGAGAGATCTAAAACCCTAGCACCTCTTGTAGCCGATATGCCAGATTTATGACACACTGCGAATTAGCGTAAGCCATCAATATGACTGTTGCAAATAAGACACCTGTAAAGGCGATCTTGTTCGATATGGACGGAACGTTGATCAATACCGAAAATATTTCAATAAAGCAGTACGAAAAAGTGTTACAAGAAGAGTTCAACACAGGTCCCATTAGTCATGAGATGACTCTCAGGTTCCAAGGACTAACTGGTATCAACATTTGTCGTGTGCTAATCGACCAGTTTGGTTTGGAAGGGAAAATTACACCTGAGGGCTTCTACAAGCTAACTTCCACAGAGGAACAATTGCGATTGTTCAAGGACTGTGATTTCATTCCAGGAATTCAGGACTTTTTGAAGCACGTCAAAGAGAACAAAAACCTTCCTCTTGCCATTGCCACTTCATCCACGTCCATTAAGTATGACTGGAAAGTCGGGCATTTGAAGGAAGATGGATTCGATTTATTTGATGTTGTTGTTTGTGGTGGTGATCATCCTCTCTTGAAAGACAAGGGAAAACCAAGACCCGATATTTGGTTGCACACTTTGGATAAGTTGAATGAGTATTTTAATTTAAAGGGAACAGAGGCAGAGATAAAGATCAACGAGTGTTTGGTGTTTGAGGACAGCGTGAGTGGAATCCAGAGTGCGATAGATTCAGGAGCTCAGAGTATTTGGATTCCTAACTCAAAAGAGATCTTGGGTGCTTTGAGCCAAGAAAAGAAAACCTATTTTGAAAAGCATTGCGCGGATATCGTTGCAAATATTGCAGAATTGGATCTAAATAGGTACGGGCTATGAATTTGCGTCGAGATGGTGCATCAAAATGAAGAGAAATACACGTGAAGTGTTGAACCAAAACGATCAGACCACCTTAAAAGATGCGGGTAAAGAATCTTATACAAAGTGTGTAGCGTTAAACCAAAATGACCTTATTCAATTAGAAGATACGAGTAGAGAGTAACATCCAAATTCCTAGCTAGAGAAGAGAAGAAGAGAAAGATAACAAAGAAGAAAGATAACAAAGGAGAAATAAAACAAAGAAATAAAATAAAGAAATAGAACAATAAAACAATAAAATCAAGGTAAAAACAAAAAGGTTACATTAGTGCAAGTTTTTCATGAATGACATCTTAGTCTTTAAGCCTTTGTTTGCACCACCTAGACCGCCATTGAGTGTGCTGCTGTCGTCACCAAATTGAGATCTTGGGACATCGGAGTATTGGTCGCTGAAACTAGAGTAACCTCTTGATGACTGCATATGTTGCGATTGCTGATTAGTGGTAAAGTGGTTGTAGTCCTCGTCCATGCGAACCACGTTGTTCTCAAGAATAATTGGGATTCCAGGCAAGAGGATATCAGAATCGCATGTTGCGAGCATGCAACTGGAAATGAACCCGTAAAGAGCCATCCACGTTTTTTCTAGCGTTGGAGTATATACCTGACCGTAGATATCGTGCAATGATTGGTTTATAGCGTTACCAAGAAGGTTGTAGACCAAGTTAGAGCTATTGAACATACGATCATGGAGACGGCCCAATTTGAAAAGGTATTCTTTGATGCTTGTCAAGTTCTCCAAACTAAATATACACGTGCGGAAAATTCCGATGAAGGAAGTGGTTAAGTGTGCCGTAGTAGGCAATAATCCGACTACTTCTGGGTCTTCCCTAGATATGTACTCCTGTACTCTAAGCCAGAAATCAGGGGCCTGAAGAGTGGAAGAGAAGGAGGGTATCTCGGTGATATCTTCACAGAACGCAGGACCCAAAACTTTTGAGTGCACCTTGATAGTGGTTTGCTTTTCGCCCCAGGACCATCTCAACAAACGGGCTTCAGCAGGATCAAGCTTCAAGTCTAATTCGTCAATGATTTGTTTTTGAGTCATTCTGATCACTTCGCCTTTGCCATCAATGTTCGAAGAGGATGCAATAGATGTGCTTTTGACACTACTGCTGCTACTAGCGTATTGATTACTGCCACTATTGGCTGATTGTACAGTAGAGGGCCTGCCAGAAGAGCGTGCCTGGGTGCCACTGTTGTTCATTAAGGAGGAGGCAGCGGTAGAGTTTGCATTAAGACTGGCAAGTGAATAAGTATTTTTGGTAGATCCAAGAGTGTTGGTAGCAGTTGACAAGATTGAGTCCGTTTCGGAAGGCACTTTCTTAGCCTCAGAAGTCATTGGGCCCGAGGAGGAGTTCATCATAGAAGAAATTGGCATCGCAGGGAGAGGAGGAGCAGCAGAAGTGCGAGGGTTAGATAGCTTTGAGACCGACGCAGGTGAGTTTTCCCTTGGAATTTCTTTGCCATCCTTTCCGTTGTGTGACGAATTACTGTCAAAAATGGCGAGATCTTCACCATCACCAGAGTAACGCTCTGTCTTCTTGAAATGAAAGTAGCTTTTGTGCTTTCTGGCGTTTTTGAGCATGTTGATGTATCTTTGTGAAGTTTACTACGAGTGTGTTGAGTAATGACAGAGTCAGAGTTGTTGCAAGGGTGATGAAAAGCAGAACAAAGAGAAGAAGATTCAATCACCGCAAGAAAAGATGATACGCGAGCTTTTTTATAAAAATACACAGTACGTAGTTCGCCAGGTATTATAGAAATGTATCCCTCGACAACAGTATAGTTCTATTGTTTAATTGTCACTTATTGAAAGTGAAAGAGGATCGCTAGTGCCTAATTGTATCCCGTTCAAAGATTGGAGGTGCAGAAATTTAAAATCAGGTTAGTGTGGGATAGCCTCATAAAGTTTGGGACTAAAACCTATCGGCGATTATTGCAACACTATTATTACAGGCTCGGCCCCCAAATGGGCAGATTTGCGTGCTGCAGGCTGAAATTGACGACGATTTTACTGGCCCGAGGGCTTGACGTGAGAATGGGACGTATTATGTTGGCAACAGTTTTCAAAAAGCAATATTAATCAGCCGGCACAAACGCCTGCTATTACTAAAAAAGAGTTGGAGGGATTATACCGAGAGTATTTCTCAGTTGTATACACCGGTGAAAACGGTACTCGCAACAAGGCTGACACGAGGATGCTCATATACAACCATAAAAGACCCGTCAGGGCCCGCAGAAATCAGGAAACTCGGAGAGACCTCAGGTCAATGATGAAATTTAGCAATCCACTAGTTCATTTATCCTCGAAACTAGCACGCATCGATCAATGAACCTGTCCAGGGCATGGGTTCTCATCTCTCAATGGCGCACTATCTAGGCAGAAAACTCTAAACCCTCAGGCGATCTAAAAAGCAATTTTTTGATTTTGAAAGTAGATCTAAATTTTGCGACTTTGAGCAACTTTTTACTTTAATAACCTGATGAGCAATACTGCTACTTGACACACGCACTGAGTGCAAAAGTAGTTTTACAAAATCGGCTGCAGGTTCCCTATTATTTGGGATTTTATAAAATGGTGTTTGCGATGAAGAGAAATGTCTACATTTGAATATCTGATGCTGCGAATAAGAAAAACAAGTGATAGCAGATGGGCATATATCTAGTTAGGTTGAGCCAAGCTATTTCAGTTAGCGCAGCTCCACCATCCAGCTTTAAGGTTCTGCACTTTTGGCTTTCTGATTCTACCTAGATCTGCAATTTGACGCTATCAAATCAGGTTGCCTAGTACAAATAAAGTACGTAATTCTTGTTAAGTGAATACGTATGGCTGCAGCTTGTAATTTTTTTTACAATCAGAAACAACAAAGCCTATAGGCTATAATTATAACTGTATATGAGGTTATTCGCTTCCCGATTTGCCAAACTTGCGTAATTGTACTTTGTTGTATTCGAGGTTTAACTTGAACTGCGTACTCCGCTTTGTGGAAGTTATGAGACGCTAAGTGAGAAGTTGATCAGATAAAGAAATCAAAAAGGGTACCACCAGTCATCCCATAAAAACTGGTAGATCTGCCTCTTGATTGGTCCTGAAGATCGCCAAACCGGACACATACGAGCATTTTCGCAGACAAACTTTTTGTTTATCGGCTTTGCATTTGGTGTTTGAAATGCCTCCAATCTTCCAAGTGTCAGTGCCTTAGCCAATCGTTTTGATGTGCACCCCTGACCGTTTCTCAACAAAAAAACAAAAAACAAATATCGTACCATATGTTTCTTGCCGCGTTGATATCATGAATTCAATAACATCTTTACTCTACGGGTTTTTATACTCGGTAGTGTATTGATGACAAACTTCGATGACGTTGCGTTTGTTGCTGCCACAACAGTATTCATCATTATGAGTCAAGTACAAATTCAAAACGGCAAATCGCACAAAAGTGTATTCATTACCATCACATCGTAACTATGATCGATTTTGGGTATATGAATACGGGTCAAGCCATTTTAGTCAACGCATCAGAAAATTGTGATCGATTCTAATAGTCGATTATGATTACTGGAACAGATCGATTTTCCCTTTGTCCAAAATACAATGTTCGTTCTTTGTACACGTATATTATAGATATCAATTGATCAACTTAATGCAAAGACGCTCATTGAGCATGCAACATCAGCTGTTACGCAGAATGCAAACCACGACAGAAAGATAATATGCCGGTAGGGCCATCAAAGAATATTAGAGCAGAGCTTCTCGATGATTGGACGGGACTTTGGATCCACCAGGCTGATGGAGTTGCATTTTAACAACACTGTTGATAGCTTTGGAAGCTTTTCGAGTCCGCTAACATGCGTTATCCCGTTAAAGCTAAGATCCATACTTTCCAAGCTAATCAATCCAGCGAGACCGTCTAAGCGGGTGAGTTTATTGTATGAAAGTTTGAGCAGTTTGAGATTTTTCAAGTGCGACAAGTTGTTGGTGTTAGGTATTCGATTGTATCCAATATCAAGATGCTCCAATTGTGTTAGATTCTCCAACCCCTCAATTTTCTCGAGTTTGTTTCCAAAAAGCTCCAAACGACGCAATTCTCGGCATTCGTGCAAGTTTTCCAACCTCGAGATGTTGTTACTCGATAATTTCAAGACCCTCAAACGTTTTAGCACCGTCATACTCGGAGGTATCACAGATATATGGTTGTTTTGGACGTTAAAAAACTCAAGCTGTGTGAGGTTTGTGAATCCTCGCAAATTTTCGATCTCGTTATTTCCGAGCGAAAGCGTAGTTAACCGCGTCAAATTCTCAAGATTCTCAATCTCCTCGATTTTATTGTGTTCAAGATTGAGTTCCAGCAACTCAGTTAAACGTTCTACATTCTCAATTTTTTTGATGTCGTTGTGCGACAACGACAAATGTTTCAACCGCGGTAACTGCAGAATACACGCAATATCAGCAATCGAATTGTCTTTTGCCTCAAATGATTCTAGCGACGGGAAATACTTTTGGTCAATATTGTAGATCTCTTTCAAATGTCCGCTTCCGCCCAAACTCAACTTTTTCACAGCAGGCAAAGCAATCAACGATCCGTCCATAACTTCAAAAAGCTTGGGGATCTTCAAAGTCTCCAAAGATTCGTATTCATGACTGTCATGGAATATTTTGAAAGGCTTGTCTACAATTTCATCAGAGTATACTGTCAAATGTTTCAAACGATGACTGTCTAATAGAGCGAGGTTGAGATAGCTTCCTGTGAACTCTTTCACAGGACATTTTTCCGCTAATGAGAGACGAATATTAGGACACGCAATCTTTAAGGATTGCAACAGTCTGAACCGACCAACGAATCTGGAAATACGGTCTATTGCATTCTGGTTTTTAGAAGCATTGGTTTTCGCACGTTTTCGGTTTGAAATAGTCATAGAGTCTTCAGAATGTATGTTCGTGCATAATGCTTTATGATTGGCCACTAAAGAGTCTGAGAAAATCACATTCTGGCACACAATCATCACATTTTTGATGAAGGCAAATTCTGCGGAAAGGAAACTTTCCAACTCGGAAGGACCCAATATCCAGCAAACCTGCGAGTAGTTTTCTATATAACGTTTGCCCCATATAGTAACTTCAAAGGGCACATTCCAGTCGTGCAAAGTGATCTCTGCGTTTTGGCAGATTAACAGCTCTACTACTGTCTTTATGCTCTCATCCGGGGTATCTTCAAGGGCCGTTGCAATGTTTGCAAAGTCCGAGATCGAAAATCCTTCAAAAATCTTGATGATTACCTCGTTGGGAAAGCTGTCAAAGCCCACCATTTGCTCCACGTCTCGCTATTTTAGCGGTTGCACCTCTTCTGCTTATGTGGAAGCGATGACACACAGATCAAGTCTTTAAGTCCCGCGGATCGGCTCTGATGCAGAGCAACTGCAATTGTAATTTTCCGGGAATTGGTCGAGATCACAAGGATCGGATCAGAGTTTAGAAACCAGTAAGTCACTTTTCTGCATAACCTGAAGAATCAATTTCCTCCAGACACAAGCCGCGACTGTTAGAAAGCTTTCCGATCTGTTGATGCGAACACTGTGGGAAAGGAAAACTCCATTATGGAATTTACCGTCAATTTGAGACTGAGACATGTTTTGCGGTTTTGCAGTGCGTGTAGTATATTGTGGACAGAAGTTCTTTAATTTGAAAAAGCCAGGAAAATTTTCAGACTACAGGAAAGAGTCATCGAAAATCAATTTACGTCTCGAAGTAATAGCTCGTGGAGGGCATCTCTGACTGGAATACAAACATTTGAGAACATTGATTTCATATCATACCAGTATATCTGTACAAATAATATGTCCGTTGCTGTAACCAGAACCAATCTTGAAGGAAATTTGAAGTTGATCGCCACAGGGAAGGTGAGAGATATCTATGAGGTTGACTCGAAGACATTACTCTTTGTAGCTACCGACAGAATTTCCGCCTACGATGTGATCTTGAACAACGGGATTCCCAACAAGGGTAAAATATTGACGCAACTCTCGCTTTTCTGGTTCAACTACTTGGCAGACATTATGCCTAACCATTTGGCCTTAACCGACAACGTCGATGAGTCCAAATTGTTTGCCAAATTGCCAGCAGTTTTGAGCGAGTCTAAGTTCAAGTCCCAATTAACCGGCAGATCGTTGCTTGTCAAAAAGATGAAATTGATCCCTTTGGAAGTTATTGTCAGAGGTTACATCACCGGTTCTGCTTGGAAGGAATATACAAAATCGGGCACTGTGCATGGAACCAAGATGCCTGCTGGCATGAAGGAGTCTCAGGAGTTTGAAACCCCAATTTTCACACCTTCTACCAAAGCCGAACAGGGTGAGCATGACGAAAACATTTCCATTGAGAAAGCTATTGAAGTTGTTGGTTCCAAGGAATTGGTGTTTAAGATCCAGGAATTGTCGATCAAGCTTTACCAAAAGGCTAAGCAGTACGCCAAAACCAAGGGTATAATTATTGCCGACACCAAATTTGAGTTTGGGTTGGACGAAAACAACAACATTGTGCTTGTTGACGAGGTTCTTACCCCTGATTCGTCCAGATTCTGGTCTGCTGCTTCCTACAAGATCGGACAAGGCCAAGATTCTTACGACAAGCAATTCCTCAGAAACTGGCTTACTGTCAACAAATTGAACGGTGTTGACAATGTCACTATACCGGAGGACATCGTGAAGCAAACCAAGAGCAAATATGTCGAGGCTTTAGACACATTGACCGGCAAGACGTATTCTTTCTAAGCAAGTATAAGTACCAAATTCAGTTTCGATTTGGAAGATGAGCTTTGCATAATTTTTTTAAATTAATAGAGAATGGCAGTAAAAATATAGATCGCCCTGTAATTTGAAATGCAATGTAAGACCAAGGCCAAAGATGCGAGCTGTTTTGATACTGAACGTCCCTCAATTCATTCAATTACCATGATACATTGAGACAAATTTTCAGATATATTACTAAAATCCGCTTTACGTACAATCTAAACTTGTAAGCATGAACAATTGTATCTCTCACTGAAACTCTATCTTTGCATTGCCCAAGTTGTGTTCCTTCATATAATCAGGACCCATCTCCTCGTATTCCTGTTTTGTCACGTAGTTGCTGTGATTGGCCTGGTTTCCGGCCCATCTCTTCATACCTTTCCATGGATCTAAGATCGGGTTCTCGGCTCTACGGACATTGTACTGAGCTCCAGTAGGCAAAAAGCTTTTGAACTCTCTGGCCAATCTGAGATCAAGCTTTTTGTACTGCGAATGGCCACCGGTTAAAAATATATCGCTGGTTACTGGGCACCTTTTCAAAACCTCCTCTGATGCCTTGTAGTAGCCCTCCGATGGGAGTCTTCTCAAAATCAAGTTTTCGCATATCTCCACAACTCCTGCTTGGTCTAGTCCCGCAATATGAGGCTGTATGAGAATTTCTGGCATCTTTATTCTTTCGAGATTGATGTGGATCTGATGCTGTTCGTGTTGATCTTCGGGGTCGTATTTGCGTGCGCCACGCAAAAACTTGTGTATTATAGATTTCTGCCAGTTGTATTCTGAATTGAAAAGATCTTCCTTGTTGAAATCAGGATCAAACTTCAATAACACTTCCTCCAAGTGGTTGAGCTCGTTGTCTTCAAGTTCAAGTTCATCCTCATCATCGACGTTAGCAATATCCCTATAAATCAGCCAATCGTCATCGTTGGCACCAAAAGTATCGTTTGGATCGTTATCTATCGTGGCTTTCTTGATGGATCTCTTACTTCTGCTACTACGTTCACCAGCGATACCTGTTCCACCGCCGAAAGCACTGGAACCTCCTGCAATATTACTCAAAGAGGATGACGAGGCATTTCTTGAAGCGTTTCTAGAGGATCCTGATCCGCCCTCGGCTGCCAAGTTAGCAATATTTTTCATTCTGATCTGTGCGGCATGGGACTTACGGTCGCTTAATTCGGCCTTCAACTTCTCCCTTTGTTTCTTTCTGTCAACAATGCTTTTCAACCTGGCTCTTTTTTCTTCTAACCAGCCGGCCAAATCCTTATCTCTCCATTCCTTCTCCTTTTGCTCCTGCTCTTCCTTTCTCTTCTTTTCAAGAAGCTTCTCCTCTTTAGCTTTCTTGCGTGCGTCGTAGTTGGCCTTCTTGAGCTTTTGCTTCCTTTTTTCCTTGATCTGGTCTTCCGTTAATTGGTCGTCAGGAGTATCCACCAAGTCAAAGACAGGCTCTTCGGCCTCCTCCATTTCACCAATATCCTGGTGTCTAGCACGTTTCAATGATTTCTCCAAGTTGTACATATATTTGTTGAAATCCTGTTCATCGTCAAACCCCTCAGTGCTCAAAGTCGAGAGTATATGTTTTTTGCTGACTTTGGTGGAGGAGCCGTATAGTTTCTCCTTTAAGTCCGTATAATACTGGAAATCGGCCTCTTTCTGAATAAGCTTCTCCAAACGCATCTTTTGAGCCTGTTCTTGTAATCGCTTACCCTGTTCTCTTCTCTTTTCGGTCTGTCTTTGGATTTCTTCTTCAGTCTTCTGCACGTGAACCACCTCTGTAAATGGAGCCTCGAGCACAATGTCTTTCTCGTTAAGATATCCCAAGTCTAGATAGTGTTCTGCCTCTTCCTGGTAATTTTCGGACGTGTAACAAAAACGGTTGATTATGTCTTCTGACTGGTAATTAGTCAATTTTGAAGGAAAATAAGGATACTTCAAATTTAACCATTTGGTCAAATATTCGCTTGCTGCATTACCACCCCAATCAATTCTCTTTGCAAACTTCAAAATTGGCTTGCTATCGATCACTGGGATCACGTTGGTCGATTGGTAGCCCGACCCAATGACAATTCCTGAAGATCCACCGTTATGGTAGAAAGAAAAAAGATCGTCTACACCAAACGCGACCTTCGGCACATTGTAGGCCTCAAATAAAAGCTGGTACGTGTTGGTTCTTTGAGAAAGAGGCGCACCCAATCTTTCATTCATCACTACGGGGTTGTCTACCCCACCTTCTGAGTCTACACTCAAATGGGCGAACGAGTAGTCGAGCATCCACTCAACATAGTCCCAGTTAGTGACAAATGAGCCGTCAAAAGGCGACTTGACAGATGAACGGAATGCTGGGTCCAAATAGCAGTCTTTTCCCACAAAGGTTAACGTTTTGTTGATTTTACGCTCTCTGTATCTTGCTAGCACTGTAGGGAACACCAAAAAGGGCAGGTCATCGTGCACAAGCCCCATGCGTGTCTGGTACGACCCAAAATCCAATGCTATCGGTACGCCGGTACGGTAGTTATTATAGTACGGCTCAGGGGTGACGGACACTTGCTGTGACGCCAATGGATAGATAGTCGGGGCAGGAAACCCATCTGATACTGGTTCTTTCTTAGCTCCTGTTGCAGTCATATTATAGGCAATATTATGATATGCAAGTGTTCAAAAATTAAAACAATTATTAACAGCCGTCACAGACTTTTGTTTTCTGCTGCTGTTGCTGTCCAATTTCTGTCCCGCTTACTCAACAACAAGTCGTGTTGATATCGCTGTGAATTTTCATTGTCAGTGGCCAAGCAGTGAAAATTGACAAAATTCCAGTTTTCAAGAACCTCAATATTGTACCATATGTGCTACTCACCCGCAAGATGTCTTCACCTTTACAAAACATCATATCATCAACATGATTCATTACTAGTCGTATAGAAAACAGAAAAACCACTATGGCTCTTGTAAGTACTCGGCAAGCTTTACAAGCTTTACTCCGACCCATATTGCGAAGAAAACATATGTGAATTCGACCGCGAGATCAATGATTGCACCCAGCATTGTCACTAACAAGACATACAATAAGAGGCCATCCTTCGCAGGACCGTATGTTATCGCGGCAACTAAAAGGGCCGTTTCAATTTGGAGATAGGGATAAAAGAGAATAAACCTCCGATATCGTGCTAAAACCTCTATCGGTAATATCAATGTCGCAGGAAACAAGCAGAAGTAAATGCCAAAAAGCTGTGGCACCTCGTACTCAGAACTAATTGCCAAAGCTTGAAGCTTCTCAAATCGCTTGAAAACAACGGTTTTTATAAATTGAAACTGGTATTGGAGGCTCCCGTTTTGTTCAGGTACCGGCACTGGTGATGCTTTATCAGCATCCGATTTTTTGCGGACATTTGACACCCGCGTCGGTGGCAACTCCTGTAGTTCTATGCTTTCTCCATCGATCACTATCCAGTCGCTCATGATGTTCCAGACGTAGTCAGTATTATGGTCACGGTGTATAGCAGTTGCTTATATGGTTTTGTCTCAACCGTTGATGTATATTTTGTTCAGTGTGTTTTCGGAACTTTGATTTGATGATTCGCAAGTTCGATGCCCTTAATGATTTAGTGATTTTCCTTTTTTTGCTTTGCAGCAAATTTGAGTTTTTCTATTCACCTAATAGTACAAGTCGTTGATGCTTGCAAGGGAACCTTTATGTATAATGGTAATCGTTAGTTGCTAGAAACTGTTTGAGTAATTCATACAATATAACGCTTTCATCTGTTTACATCAGTTCTCTGTTTGAAGCGGAGACATTGTCATTTTCTTGTCAAGTGACTTCAAACGCGGGGGAGTTGGTGGTGAAGTTTGATTTCTTGGAAAGTTTGAGCGATGAAGCGCAGTAAGACATCCTCACAGTGATGCTATTGGTGTACACGTTATTTATCTCTTTCGTGCGCATTCAAGTCGTTATACTCCAGACATTCAAGTCGTTATACTCCAGACAAACATTACAAGATCTGAAAAGTGTAACATAAATAATTTATTTATTAAACTAGAGCTGTATTGCACAAATTGAAATTAAATCATTCAGACTTCTTTTTCGAAGGTCTCTTCTTTCTCGCCTTTTTGGCTTCCATTGTCTTTAAAGAGTTCTCAATGAAAGGTTTATCTTGCTCCTCGTCAAATTCAGCAAAGTCATCCTTAATCAAACTCTCTTCCTCCTCGTCTGCTCTCAACAATGCCTCCTTTTCAGCGGCACCTGCTTTACTTTCATCGTGATGGCTAGCAGCAATCTTCTTGAACTTAGCAACGAAGAACCCATCAACGTTATAGACATGTGGGTAGTATCTCTTGGTCAATTTTAAGCTTGGATTGAAATGCTTTCCTCTGAAACTCGTAAAACCGTCTCTACCAATGTCCAATCCTGTCTCCACCAATTTGACGTTAGGACGCTTACGTAGAGCATAGTCAACAACAGCCTCGTTTTCCTCAACAGCGACAGAACACGTAGAGTAAACAATGTACCCTCCAGTTTCCGAGTGAGCATTCACGGAATCAATAGCAGACAACAACAACTGTTTTTGCAAATGTGGAATTTGAATGAAATCTTTCTCGGTTCTTGAGGATTTGACACTTTCATCTTTGGCAATCACACCTGTTCCCGAACATGGCGCATCTAACAACACTCTGTCAAATCCTCCGATAATCTTTGGAAACTCGCGAGCATCGTAATTACACACAATAGTGTTTTTGCAGCCTAATCTGTGGATGTTTGCAATAAGGGACTTAGTTCTGGCTTTGTTCGAATCGTTAGCGAAGACGCACCCGGTATTTTTCATCATGGCAGAGATATAGGTGGTCTTCCCACCTGGGGCGGCGGCCATATCAAGAACACGCTCGTGCTCTTGAGGAGCAAGAGCCATAACCGGCAAGAAAGACGATGCTGCTTGTAATATATATTGTCCCGACAAATATTCTGGAGTAGCACCGATAGGCACCTGAGAGTCGAAAATTTGCAACCCAACTTTGGTCCATTTACCAATAGGCTGCAAATTGACACCCTTATTTACCAAAGCTTGTGCCAAGTCACGTCTTCTGGTCTTTAAGGTATTGGTACGGATAGTAACAGGTCTGGAAATCTCATTGGCCTCGAAAAACTCCATAGCTTCTGTGATGTTGAAAAGATTAAGCAATTTCTCAGCCAAGAGTCTTGTGTAGCCGAAATACTCGCAAATGTCGTCCAAAAGCTGCTCAACATAGTCACTTCTCGTCTTCCCCTCCTCAGCAAGGTTTTTGAAATCCTCCAAAACTTTGGTTATTTCAATCATACGAGTACGTAATATCGTAACGTCTGTCTTTCCTCCGCCTTCAAGTCTTTCTCTTTCTTTTTCTTCTGGAGTTGGGAGAATCTTGGCTCTTGGGTTTTCTTCATTTGGAGCTTCACCATCTATAGACGTCTGGAATTCGTCCTCAGCATCTTCAAACTCGTCGGAGTCGGAACCATCGTCAGAATCATCGCTGTCTGCTGTCTCGCCTACTGCAGGGCCAAATAAAGCCTTATTTGTGTTCAATTCGTTCAATTCCTTCAAACTCTCGATATTTTCCTCGTGTTCATCGTCACTGAAAAGCAAGTTAGTAGCACCGTTTTCTTCAAACTCATCTTCGTCATCACTGCTACTTGCCACGTTAAACTCGTCGTTCAATGCGTCCTCGTCAAACTCATCGTTGAGTAGTTGAGCCTCCTCGTCATCCTCGTCATCAAACAAAGATTTCTTAGCCGCAGCAAGCGATTCATAATCAACTTCTGGCAAATCCGCGTCTTCCTCAATTTCCTTCTCTTCGGTCTTCTTAGATGATTTTTTTGATCTCTTCTTCGAGCCTTCTTTCTTACTATAGTTCTCCTTCTTTTCTCCACGATTCTTTGATTTGTGCTCGTGCTTTTTCACTTTAGAAGGCTCTTCCCCATCATCCAAATTATTGCTTGATCTCTTTCTCTTCAATTTTTTCTCTTCCTTGAGCGCACGACTCTTCTGGAATTCTTCCAAGCTTGGTGGAGGTCCTTGCTTATTTTTAGCACGTCTACCCATTTTTGTCCTTTCTTCTGATGTACAAAATTACCTTGTGATTGTTTGGTAAATCTTCATTAGCTGAGAACTACAAGCTATACTGCTAAAGTAATGCCTGAAATTTTCCTAATAAAAAAATTTTCAGACGAAATAAATCTATAAAAATTTTTTTTTTGATGAGATTACCCGTTGTAGATAGATGGGTATTCTCTGCGAAAAAAAATAATTTCGATGATGTCCAAAATTTTTCACTTAGTTGATGAAGCAGATTGACATGTTGAGAAGCCAATCTGTTCCAAAGCAGGTTAGACGCACTGTACAGCAAACAGAATAAGTAATGTCAGTTGAAAATAGTGAACCAATTCACAACCCCGACAAAACAGAACTTGTCCCTGTGACTGTTGAGGATAAGGATGTTTCGATGACTTTTGAGCAGACAAGTGATAAAAGCTCGAGCGAGTCCATTAAGATATCACAGATTGGGCAGCTCGAGCAAATCAACTCAATGATAGAAAAGGTAGTGCCTTATAGCAGTCTGCAAATAGAGAGCGACAACTTCGACTGCAAAAACTATGTGAAAAACGATAAAGTCATTCAAGAGAACGAGTGGGTGCTCATCAAGCTTCCCTCGTCTGGATCAAAAGCAGTAAAGTTGAAAAAAGACGAGGTCATTGATTTGGGCAAATTTGGGAAGTTTCAAGTAAACCAAATCTTGGGCTACAAATTTGGACAAGTTTTTGAAATTGTTGGGGAAGACAAAGTGGAGCCCATAGAGGGACAGGATGTTCTTCGTGATGTTGCCTCTATCGAAGAAGAGACTAGCCAGGCTCAAGAGGGAGCTGATGAACTGGACGAGAACCCGAAAAAGAAGACTTTTTCTGAGGACAATAGCAATTTGATAGACTTGGGTTCGGAAGCACAGAAAATGTCAGCCAGTGAGATCGAGACCATGAAAAAGAAAAGTTACAGCTCTGAAACCGGGAAACAGATCATCAACAGCATCGTCAAGCAGCACGCAAACTTTGACAAGAAAACTAAGTACTCGCAGGCCAAGTATTTGAAGCGTAAGAAGCAAAAATACGACCGTTATTTCATCGTTGAGTATCTCTCGGGAAGAAGATTGTTGAACTACTACATCCAAAACAAAGATCTCAGGAGAAGTCTGGATATAACTGAAGAGACCATGGGGTTCTTGCTCAATTTGGCTAACGTTAGACCTGGAGGCCGCTACTTGATCGTTGACGAGTCCTTGGGGTTACTTACGTACTGCATGTTGGAAAGAATGAATGGAGAGGGTGAAATTGTGGTTGTGCACGAGAACGAGCATGCCAACTTGATTGCTTTGGAAAGATACTCCAATTATCCTGCGGCATATATAGAGAAAATGGTGAAGACAATAAATTTGCTCCAATTCACCAGTCCTTTCAAAGAGACGGTGGAAAATGATGAAAACATCGCCTACTTCAAACCTATCACCAACCTTGAAGAGTTCGAGAATCTGTCCAAAAGTAAAAAATCTCAGTACCATCGAAAGATGCGCAATTATCTCCGTGTTTTAGAGGTGTTGAAGTCCATAACCATTGGTAACTTCGACGGTCTTATTATCCTTGGGACACTTCAAATATCCTCGTTCCTCAACATTTTGCTTGAGAAAGTTGGCGGCTCTAGATCTGTGGTAATTTACAGCCAGTACAAGGAAACGCTTGTTGAGGCGCACCATTATATCCTGAGAAACTCCCCTATTTTGGCGCCAGGAATATACGAGATAAGAGCCAGAAGCTACCAGGCAATCCCAGGAAAGATGCATCCGGTGATGACCATGAGAAGCGGCGGAGGGTACTTGCTTTGGGGGCTTCGTGTGTTCCCGATACAGGTGCAGGCTACCGGGAAAGGGGGAAGGGGAGCGAAAAAGCAGAAGAAGGAAGCTTAATTGCTAGTCAAATAAACGTTGCTCTATTTGTACTGCTGTTGCAACGAGTGCTCTCTCCCACTACATCCATCGCTGTATATATTCTACCGCCGTTATATAAAAATGCTCAGTGCGATCTATATTAGAATCAGTAGTCTATATCCTACATCTGAATTGATATTCTCTATATTCATATCAGTGTCAAATCTCCATTGGCATCAGTCTCTTTCGATTTCAGTGCCCTTGACAGTGTTAGCGTCCGTCATGATCCATGTCTATTCTAGTATGCTAAATCATTGCTCTTTACGTTTTATTCGACTCTAGTTGTAAGCTTGCTTTGTCCCACTAAAAACTATCCCTGTTAGCCGTTTGATCTCCTAGCATTTGTCCAATCCTAAATTTTATATTACACACAGCAATTACATCATGTTCTGCCCCCCATTGAAGTTCATGTTAGCCCCACCAAGGTTCATATTGCCCATCAATCCATTGGAATTCCCGTTAGCCCCTGCGCCCGCCAAGTTCATGTTCATCATGTTCATATTCATATTCATGTTCATGTTCCCCATATTGGGCATGTTCATGTTACCCATATTAGGCAAATTCCCCATATTGGACATGTTACCCATATTCATATTGGCCATGCCCCCCATATTCATATTGCCCATCCCTGCCATTCCGTTCATCACCCCCATGTTCCCGAGATTGGGCATGCCTCCCATATTGGGCATACCCATCATATTGGCGTTAGCACTGCCTGGGGGCATCCCCATGGCCGCTGCGGAGGCCATGTTGTTGCGCAAGGCCATGTTAATGCCCATATTGCCTCCGTTGTTGCCGTTTGAAAGCATCTGCTGGGAGGCTGCCAAAGCAGCAACAGACTGGGGGTCGCCCGGGCCCATGAAGCCCAGACTGGGCGGAATGGAGGGAGTACTGTTGTTGGAATCACGAGGACTGCTATTGATTCCCCCCGCAGTATTGAGAAGCGGACTGTTGACACTTGTTGCGGGGTTGCTAAGTTTTAAGGAGTTACCCATCTGGAGATTACTGTTGATGATCGAGTTGGATATGAGTGGCGTGGATACGTTGCTCATCTCCGCAGCTCCGTTTTTCAACGTGGAGCTCTGCATAAGTGGCGTGGCTCTTGCGCTGGTAGAGTTACTGATGCTGCCCATATCCATAGAACCATTCTTTTGGTTCTTCACCGTGGAGTTAGAAATGCTTGGGCTATTTTTGCCACTGCCCTTTGTCTTGTTCTTAGAGCCTTTTTTTCTTCCCTTACGCACGGCTGCTGCTGGATCAACGGGTTTTTTCACTTGATTCTGAGTAAAACCCTGTGAAAGCTGGGCGGGTGTCTGGGCAGGTCGCTGCTGTTGCTGTTGTTGCTGCTGCTGCTGCTGCTGCTGCCATGGCATCTGCTGCTGCTGTTGCTGCTGAATGAATTTTTGAGCCTCTGGAAAAAGCTGCATCATCACAAAATATCTTTGTGAGATGTCAGGTGGCGCGTCTGGAGGCGGGGTCACTATCTGCGGGAATGCGGGCTTATTGAGCATGGGTGCCGGCCCATTGGGCTTGTATTTTTCATCAAGGGCGGCGATGCATGCCAAATTCGCCTGCACACGCTTCAAATAGTGCTGGATGTTTGTGACTCTGTTTGTGGCTGGGGAGAATCGCAGCAAGAACTCCTGGAGCTCCTGCTCGGGAATTCCTACAGTGTTCAAGGGCGGGTTGATGCTGATTTCAAGGAGTAACGCGCGGTAAATTAACAACGAGTTGATCTCAAAGAGAAGCTTGACTCTTTGTTTGTCGAGTTCGAGGCCGTTCATGGTGGAAAATTTTGAAAGAGACGCGTCTGAAGGTAGTTGCTTCTCTGGAAGGTACTTCTGTGTTGGATGTGTAGGTGTGGTTTTTCTTTAACGCTGAAACTTATTTGCTGGCTGGAGCGAGGAGTGCAGCTTTCGCATCTCTTTCCCTGACTCTTTCTGGCGGTGTGCGTGTGTATTTTCACACTCTCCGTCTCTCTCTTCTCTTCCTTTTATCGCTGTTTTTCTTTCAAATTCTGCCTCAGCAGCTCCGCCTAATCACTTAAAAGAAAAACTAAAAATTTTCTTGCAGATTGTGAGCCCGGGCGGGGTTCACCATTTGTGAAGACAGATCTTTGCATCGATGTGGAGATACATTGATGGATAATAGTACTGGCACGTACTGCGCGCAGAGATTGATAGATAGATGTATTGTACTGCCGGCCTGCCGGCAGTGAAGGCGTTGTTGCAGCGGCATTATATGTGTCTATGTAGTTGGGTGGCTTGCTTGTCGAAAGAGAGGAAAAAAAGAAAAAAAGAAAGAACTAATCGCAAGAGAGAATGAAAGAGTATATAGAAGAATAAAAAGACTAAAAAGACTAGTGGAGAACAAGAATGACAGTCAAGGCCAAATATACTGAAAAGATCTTTGCTTTGTGTGCGACACCTGCGCCAACTTGCACTTCGATACCTGAAGAGCCATTTTTGATACCTGTACTTTCGAGGATGCTGGCTGTTTCGCTGGCTGCGTAAGAGCTTGAACTGAGACTTGTGGCAAAAGTGGCTGCTGCTGTTATTGCTTCAGCTGTTACTTCGGTTGTTCTTTCGGCAGCTGTAGCCTTAGTGGTAGCTTCGTAAGACCCTTCAGAGGACCATGTAGACTCATCTTCACTGGTGGTGAATGCAGGAGCAGCTGCAATGCTTGTGGCAGATGCAACATTCACGACACTGGTGCTGGTCTGCAAATTTTTAATTTGGTAGGTAGCAGCCAATACAGCAGCTGTAGCGGCCGTAGCTGAGTCAGAGGACGATACAGAGAAATTTTTGTCGTTAGTCACAGCAGTGACAACAGTCAGATTTTTGTTTCCGTTAATTGTTCCACCGTTGGAAACAATCTTGTTACCGGTTTTGTCGGCGTAAGAATAAGACTCTCCGGAAGAGTAGTCGGTAGCCGCAAAGGACTTGACTTTGTAGTAGAAAGGTGCGCCATCGAGAGAGGTCTTACCACCAGCCCACTCAACGGTTCCCTCGCTGGAAGAGTCACCGCCTGCCCACATTCCCAAGAACACTCTCATAGGAGTTTGGGGGTAGTCGTAATTGCCGTTGGTGGTGCATGATGATCTTTGCAACGTTCTTATAGCAACTCCATCAACGTACCAGACCGTCTGGTCTTCTTTCCAGTCAATGGTGTAAGTATGAAAACCCTCGCTCAATTTGGAGCTGGTCGCGTACACTGTCCCACGGTCGTAGCTCCCGGTAATACCTTTACCGAAGTAGTTTGTTGTAACCTCAGTTGGGTAACTGGAAATCCACTCAAAATCAATTTCATCTCCGTCATCCGATTGTAAGAAAAAGTTAGAGATAATCCCGGTTCCCTCCGGTGTTTGACACACAACCTCCAACTTCCCGTACATTATGTAGAAGTTAGATCTCAAGGAGGGACCGTCTCCATGTTCCTGAAACCACTCAACAAGACCATCAGATGTATACTTTGTACGATCGGCACCATATAAGTTTGAAAAGTATGAAGACTCGGAAGTGAAGTCAATGTTGACTGAGCCACTAAGAGCCGGGTCTGGGTCGCAGGTTGTAGTGAGTGGGTCACAGCTGCTGGCAAAAGAGGTCGCTGCAAGCGACGGCAAGGCAGCAGCAAGACAAATAAGTTTCTGCAATTGAAACATGCTTATAGGTGACAGTATGGTAGTACCCAGAAGAAATACTTTCAGAATGTAATTTCATATGAAATTGGCAACAGGAAAAAGAAAAAAGATGCTTATTGCAGGCTTATATATAGGAAGTTCAAGCAAATTCACATAGTCTCTGTCAAACACAGTGTTTGCAACACCTCCTAAGCATACTCTCTTTTTCTAAAACAGTTTCCTTGGTAATAAGCATGCTTCAACTGAGTTCAAAAATCGACATGTGCTGCACATGTGTTTGGGAATCTGAAACCCATGTTGAAAAATGGTTTTAGTCCGCACCCGCAGATATGGAGTTTTTACTGGTCTGATCTTTTTTATGGCTTATGTTTCAGGTATACCTATAGTGGTCATTGATACATAATTGTGTCGAGAGCAAAAGAGTGTGTATACAAGTACCCTACTCATATATGTGTGCTCGAGAGTAAGTCAATTTGTCATAGTGGCTATTTTTGAAGTAGATGAGTTGAGGTATAGCTTTAATCAATGGTTTTCCCTGAAAAACTGTGAGATACTCTTGTACAGTAATTCTTTCTGGTCAAGTTGTATTGTAGTAATCTGGTAAGATCAATACTAAGCAATGGAGTTTATGTAGCAGCAGATATCTCTCAATAACTAACCCCTATGTAAGAGATAACGCTAGTTGATACCGATAAATTCTCTGCTTGAATTTGAATACGTATAGATAGTCTCTTACATTTCTAAATACAGCTCAGTAACTGAAAGAATTGTACCCTTTATCACAAATATTCTCAGCTAGGGTAAAGTGGGTTCAAAATGGCTATTTAGCCAAACAATCTGTGGACGAGAACCGACGTGTCGAAAATAAGTGCTGACTTGTACAAAGAAAGAGAATTACCTTTTGTCGGTATTCAATTGAATACATTCCAGCTCTATGATTTTCAAGCCAATCTATAATCACTTATTGCTGTACACAAAATCTTAATCAAAACAGTTGATTCTAATTGTAGTCTAAAAAATATGGAAGTAAAGCAGTTTGAATAGCAAAAGATGAAATAACAATGGTGTAGACACCGAAGAAGCAAGCTCAACTAAAGAATTGCTTGAGGAGAAAGGGAGACCTAAAAAATTTAGATAAGAGCAGATAAAGCAACAACTAAAAGAGTACCAATCATTCCAAGCTTAGCGTTATTAGCGGCACCTTGGTTGATGGACTCAATAACAAAAGTCGATTCGGTGA
Source organism: Saccharomycopsis sp. NRRL Y-5750 (assembly GCA_030564765.1). Lineage (NCBI taxonomy): Eukaryota > Fungi > Ascomycota > Saccharomycetes > Ascoideales > Saccharomycopsidaceae > Saccharomycopsis > Saccharomycopsis sp. NRRL Y-5750. The sequence goes on along the minus strand of JAKTZD010000004.1, from coordinate 91,513 downwards.
TGTTGCCAGCAGCTACGGCACTGATAGAAGCGTTAGCTTCTATAGTTGACTCTGCAGCAACGGAAGTGGCATAAGCATCGACCGAAGACTCTTGAGCAACAGAGGTAGCGTAAGCTTCAACAGAGGAAGAAGCTTCACTAGAAGCTTCAACAGAAGCAGCTTCAGCGGAAGTTTCAGAACTTTCCACTTCGATAGTTGTGAGCAAATAATTGGTGTATTGACTGTAGGAGATAACCTTACTGTAGACTGTGGTATCCCCAGCACTATCAGTAGTAGTGCCTACAGACACAATTGGAGTTGATGTGGTACCGACTGCATAGCTGGAAACAAGAATAGTTGTTTCAGTCACTTCAGAAGTAGTAGGGTTGCTAGTGTTCTCGGCAGCCGCAGTAGCTAAAGTAGATGCATGGGCCTCGAGAGAGCTACCACTCGAGACAGCAGACTGTGAAGCAACTGAAGCAGCTAAGGAGGCTGGTGTAGAGGCTGAGGAGGCTGGCGTAGAGGCTGAAGATTCTGATGCAACAGTAGAAGGAGAGGCAGCTGATTCTGAAGCAGCTAAGGAGGATGACTGGTAAGCAACAGAGACTGCAGCAGCAGAACTGGAAGTGGAGCCAACTGCGGCAGCGGTAGATTCACTGGACGACTCAACTTCAGAAGTGGTAACAGCTACAGTAGTTGCAACAGTATGTGAGTGGACAGAGGACGAAACCTTAGTAGCGCACGCGTTGTCCTTACAGCTGGTTATGGTTATCAAGGCGGTTGACTCAACAGTAACATAATCAGTGCTGTAGCTAGCCTCATCTGCAGCTTCCGATGAAGATTCGGAGGTACTGACAGCAGCAACAGTAGTTGAAACCGACGAGTGAACAGATGATGAAACCGTGGTTGCGCAAGCATTATCCTTGCAGCTAGTGATGGTGAGTAATTCAGTGGATTCGATAATAACAGACACAGTGGTAAACTCTGAAGCATCATAAGTAGTTCCATTCACGGTGTAGCTGGCTGGAGCGGTAGTGGAGGACTTCGATTCAGAAGTACCAGAGCTAGAAGACGATTCAGTTGAGCCGGAGACAGAATTAGAGGCACTTGTTGTTGCTTTGGAGGAGGCGGAAGTTGAGGAAGCTTTGATGGAAGTTGAGGAAGCTTTGCTGGAAGTAGTGGAAGCAGAAGTGGAAGTAGTGGAAGCAGAAGTGGAAGTAGTTGCCTTAGAGGTGGATAATGCAGAAGTGGAACTACTAGATTTTGAGGAGGAAGAGGTAGACGAACTACCAATCACAGGGGTAGTATTAGAAGATGGTAAAGAGCCATCAGCATTACCGTCAATAGTACCACCGTTGGACTTGATGTTTTCACCAGTTTTGTCGGCGTAATAGTATGAAGAACCGGTGGAGTAATCAACAGCAGAGAAATATTTAGTACGGAAATAGAATGGAGCACCATTGAGAGTAGTAGCACCACCAGCCCATTCAACAGTACCAGAACTGCTAGAGTCACCACCAGCCCACATACCAATAAACACCTTCATTGGAGATTGAGGGTATCTGTATGCGGAAGCAGCGCTGTCATCTCTGTTAAGAGTTCTGATGACAGTTCCGTCCACGTACCAGACGGTTTTCTCTTTTTGCCAATCGATGGTGTATGTATGGAAGGATTCGTTATATTTCGTATTACCAGTGTAGACAGTTCCTCTGTCGTAACTTCCTGTGATACCTTTGGAGAAATAATTAGTGGTAACCTGAGTAGGATAGGTAGAGATCCATTCAAAGTCAATTTCATCACCATCGTCCGACTGCATAAAGAAGTTGGTAATAATACCGGTACCGGCGGATGTTTGGCAGGAGATTTCGATCTTCCCGTACATAATATAAAATGTCGATCTAAGAGAAGGAGCATCGCCGTGAGCAGCAAATTTTTCCACCAATCCAGAGCTGGTGTATTCAATGTTAGAGCTGTCTTGATAGACCTCAAAAAGATCTGAAGCCTCATGGAAGTCGGTTCTAGCAACCCCGCCAAGAGCAGTATCACTGGAACATGAGGCGGTCAATGGATCACAGTCGCTGGTGAAAGAAGCATAAGCGCTGCTTGCACAGACCAAAGCGTTGAAGAGGAAACTGTTGATCTTCATCTTCGCTGATGGTAAGGTACTTTGTATTATCTTCCTTTTTTCGGAGCTGAGAGGTATATGTAAAGATTGAGGGTCTGCGGGTATAAGAAAAGCAGTTTCAATAGAAGAAGATTCTGTCTAAAATCCTATGCGGGTATTATTAAACAAGGAACAACCTGTTGAAAGTAACGATCGACTAGTAGTTAGAAAGTGATAACCAAAGAGAATGATAGCTGTGGCTTGATTTTGTATGTAAGTAAAATAAGAACTTTTTGGTTTTGAAAAGCCCCAGGACATTCGCGATATTTATAATAAAAATAAGATGGCAGCATGTTGGAAAATGTCACTCAAACACAGTTTTTCTTGACCTATAGGCTACACATATATGTGTAAAGAGTGGATAAACCGTAAAGCAGAAAGTGCTTGAAATGTGGGTCTGGACCACACCAACAATAGCTACGAGCGACTGATCTACAATTTTTAGAGCTCAATGTGCAGCATTTCAGTAATAGTTGGCGGTTTCAGGCTGTGTACTATGCAGCAAGTGAGAAGAAAGAACAGGAACTATGAAACACACTTACCTGAAAAAACCTCCGACTTCATTGTAATTCCAGACAAAAGGATTTTCTTGTTCTGAAATCTTTTACCAGCGCAGCGGTCTTTTCCTGGCCTTTGCAGGTTGCAGGTTGCTGGGTCTGGTACAGGCTAGTTGGTTTCATCTTTACTGAGCAGACAATACGATTATACAACTTGACTATATTCTGATTTTCTTGGATGTGACTGGTCTGAAAAAAAGGTGCTTCATTTGTACGAAGATTGCAGTTACTCGAAGTTTATTGTCAGGCAGCACACATAGGTAAGTTTTCTGATTCGGCAAGATCTTCCGTAGAGAAGTTGAACGATAAATATGTCTGATAGAATCCTATGATTCAAATTCCCTTGAATTCTTATGCTAGACAATATACGGTGCATAGTAGAAAATGGCCACTAAGTAGAAACCCTGTTTTTCAGTGAAAAATCACCAGGCGCTTTGCTACCAGTGCACTTTGTTTCATACGTACTCTAGCTACCTACATTATACCAAACAGGTCTATTGGTATCTGGGTATTATTGACTAGATTCACGCCGCCACTGAATGCAGTATAGCGCTTGTACAATTAACGATGGCACAGTGACTGATACCGTTGATATTAGAGTATGTGGTATGGTATGTAAGGTGTGTGCCATAGTATGCACCTTTTTCTTAAAATCACCTTATTCGTGAAAACAGAAGCCCAAAGAGGAATGCACACCAGGACAGCGCATCACGAATGAAAGACAAAGAGAAAATATAGAACCAATCAAGTACGATTCACTGCTAAATGGTATGCTATATCAAGCTTTATGTGGCATTTTTTGCGACACTGAGTGTAGTCAATTAGAGTATCTTCTGGGTTTAATGACTATTTCCCGTTTAATGTATTCTATTAATAATGGATAATTATAGTAGCATCAACGCTTCAATTGCTTAACCAAATGTGAAACGTTTTTTAAGGATTTACTAAGTGTGGTGCTTTTAGTGATTTGTGTGGGTGTGCCTTTTCACAGCCTTTGCAATATTAAGCTTTACCGTTCACTATTTTCGGTGCAAAGCCAAGATGTATTCTGCACATCCGCTTGTCATGATCAATTAGCATGCTCGCAATAAAAGCATTTCGAATCACAATCGTGGCTTAATCAGCTTCGAAAGAAGCTTCCATCAGCGCTTCGAAGGGGATAAATCTCGAGAATAAAAATTCTGGAGTTTAAGGATATTCACGTATTTTGAGGACATTAAAAGAAAATGAGGTATTTCATACTGCAATACGATTTTGCAGCGAAAAGCCTGAATTATCTGAAAAAATGATGTCGAGCTTGAGAGACCTTCAATATCGAAGAAATACCATACCATGATCAAGTTTTACGACTGTACAAAAAAGTATTGAACTTCTAATGATATGAAGTGAAGTACAGTGCGCTAACATTGCAAGTGGCTCAACTCTCTTCTTATTGGGTGATCCTTGCTTCATATGATTGGGTAAGTAAATCTTTTACATGATACAGTGATGTAGATAATAGTATTATAGACTATATTAGCACTTATCAAAATAGCTATGTATAGAAAATAGTGGGCAAACAGAAGGAAGTAAGAAATGCAAGATAAAGTTTGGTATAAACGGTCGTGAGAAATAAAATGGAAGCCAATAAGGATTCAAACGATGAGAAACGAAATAAAGTAGGATAGGAAATAGGGAGAAAGGATCGAAGTCATGTCGTACCTAATGTGTAAAATTAGTGAGCTTATAAGCTGAAGAGCAACCCGGCAACAACAACGGTAAGCAAACTAGTAGAAGTAGATTTGAGTACTCCGGCGCCGTTACCGTATTGACTCACTACAGGAGTTGAAGTGTTGTACGAGCCAGCGCTAGCAGTGTAGGCAACGGCCACAGAGTTGCTTGTAGCCTCGGCTGCAAGAGTTTCGCTACCCTCAGCTGATGATGGATAGTAAACAGTTGATAATGTGTTTTCAGTGGATTCTGTTGCGACAGAGCTCAATTCCGAGACGGTAGCAGATGGAGATACCTCAACAGTGCTAAATGCAAATGCAGATGTAGCAACAACAGTATTGGTGAACTCGACAGGAGAAACTGAAACGGCGGCCGAAGAACCAGCAGGAGCTGTCGCTGAAACAGCTTCGACAGCACTAGAGCTTGAAGCTGAACCAGATGGGGAAGAGCCAGAAGAGGCCGGTGCGGAAGCAGCGGCGACAGAAGTAGAGCAGGAAGCTGAAGTAGCTGGAGCCGTGTTAGATCCGGAAACGGAAGCAGCTGGAGCAGAACCAGTAGAAGCTGGTGCTGAAACGGCTTCGACAGCACTTGAAGCTGAACCAGCTGGAGCAGAACCAGTAGAGGCCGGTGCGGAAGCAGCGGCGACAGAAGTAGAGCAGGAAGCTGAAGTAGCTGGAGCAGAACCAGTAGAAGCTGAACCAGATGGGGAAGAACCAGTAGAAGCTGGAACAGAACCAGTAGAAGCTGGAACAGAACCAGTAGAAGCTGGAGCAGAACCAGTAGAAGCTGGAGCAGAACCAGTAGAAGCTGGAGCAGAACCAGTAGAAGCTGGAGCAGAGCTAGATTCAGAAGCTGGAGCAGAGCTAGATTCAGAAGCTGGAGTAGAACCAGTAGAAGCTGGAGCAGAACTAGATTCAGAAGCGGAAGCTGCTGGAGCAGAACCAGTAGAAGCTGAACCAGCTGGAGCAGAACCAGTAGAAGCAGAACCAGTAGAAGCTGAACCAGTAGAAGCAGAACCAGCTGGAGCAGAACCAGTAGAAGCAGAGGCAGATGGAGTGGAAGCAGTAGAAGCAGAACCAGCTGGAGCAGAACCAGTAGAAGCAGAGGCAGATGGAGTAGAAGCAGTAGAAGCAGGAGCAGAGCTAGAACCAGAAGCACCGGTCTCTGTACCAGTCAATGGACAGTAGGTAGTGTATGAGGTGACCCAATTGGTAATTTCTTGGGTTACCGTAATCTCGTGAGCAGTAGATGTAGTGTGCTCAGAACATCCGTTATTTTCACAGCTGGTAATAATTATGAGTTCAGTAGTTGAATGGACGAGAGTAGAAGTGGATACTGTAGGAACACTCACAATACTAGTCACAGTGGCAGGTGCGGTACTGCTTGTGGTATTGCCAAAAGACAAGAACTCAGCAGCAACACTGGTAGTACTGCTTTGGATAGTGCTAGATAATTCCGAGACTGGAACAGTTGAAGAGCTGGAAGCTGGTGTAGTAGAAGAAGAGCTAGAAGCTGGAACAGTAGAAGAGCTAGAAGCTGGGACAGTTGATGAAGAGCTAGAAGCTGGGACAGTTGATGAAGAGCTAGAAGCTGGAACAGTTGAAGAGCTGGAAGCTGGGGTAGTAGAAGAGCTGGAAGCTGGAACAGTTGAAGAGCTGGAAGCTGGAACAGTTGAAGAGCTAGAAGCTGGTGTAGTAGAAGAAGAGCTAGAAGCTGGAACAGTAGAAGAGGAGCTAGAAGCTGGAACAGTAGAAGAGGAGCTAGAAGCTGGAACAGTAGAAGAGCTAGAAGCTGGAATAGTAGAAGAGCTGGAAGCTGGGACAGTTGAAGAGGAGCTAGAAGCTGGAACAGTAGAAGAGCTGGAAGCTGAGGTAGTAGAAGAAGAGCTAGAAGCTGGGGTAGTAGAAGAGGAGCTAGAAGCTGGGGTAGTAGAAGAGGAGCTAGAAGCTGAGGTACTCGAAGACTTGGAAGTGGAGCTAGTCGAAGATCTAGAAGTTGAACAAGAAGTAGTGCCTCTTCTTGGAACGGTGTAGGATGGTTTACCTGGAACGGTTACTGATTCAGAGCAGGACTCACTAGAGTGACCTCCATTGCCTGGAACAGTAGTAGTGCCTCTGCTTGGAACGGTGTAAGATGATTTACCTGGGACGGTTACTGATTCAGAGCAAGATTCACTAGAGTGACCTCCATTGCCTGGAACAGTAGTAGTACCTCTGCTTGGAACGGTGTAAGATGGTTTACCTGGAATGGTTACTGATTCAGAGCAAGATTCACTAGAGTGACCTCCATTGCCTGGAACAGTAGTAGTACCTCTGCTTGGAACGGTGTAAGATGATTTACCTGGGACGGTTACTGATTCAGAGCAAGATTCACTAGAGTGACCTCTATTGCCTGGAACAGTAGTAGTACCTCTGCTTGGAACGGTGTAAGATGATTTACCTGGAACGGTTACTGATTCAGAGCAAGATTCACTAGAGTGACCTCCTTTGGAAGGGGTTGAAGTGGTAGCGGCAATGCTTGTCTTGGTCAGTGAGCTTTCCTCGGCTGTCTCTGGACAGTATGTACTGTAAGTGGTAACAATATGGGTTATTGTTGAAATGGAAGTACCAACAGCCAGAGATGTTGCACTGATGTGCTCTGAACAGTTGTTGTCAGAGCAGTGCGTGATGGTGATGACATCGGTTTCATAGTCGGTGACATAAGCAACCTCGTAGGATTCAGTACTATATGAGGAGGTAAGAGTTGGGGCAGCAGCCGCTAAGAAGGGCAACAACAGCAGCAAAGCCAATATTTGAAGCAACTTGGTCATTTTCGTGTGATTTTTAAGATTATATCAAGGAAACTTGTATATTGTTTGCTATATTGTTGAAGTAATAGATAAATTATAGCAAAACAAAGTAGGAATTGACAACAAAATCAAGACATTGAAGGGGTATTTATACTGATTCATATCCAGCAGCAGCTTCATTAAGAGGATAAATGGACTTCCATAAGGATACCCAACAGGTAACATCATCCCAATTGACATACAACCTGCAGCAAACAGAAGAAGCAGCTCAGAGCCAAAAGTAGAAACTCAACTTAAACTTAGAGCCAAAAACAGAAATTCGGCTCTAGCCAAAAGCCAAAAGGAGCCGACGTATTTTAAAAAAAAGCTCTGTGTTGGCATCATGTCCCATTGAAGGTAAATGAGCATCTTTCATTCTTGCATATTATCATGGAAAGCTCAATATGCAATGCTGAAACTGAAACAGAAACAGGTACACATAAACAACAACGGCTCATGCAGTACCAAAAATTGGCCGCCCAAAAAATGCACGACATGCATCTTAGCTGCGTCTATAATGCGGGCAGCTTTTTTCGAGAATTCTCGATTCGATATCCTTTTTCTTCAATAGTACACGACTCTAACAAGTCAGGTAGTACAACTAATCATATTGCTATTGTTTTCTGACGTACTGTACTCCGGTATTTAGAAGTTTCATCTTCTGTATAGGATTATTGAATGCTGTCTGAGAAAATCTTTAGAAAATCTTTTGGAAACAATAAAACTTGAATAAGTATTCATACATCCAAAGAGAGTTTGAATTTCTATTCTTTTGGGTTATTCCATTAGCCTGAAAACGGAAGAAAAAGACAAAGAAGGTCGCAGTCAGTGTTTACCTTTTCTAATTATAGGTCTCTTTTGTTCCTTAAACTAAGTTAAATAGAGAACAAAAAATAAAATTTGCGGATTATTGGTAGTGGTCATGGGTCTTTCTTCCAGAATAGCACACATTAGTAGCTGTCAAACGCGAAAGCAAAAATAAGTACAAAAAATTCAGGGAAAGGAAGAGAAAGAATAATAGCCATGCCGGACCAGAAGGTTGGAGCAAACTACGTCGTTCAACTAATTGGGTACTTTCAAGATATCTTCGATCATAAGCTATTAAGTACACATACGCTTGGCTAGTTAGATTCTGCGGCATCCGCAGTTGCATAGAGCGGTTCTTTGCTGACACAGCGAATATCACTTACAGGGCACAGTATCCCTTTTGTGTTTTGTTTATCCTTTTATGCGTTGATAGAGTTTCTGGATACTTTTTGGAATAAAACACGCAATTTCCGATAGTGTATACATTATATGCCGGAACAGAAATACAGCAGAAAAGGTTGGGCACTCATACAAATTAGTAATAAAAATTATGTCTTATATATCTCGCATATAATTTTACCTCTTGTACAGCAACTTGATTGGGAAAGATGTAACAGAAAAGAGATTTGCAAAAGAGTCAATTAAAACATAGCCCAGGTAGACACTTTGAGTATCAGGAAACATTATCGTAAAGAGCTCTGGAAAGAAAAATTTTCAAAACATAGGATGATCCCTGAGCTTAACTGCTATTGGCTTTATTGAAGAAAGTGATTACCCACAGCAAAGAGGAAAATCTTCAAAGCCAAAATTAGTAAAAGATTGACTGATGATTAGTTAATGCTTAATTGACTGATAAACTGATCAGATCATCCATGAATGGTTTGATTCAGTGAAAATTGTTGCTATTGTTAGTATGTGAATATTTCTTGAGCCGGGGATCTTCAGAATAGATTGCTTACTGTGGGATCATCCGGAGCTGTCCAGAAATCCCGGATGAATATAGAAATAACTGTTTCAATTATGAATGAAAACAATTCCTCTATGTCTTTATCCTTACTCAAAATGTCTCGAATATTTACGAACATCTGCGCATGTAAAACGCGGCAACGCCAGAAAAAACTCTGGCAAAGCTTAGAAAGCCACACGCCTTCCGCCCTTATCGTATTTCATCTGTCGGGCTAAGCTTTGCTTTATTTCGTGTTAGTGCTGCTGCTGCCTATTCAATTGTCTACTGTAATCACTGCAATATTCATTCCCTGCATTCTGGTACTCAGTACGTCACTGGTCATTAATATGGTATTCAAAAAAGATTTGTACACACTAACTATTGGATACGTACAAAACCCTCTCCCCTCCTCACTTTTTCTTTCCTTTAACGTAGAAGGCCATATGAAGATTGTCAGAAAATTCATTACAATATCATACAACAAACAACTCAATCTATTTGTTTTACAGTATGAAAAACACACTCAGTTTCTCTCACAGTATCGTACCATAAACTTCTCTCCACATCCTTTTGTAAGTATATTGTAGCGATTGTATACTCAAAACAGATCCACCAATGTGCCTCCTTTTAAGGATAACTCAAAAATCTTCGGTAAGCCTATTAAGGTTTATTTTTTTTGCGACTTTGATCGGCACATTCCGTATGATCCTTCGGTGCTCCTAACTGAAGGCTCTTTTAGCTTCTGAAACGAGCTTTTTGGTAGTATACAGTTTTTGTCAAGGTCTGGACTCAGAAAACTGGAGAGGACTGTAGAGGGCTAAGGAGAGAACTGAGGCGCGCTGATGATGCTATAGAGTTATTAACTTTTATTTGACCGAAAGATACTTTCTCATTAAATAACTCGAAAAGAACAGTGAAGAACTTTAGAGAACTCTGAAGAGCAAGCCAATCGGATGTTTCAATTTGTGTCCCCATCAATCAGCAGGCGCGCTCAATCTCTGATAATGATCTTCCAAAGGAGGCGCAACAGAACATATTGAAACATGCAATTCACTTTGATACAACAATCAGATTTGGATGTCTCTTGGTATGATAGGCTGCCCTCAATCTCTAGTGTTCGGTAGACCAGTACGTCTGAATAATTGCCTTTCTTTTAGCTATTGTGAGGACCGTTAGAAGACCCGCTGAAGGACCCGTTGCCCTGAAATATCACTTTTAGTGCACGCACAGCAAACTGAAATTTTACTTTTGTCTTTTTTAAGCGAATGTATTTTCCCGTTGAAGCCCTCTATTGACAATTTTGGTATAACGTTTTAGTTATTTTGGTAATGCTTCAGTGTCTTTTTGTGCAGACTGAAATTAAGCTGTTGAAGACTGACATCCACCAACCCAAAAGTCTACAAGCAAGAAAGAGAAACATGCTTAACAAATAAACGTTGAGACAGTAAACAAAGAGGACCTGACATAACAACAACAATGTTGACAATAAACATCATGAAATTTCTATTTGAGCTAGTTTACTATCAGGCGTCAGTGTTTCAACATAATCTCGATATGTATTATCGATGAGAGAGCAATAAGAGACAAAGTGAACTGCATTGTCTCTGGTTCTCTTAATTTTCGTATGTTTTACCCGGTAGGCTTTTAGTAACACTTGCTTCTTTCCATGGCGGGCCAGTTGGCACAAATGGATAAGACGTTTCATGTATTTTTTGCTATTTCATCTTCTATTGTTACACAGTAGAAGAAAGTGTTGAATGTCTTGGATGTCTTGGCTGTTTATCATTATGAATCTTCAAAATTGTATTGCCCAGAAGCTCACCCCTATTTTCCAGGTCGGCTGCAAATTGCGAAGCCTTTCGAGGAACGTTTGTCGCTCCTCCTTCATTTTCTATTCAAACACGATTGTTCACCCAGAAATAAGAAGATTCGTTTGAAAACATCATTGGCTGGCTACTTTTCACCTGCTGCCAACTCGAAAACAGAGATGTATACGCAAGATGTTTATGAAGAGTCACAGAGTTCGTCCGGGGAGAACAATGGCTTTTCTCATGCTACCTGTTTTCCGCTTGCTTGTAAGCGAATAATCATGCGGAATACTAAGTAATTCAGTCCATAGGCTAGTCTAGAACTCGAAAGCACGCTGTTTGAGTTTGCATAGTCAATTCCTCGGCAAATATCAAGGCGCGTGTGTTACTAATTTTTGGCTGAACCTTTTCGAAGAGCCAACATTCATTACGAGTAGCAGTGCGGGTTTATAGGCATTGAGTGAAATGAAAATGCAGAAGGATTGAGTGAAATCAAGAAAGTATTACGAGTCGTGCGGTACTCGTGCCGCTTCTATAAACATAGTGGATACGCAATATCAAAGGCCGCTTTGGCCTGCTATATCAATAGGCATCGCACACTAACATTGAATTCTTGCGCCAATGATATCAGCAGTTTACACATTTTTTTAATGTGCTCAGAAAATGGCTAAAACGACTACACTGCATTCCTGTTCCTTTACGCAATTACCAAAATATCAAATCAACACCAAAAAAAAACTGCTATTACCTAACGTGAAACAGCTAGCTGTTGAAACAAATCACAACGAAAAATTAAAGCGTAGAAACTGAGGAAGAAAGAAATGAAGATGAACAGCTAAAACTGAGAACACAAAAACTTATTATTTGTAAGGATCAAAAAACCACTCTATGGCTGTGCCCTTGAACACCCTCATCCCCATTGTGGTCCCTTCCACGCTGCCCTTGTCGAAGAAATATCCATTATAAAACTTTCTTTGTAGCTTGAAAAGTTTTCCCTGGTACAACGAGAAACTAGCGTACGCATACAACATCCCCATGAACAAATCGGCCCTGAAATGGTGGTCCAAGTATATGGTGGCCCACCACTGAATAGTAACAAACAAAAAGCCTATCACTCTCACAAACCACCAGTTTCCATAGTAGTTCAAGTGGAGAAACACCTGGATTGCCATTGCCGAATGGAGCGATGGGAAAGCCCCAAACACAATCGGCGACTTGTGAAACCCTTTGGAGTTGAGATGGGTCCCCAAAGCCACATCCACCCTAGTAAGACCTGCAGCAAACCCGGGCATTTCATAGTCCGGAGTTATGTCGAGACCATATAAATGGATGAACCATGGAGGAGCATTAGGGAACAATAAATGGGTGATGACCCCAACGATGTTCTGCGATCCAAGAATGAGCGAAAAATACTTCAAAGCTCCGGGCGCATGGAACACATAAAGGTACACCCCTGTGGCAATAGGCGCGATCAAGTGGCATAGCACGTAAAACACCCAGGCCAAAATGTCTTTGAATTTGCTGAAGTATTCGGGCTGTGCGAATATATAGTCGATGTTGAGAATTGGATACTGGAGGGAAAAGAGGAGAATAATCAACAACGGCGAGTATCCCGGCTGGTAGTTTTGATTGATAACCTTTTTGACAGTATTGAGTTTGCTGGCAAACAGTCTGCCCTTTTTGTAGAGCGATGAAGAGGAGGAGGAAGAGCCGGCTGCCGGATGTGAGAGTGACGAGGAAGAACCGGCTCCGTTTGCTACGACTGCCTCTTCGCCCTCGTCTTCGCTATCGATTTCAAACGTGGTTTCTTCAACACGTGAATCGCTTCGACTTCCGGGAATCAAACCGGAAGTGTTGCCCAAATCGGTGTCTTCTTTAGCATGTTTGTTGCCTGTTTCCTGCTGGGAGCCGTTGCTGACAAGATTGTCAATGTCAAAGTCCTCGTATGCCTCCTCGCGTTCCAACGGCAAGAAACCAGTTCTGCTGCTGCTGGTGGTAGCTGTGATGGGGCTTTTGACCTTGAAAACACCTAAATAGAGCAAGTATCCCACACCCATCATGGACAACCCGCAAAGAATGCCCACAATATCGAAGTTGTAGAAATATTGGTCGAAATAATACACCAATTTCACATGGATCGGAGGTCTCCAACTGTGAGGAATTGCCCCGGCATTCTTGAAGATAAACAACCAGATGAAGATCGGCAGGAAGTTGATGCAGAAGTTGAGCGCGAGACGCAACGGGTTGTTTTTGTGCCCCACTGTCGCCGACCGGTATAGTCTGGCTACGGCGACGAAGAGGAAGATGAAAGCTCTCTTCGGATTGAACATTGTTGCAAGCCGCACTCTTTTTCAACAGTGTCTGCAAGGTTTTCTGAGAAAAAGCAGTGAGGGCTTCTTCGCAAACGGCACTATACACAGGTGAGCTGTCTTCTGTTTTGTGAAGTTATTTGTTATTTGGAAATACTGCGAGCTTGCAACGTTGAGGAAAGAACATTTGTGCGGCGAGAAGGACAGATATTAGAAAAGAAAGATCAAAAAAACCTCCGCCATAATTTCTTTATCAGTGCGAAAAATTTTCGTTTTTCTGAGTGAGGTTAGTTTCAAGGAGGGCGTATGCCAAGGGGATGCCAAGGGAGGGAGGTGACTGGCAGCATTTGAGAGGATGCAAGGTGTCATTGACGGCGCCTTTGGAGGACGGATTGGTGAGGATTTGGGGCAGAGGCCAATGGGAGGTTTCTGCTGTAAGGCAGGATGGGATGGGCTAAAGGCCGGTAATTGAACCCCGTAAATGAGACCCGTCAGATCAGAAAAATAAGGGTCGAAATTTGAGGAGGGTCCGGACCCTCGGCCATGGACGCATGTGTGAGATTGGTGGACATGGCCATTCTCTGGGGCAATCGAATGTACTGTTCGACACTGAATGTTCGCTACTCCAGGATATGTCTACACATACCAAGTTACAATAAATTTGCTTCTAGAATATGTATACTCAGTCTGCCACAACATTTATCTGAATAAAAAATAAACAGTGCAACACCTTGTATTCTATTTACATACTTCCTCTATATCAAACAACCCGGAAGGCCGTGTTTCGAACATAGAATGAAACCCTCCTCTAGAATATATATGGGCAGCGATGATTCATCATCTCTTGACTGGCTTGACATCGCTGGTTTTTGGCTCTTCCACCTCGGCTTCTTCTTCTTCGTAGACTAAAAGACCGTCCTTTTCAAGCATCTCCAACAATTCCCCGCTTTGGGCCATGCTGGTGATGATATCGCAACCTCCAATGAATTCCCCATTGATGTAGAGTTGTGGGATCGTAGGCCAGTCGCTGTATTCCTTGATTCCCTGTCTGAGTTCTGGGTCCTCCAACACGTTGTAGGCGGCGAATTTGTCCGGGTCAATCCCAATAGATCCAAGCAAGGTGATGGTGGATCTCGAAAATCCGCAGGCAGGAGCCTCAGGGGTCCCCTTCATGAAAAGAACAATTGGGGCAGACGAAACGGCCTCTTTGATCGAGGCTTCCATTTCTGTCGAGAGGTATCTGACTCCGAGGGCTTTTGGGGCCGCGAGGCGGCGCAAGCTGGCGGCGGAACCGGCGGCGCGGGTGCGGAGAGCCGGTCTTGCGCTGAAACTCAAGGTTCTAACGGCAGAATATCTGAAGCATCGAGATGCGGTCTGAAAGGTTAGTAAACACTGGAGGCTTCGAGCATGGGGCGACGAAACACTTACGCAGACGGATTTCGAGAGTGGGATTCTGGAGAACATTGTGTGGCTGGGGAGGAACAAAAGACGAGTTTGGTGGCTCTGAGGGACAAAAGACGAGTGTCGCTGGCTCCCAGTGAGGATTTTTTCGGTTTGTGATTTCAAATTGCGGCGGTTTTATAGGCCGGGGTGCGCGTAGCACAAAATACAACACAGGTGCACAAAATACAATACATTGGTCAAGTATACAACGCTCACTATTAATACATAATCACCCGGCATATTCGTCCACGTACTTGGCAATCCGCTCGGCGCTCTCGTACACATAGCTGTTCGGCTCGTTGTAGGTCTTTGCGTTGGCGATCATCAACCGCAACGCGTCCACAACCTCGCCAAACGACTTGTACCCTCTGCCGTTCTTGGCCCGTATTTTGCGGGTGATCTCCTTCAAGCTGACGGGCTGCTTGATCTGCTGGTAGTAGTCCGGATAGAGCTTCTTGGACGGCAACTCGAGGAACAACTCGCACACCAAGTCGCCAGCGTCGTTTTCGAGCGACTTCAACCCCGAGACGAGGTCCTCGGCCTTTTGGACGAAATCAGCCCTGGCTTTCTTTCTTGCAGGCTGCTCGTCGTCGTCGTCCTCCTCCTCCTCCTCTCTGTCTTCAGCATCGCTGTCTTCCTCCTCGAGATCCTCCTCGAGATCCTCGTCGTCCACACGAGCCCCGTTGCGGCCGCGCTTCCCGCGCCCGCGGCCCTTCTTGCCGTGCTTGCGGCCGTTCGCCGTCTTGTCGCGGCCCTCCTTGCGTCTGGCCAACGTGGCGCGTTTCTTGGCGATGGCCTCCTCGATCGACACCTCGTCGTTGTCCACGGCCTCAAGCCACTGCTCCTCGGTGAGCCCGTCGTCGTAGAAAACCTGCTTGCGCTCGCGGATGCGGCCGAGCTCCTTCTCCTCGAGCTCGTCGCGGTTCATGTGCTTCTCGACCTGCTCCTCGCTGAACACGTCCGGCAACTCCTCCTTAGAGAGAAGCCGCGTAGGGTACTCCTTGGCCGCAGCGCGGTCCATGTCCATCTTGCGGAAAAGCTCGCGCTCGGCGTCGGAGCGCGCGAGGATGTCGTTCAACTCCTCGTCGTCGAGGTTCTCCTCGTCCTCGGCGCTGCCGCCCTTCTTCTTGATCTCCTCGGCCTCCAAGAGCCGCCTTAGGAACGCCTCCTGCTCCTCTGCCGTCGACTTGTTGTCGAACTTCCCCGCCTGGATGACCTTGCCGTCGATGTCGAGCTTCTGGTGCGCCCGCTCGAGGATGACCTCCTCGACGGAGTCGTTTGTGATGAGCCGCAAGATGCGCACCTCGTTCTTCTGGCCGATCCGGTGCGCCCGGTCCTGCGCCTGGAGGTCCTGGTGCGGATTCCAGTCCGTGTCGAAGATGATCACCGTGTCCGCCGTCTGCAAGTTGAGCCCCAAGCCGCCCGCGCGCGTCGAGAGCAAGAACGCAAAGATCTCCGAGTCCTTCTGGTTGAACACCTTGAGCATGTCCTGGCGCTCGTCCGCCTTGGTCCCGCCGTCCAAGCGGAGGTACTTGAGGTCCTTGAAGCGCAAGTAGTCCTCCATGATGTCCATGACGGAGGTCATCTGGAAGAAGATCAACACGCGGTGGCCCGAGGCCTTGAACTTGGGCAACACCCGGTCCAAAAGCTCAAACTTGCCGGAGACCCGCCAGAGCATGTCGTTGGACAAGCGCGAGGGGTTGACGAGGTCCTCGACCTCCTCAAACACAAACGGGTGGTTGCAGATCTTGCGCAACTGCATGATCTTGTTGTTGAGCCCCTTGATGCCGCCCTTGGTCGTGCCGTTGTTGATGGACAGGCCCACAAAGAGCGCGTTGTGGCGGAGCATCTGCTGGTACAACGCGTACTGCAACCCCGAGAGCCGGCACTTGACCACCTTCTCGACCTTGTCCGGGAGGTCCTTCTCGACGTCCTTTTTGAGCCGCCTTAGCAAGAACGGGCGGAGCACCTTGTGCAAGCGCCGGATCACCAAGAGGGTCTCCTCCTCCGTCAACTCCAACTTCTCCGCCGCCCCGGTGTTGGCAAACGGCGTGTTGAACCACTCGTCGAACGTCTTGACCGAGTTGAAGATCTTCGGGAGCACAAAGTTCAAGAGCGCCCAGAGCTCGGGCAAGCTGTTCTGCAACGGGGTCCCGGTGAGGATCAAGCGGTTCTTGGTGTGGTAGAAGTGCGTCAACGTGAACGACAACTTGCTCTGCGCGTTCTTCATGCGGTGCCCCTCGTCGATGATCATGTGCACCCAGCGGATCTTTGAGAGGAGCGCCTTGTCCTTGATGATGTACTCGTACGTCGTGAGGAGGATCTGGAAGTCCCCGCGGCGCACCTCGTGCGCGAGCTGCTTGCGCTGCGCAGGGGTGCCCTTGTAGACGATCTTGCGCACCGCAGGCGCCCACCGCTCGCACTCGAGCGTCCAGTTGGTGATGGTCGAGAGCGGCACAATCACGAGGAACGGCCCGCGCTGCTTCTTGACCTCGATCAAGTAGGTGATCAACGAGATCAGCTGGATGGTCTTTCCGAGACCCATCTCGTCTGCGAGAATCCCGTTGAGGTGGTTGTTGTACAACGACACCATCCACTCGAGCCCCTTGAGCTGGTACTCCTTGAGGGTGCCCCCCACAAGGATGCTCGGCTGCTTGACGACCTTCTCCTTGTAGCGGTGCGCCACCTCGTAGTAGTCGATCTTCTCGCGGTCCGCCTCCGAGATCGGCTGGTCGTTGCGCCCGCCGTCCTGCCCGCCGCCGCGCTGGATCAGCTCGTTCTGCTGCACCTGCACCGCCTTGCTGAGCGAGTCGAGGAAGTTGTTTGTCTGCTTGAGGAGGTGTGTGATCCGCGTGTCCTTTGTCTGGTCCAACAACTTCAAGTACGCCTCCTCGTCGTTCGACTTGAGCGCCTGGAGCCGCTCCTTGGCCATCCGCTCGCGCCGCCGCGCCGCCTCCCGCTCCGCCTGCGTGTGGAATCCGCCGAGCGCCTTGCCGAAGAACTGCGCCCGGGCGCTGCGCGCGTCCTCGCGGGCTGCTGCCGCCTCCGCCACCGCCGCAAGGGTGCGCTGCACCGCCGCAAGCCGCTTCTTGTACTGGATGCTCTTCAACTCGCGCTTCTGCTGCTCCTCCAACTGCTCGGCAAGCCGCGCCGTCTGCGGCGCGATGATCTTGAGCCGGAGGTTCATCAAGCGGTGCGCGTTGATCACCGTGGCCGCGCTGCGGAGCGCCGGGTCGATTTCGTGCGCCCTGGTCGACACCGTGGCGAGGAGCCGCTGCCGCATCTGCTTCTGCTTTGTGAGCACCTTGAGCGCCTTGAGCTCGATGAGCGCGTTGATCTTGAGCCTGTCTGAGACCCCAGGGGCCTCCGCTGCGTCTGCGGGGGCGTCAAAGCGCTCGGCAAGCGCCTCGGCGTCCACCGCGGCCAAGTTTGCCGGCAACGCCTCCAACTGGTGTATCCGCGCCGCAATGCTGTTGGCAATGCGGGTTTCCGCGTATTTGTTGCCCACCACCGCGTGGTACGCGTCCGCGTTCGCAGAGAGCGACGGCGTCTGCACGGGGACGAAGTTCTGGTAGCGCGCCTCGAAGTCCGCGTAGTCCACCTTGAGCGGCCGGAGAGGCGGCGTTGACGCGTCCTCGGACGCGCCGTTCTGGTCTGCAGCCGCCCCGCTGGGCTGCGCGTACTTGCTCCCCACCCCAAACACCACCTGCAAGCTTTTGGGCAAGTCCACGTCGCGCGCAAGGAGATTGAACCCAATGATCTGTTTCTTGAGCAACTCGAGGTCGTACCTGTCGCGGCTGTCCTCGGGCGCGTGTATCTTGCGCATCTGCGCCTCCAGGCGCGCCTGCTCCTCCGATATCTGGTGGAGGCGCCGCTCAATCTCCCGGAGTTCCGCTACATATGGCTTTTTGGCGCTCAAGGGATTGGCAAGCGAGTGGTACAACGCGCTGTATCTATTTAGGAGAAGCTCCAACTGGTGGGTGTCCTCGGGATACGGAATTTCAATTGTCATTTTTTTTTTCTGCGGTCCACGTTCGTCGGAGTGTGGATAGTTCGCTGATAGATTTACCAACTGATAGGAGGGAGGTACGTGGGATATCTGAAAATTAAGCGCGGAAAACTGACTTGAAAATAAACAAGATTTGAGATTGTGTCGCAAGAAAAACGAGGAAAAATTTTCGCGGGGGTCACGTGTGGGTGACCCGCAATGGGCACATCAAAACTATCTATACATACCCAGATTAGACAGAACACAACTCAGCTGTTTGTCTGTACATGTCAACTTCCTAAGCATGCCCCGGATACCTCCTCGCGCGTTCCAGATCGCCGCAAAAATCAACCCCCGGCTCCCGCCCCTCCTCCCCCCTTGCCGCTCCATCGATGCCGCCCAAGCTGAACTCGCCTGGATTCAGCGCGAGTTGCCCTCGAAACTATGGCCTCTAGCACTCAGCGAGCGCGCCAGATTCAAGCCCCTACAGTACATTCTTGGCTCCCAGCCCTTTGGCGAATCCTTGGATGTTCTATGTGCCCCCTCGGCTTTGATACCCCGCTGGGAAACAGAGGAATGGGCCACTAACTTGACTGCGCTCTTGAACGCCCTCCCACACCAACACACACGCAACATTGTCGATGCATGCACCGGCACAGGCTGCATCAGTCTTCTCCTCGCTTCCCAGCTACAAGGCCCCCATTCCATCACGGGATTCGATGTCGATCCCCGCTGTATCAGGCTTGCCCGCAAAAATCAGCTACACAATCAAAAGGCACTCAACCCGGAAAACAAGCTAGCGTTCGCTCAAAAAGATATATTCGAGCCGGAAAACGACTCCTCTCAGTCTATCTACAAAAACGTCCAGCTTCTTGTGTCAAACCCTCCCTACATACCAAACAACGAATACCAAGCGCTCGACAAGTCCGTCAAAAACTATGAGCCCCGTCTAGCTTTGCTAGGCAATCTCGAGTTCTATCAGGCCCTCATCGACAATATCGTGCTCCCCAACGAATCTACCTGCAGCGGCTTCGTTTTTGAGCTAGGAAACCAGTCTCAAATCGACTTTGTCAAGCTGCGACTCCTTGAGTCTGCCACACACAAATGGACTGTGGGCTCTACAATAGACAGCAACATGAACCCGCGATGCGTTGTCGGATGGAAAACCGACGGACCCTTCGAATCGTTTCAAAAGCTATGCCAAACTCATCAGTGAGTTTCGATTTACCTTAATACGAGACAAGAGAGAGACCGGTCTTGTATGTCATACAGGTATGTAAATATATGATAAAGCTTTTATAGTATAATGAAACTGTAATAATGTAGTAAAAATAATATTAAATGCGAATTGCAACACTGCTTGTAGAACGTTAAACCTTTGCCTCAAATTCATGGCGCATCGCATTAGCATGAGGTAGCTTCTAATATTGAACCACACAGCAAGTTATTTTACGTCAACCGCTAAGAAATGCTACTCGTTGTTCCAGCCAGTCTGCGGTGACATAGCCTGACCTTCCCTCATATCTTCATCGAGTCTATCACCTTCAACTGCGTCAAAAGATCGTTCTCCACCTTCATGTTTTGTTCCTTCTCCTCCTGGATCATCTTGTTATCTGCTTCCTTCAACTTCTCGATTTTGCTCAACAGCTTCTCGGATTTCTTGCGCTCCTCCTCTTCCTTCTCGCCGGGCTTCATCTTGACATTAGCTTCCCTCACTATAGTTGCGAGATCGTTATCCAACAGCTCTATTAGTTTTGAGTTCTTCGCCTGAGTCTGTCTCTTTTTGTTATTGTTCTTGGTCTGGTTCTTGCCGACAGCTTTCGTTCGGTCAAGTCTCTTTCCCTTTCCTGTACTTTTCACTTTCGCCATATTCACGTTGTATATCACTTCTCTCTGATGGATATTCAAACAGTCAATGCAGGCCTATAACTATAGACATGCCATAATATGAGATAGCAGTTGAAATTTTTTTTTTTCACATTCTTCACCGATGAGCTTGATAAATCATAATGTGTGCGATTTACTAACAAGACGCATAGTATGCAAATCTCCAACATCGATCGCAAGATTGCCTCAACCGATCAACAAGCTCAGCAGAGCTTGGTTACAACTTAGCATCATCTAATAAAGTTTATTCATAAAGCTATATACTGTTCAACTTGTGTTCCAATGTTTTCGAACATATGTGAACCGTTTTTATCTTTTTTTTTTTTTCCTTTTGTTAAGTCTCTACTGAGTTTATATAAATTGTACCACACCCTCTGCAAACAACATATGCACAACTTATTCTGTTTTAGACAACAAGTAAAGATACACCAACAGCACCCTCAAGATCGGTCGCGCCATAATAAAGAGCCCAAGTTGAGCCATATGGAACTGCGACGAACCCCTCAGTACCGTTGAATAGTAAATGTGACTCAGAAATTGAGAATGGGTACGATCCGTCAGAGTCAGAGACAGAGAGCGCGCCTTCCTCGTCAATATAAACGTAGTCACTGCAAATGTAGAAATAGCCGTCTTCATCAATTGAGCCATCATGGAACGCCTCCGAGGAGTTGGTGACAATTAAATAGCCCGACGATTTCTCAACACCGATTGATTGGTACTGCAAGACACTTCCTGAATGAATTGTAATTAGACCAAAAGAGCTATTTGATGCTCTTTTTTCTAGTCTTCTGTCAGCCAATGAGCCACCAATAGTCGTATCAATGACATAGTACCGTTTGTCGTTCTCAGGGATTTGACGTTTGTAAGTTAAGTTTGTAGATGGGTAAGTAGATGTTGGGATTGGGACTGAAATATTTGTTTCTGTTGGATATCCACCGCCATACAGAGTACTCGCGTTACCGTAAACAGATGTTGTGTTTATGTAGTGGTATCCACTGGACAGTGGCGTCTCGGTAGTAATGTTTGGGAAGTACCCTCTTTTTAGTGGATTCGCAGCAGGAAAGGCAATAGCAATCTGCATAATGAAGACGAAAGCTCTCAAGTATTGAAATGCAAACATTTTTAGAGATAGCAAAAACAGGGAAGAAAAATAAGTGAGTGATTACTATTACTGAATGATAATAACTACAGTAAACACTTTTACTACATTTACAACATGAGGAGTAGCAAACAAAAAAACGGATCCTTGCAACTATTTAAATATCTGTTCACAAGGGATAGCTTTCACAAGATACTGGAAAAGTCCAGGGCACAAAGCATCTTCACAAACTGAAGGGGAAGGACTTGTGAGGTTCACAAACCTGTTGAGCAAGCCAAAGCCATAATAGTTGAATTCCAACAGCCAAACAGAAAGAAGACAAGAAGAAAAGACAAACAAGAAATTTTATTCGCAAAGCAGCTAGACAATAGGCACACAACAATCAAGATAGCATTCGAATTGAACTGCTTGTTTAAGATACGTTCTAGAATACCAAAGGCTGTTGCTGATTGGCCTCAACCTGGCTCATTTGGGTTCTGTTACCCCGGTTAACCCACAATTACCGGTTTTTCTTGCTCGAGGGATTTTTTGAGGTATGATTAAACTTGATCGTTTGTACACACTTCGAAAGATACCCGAAGATTATCGGCGAAACAAGTATCGAGTATTTTCCCGTGACATATTTTTCATTTTTGTAGGGCTACAACTGATGATAGCCGTACTTTTGAGAACAAGAGTTTTCTGGAATTTTAAGTTATATGGTTGAAAGGAGTGAGCAAACACCATCTGAATCAAAATCCATGCCGACATTCGCACTCAGCTTTAACGCAAGAAATAAGAGCACTGGTTGTCGGTCTCGACCAACCACCTCCAGTAAGTAGTGAAAGCAACCTTCGATACTTTCGACAACAATAGCTATACTTTACGTGCAAAGGCGGTTCTAAAATTAGAATGAGTCGATACCACCGTTCAATATTTGAGGCGGTGAACGGTCCGGTCCGGATGGTTCATTTTATTTACTAGAAAGAGCCTCTAGAACTACTCTTCTTGTAACACGATATTACATGTACCAGTACCACGAAAGATATCTCTTTGCTGCTCGAGACAGCGCGATGATCAGCGGTAGGTGCGAATCATGGACCCGGGGAAATGGTTCTCATCGCCTTCTCTTTGACCCGTTCTAGAATCTCGGAAAGGGAGAAAAAACTGTTTTTGAAAATAAACGAGCATGAAACCATGCAGAGGACCAGAAATTGTCATTGGTTGGTGTTGCCACTCAATATTCATTATTATAGCTGGTGCATTATCTGTGTTATTGATATCAATTTGAGCTGACATAGTATACAATACCCGGCAAAATTTGCACTCAATAGGCGCTCTCAACTACTTTTACTAATATGGCCGACGAAAATTCTCCCTTGTTACCAGCTGGTAACGTCGAAGAAGGGATAATAGTAAGAAGATATGTCATCAGAAGAGACAGACGCAGAGAACACTGCCGCTCGGTATGCGTATCTATTCACCTTATAGTTCTATTATCGTTACTTTCGATTGTGTCCTTTGTGGCGATCAACCTTTATCTCATCGCGCCTGATCTCGAAGACTACGTGAACAAATCCTTGGTAGTAGACGTTGAGAATATCGAGTTCTATGGGTTTAACAGAAAGAGGAAGGGCATCGACATCAAGGCAAATGCTGTATCGAAGCTTGACTATCTGTTATTGAACAGCACCTACTTGCAGGACCTTTTCACTGTTGGGGGCGAGGTTCTTCTGAACGTCGATATTCACTTGGATGAGATTTATGTGAAGGTTGTTGATCCTAATCCTGCAGTGCAGGAGTCTTTTCTCAATGTCGGAACTCTAGTAGTTCCCGACTTCAATGTGAATGTCCACAATAATGCTAGCACCTTATTAAACCTTGTGGTGACGTTCAAGCCCAACACCAAGGAGCTTTACAGAGTACTACAGGAGATTCTGAAGAAGATGCAAAATAAAGAGCCCTCGATTATTGTGGAGTTCTTTGCGGATACGAACTTAGGTCTTACGATCCGAAATGTGTTACCGTTGTGGAAGTCGTTTCCTCTTACAATCCATAGAGACATCGATATCATGAAAATGGATGGATTCGATGTCCAACAGTTGCTATCTGTGATTTAGTAAAGGGGCTATAATTTTTGTTTGAATGTTTCGTTTTATTTCTTCTTAATGAACTGGTTTTGCGTGTCTATGTTTTTGGTTATTATCTATTGTTCTCGTAAACTACAAGTCTATTGTCTTTTTTTTCTAGTGTTAATGTGTTGCCTAGGGCAAAGCAAAAAGGCCTCAAGCTGTAAAAAGGCAGGAAAAATGCCACAGAGAGTAAAAAAGCAGCAAAAGGTCAGGTGAAAAACAAAGTTAGAAGAATATTATGGCAGAAGGATGAAAAGATTGGAGATAGAGGGGGGAGAGCATGTAAGTTCCTTCATCCCATAAGTTTTCCCACCTATCCATTTCTTCATCAGTCCACCCATCAGTATTGTTGATAAGCACTCTCCAAGCATCAATTTTTGCGCAAAAATTTGGTAGTCAGCCAGAAATCCACCATTTTGACTGTCTTTCAGCACTAGAGCTTGCTTGACGCTAGAAATGCCTGCGTCTGTCAAGGTTCACAAGTTTGACAGGTACTTGGCCCCTTACTACCATTTCTTCAACAACCCACACGCTACGGGCAGCAACGTGCCTGCAGGATTCAATGCGGTGCCGAAAAGCCGCTTGCGGGAGATATACCAACTGATTCCGGTCTTTGAGGCTGCGGGCAAATACGTGCCCAAACTGAAAGCCGCAGCATATCATTCAGCAGACCGACTTCTCAATTCCTATGTTTCCCGACACACAAAAGACCTTGCTGAGTCACCCACCATAACGTCAAAATTTCTCTTTGCAGAGCGATATGCCATGTGCAAGGCCGTCAACTCTGGGCTCAAATATCCCATCGGGGGACGGAGATATCTCAGAGCAAGCGAAGATTTGGTCCCATCAGGCGTGCTATACGACCTTGAAAGCCTTGCGAGCTTCAAAGTCGATGCAGGGGCAGATGGGAACGGTGTTATCAATTACTTGAACGATTTCTACTCAAATAACCAGATCAAGGTGTCTCCAAACTTCTATATCAACTCTTTCCGCGCGGAGATCGATCAGAACGAGCTGCAGTTGAATTTGTGGGTGATATACACAGCCTACTTTGAGACCTATCAGATGCATATCTCTGAGACATACACTCCAGGTGTTTCAGTAGACGTCAACAACTACCAGGACTACAATCTTTTGGTAGAGATTGCCATCGAATATATAATCGAAAACCATATAGTGAACGCTTTCACTTTCCATCCAATCAGAAAGGGCGAGGAAGGCGAGGACTTCTACTGTGCAATCTGTCTTGTGGACAATATTGAGGAATCTGTAGACCCTGTGCGGCTAAACAAATGCGGACACAAGTTCTGCCGCGAATGTCTTTCCACCTGGTCGAAAATCAATGCCATCTGCCCCTACTGCAAGCTGAAGCTATTCGAGCTAGAGCTTTCGCCAATGGCCACACGATACCGAGGCATGTTCATGACGGAAATATGGAAAAAGGACTTCCTTGCAAACGGCGGCATGTTGGCAGCGGTTATAAATGGCACTGCCACTTGTTTGAACATGCAAAAGGATTTTGTGACCCAGTCTTCACTACCATACATTGTTACAATCGAGTTTCTTGATTCGCTTATCAAAACCGTCCAGGCAGAGTATGCATATCCTTCAAAAGCGATATCTTTGCTCGAGTGCGCGTCTAACGACAGCTACATGTTCTCCAGCCAGCTACGTGATGTCTGGAACATCTTCTACGGCAACATGTTTGATAAGGGACACGATTCGTACCAGTTTCTTCTTTTTCTTGGAGACTACATTTTCAAAGACCTCATTGGGGCGACGCATTACCAGCGGATTGAGAATGTGGATCTGTTCAAAGGTTTCAATGCAAAGCACGCAGGAATGTTTATTTTGCCGTCTCAAACAGGAGAGGAAGACGATATGCCAGAAAACAGCGATTTTGGGGAAGACGACGAGGCTGCAGAGTCTTTATTGGGAAGAGACCGCAGGGCGGATCCACCTATAAGAGCCAAAGATAGGGATCCAGGATGGGTGAGCTTCCTCAAAGGTCTTATAAAGAAATCGGATATACAGTTTTCTAAGGTGATGCATCCAGAACAGCATGCCTACTATATTGAAAACTACTCCGTGAACTACCGCACACTTTACAATGAATGGATTGGTGCCACTGGCAGCATATCTAATGTTGTGGCACAGCGATTGAATGTCAATATTCCGGTAATATTCCAACACAATCCCCGTGTGAGGGCGGCAATGACCCTTGAGTGGAAACAGTTGCATCCAGTCTACCTCAAATCACCAGAAGACATTATTATTGTCAGGGAAAAAGATGACAACTTGATCGAGCTCGAAGAGCCTACGACAGAAAAGATGATGCGTGATATTATGGTCACTTTGACAGTGGCCATACAAATACTCTACCTTGTTGGGGCGTTTGTTCTAGCAAATGTTGACCAGATTGCTACCGAGCACAACCCTTTAGATGCTTTCTTGAGTAGTGGGATCAGTAATGACTTGTTGCGGCTTGAGAATATGAACCGATTCGGCTTGTATGAATGCGTGCCGTTTTTCACAATGTTTGCAGCTTACATTATGATATGCATTTCGAAGACGATATGAAATGCTCGATACAAATAACTGTGTTAAAACTGTTCATGATACCCCTGAATCACGTCGCTGAGTTTTTAGTGGCTCATAGCGGCTCTAGCTGAATGTTACGACAAAATCATTATGACGTCAGGATATCAAGAAGTTGGATATCACGAGACGCACTCTATATAGTACTAACAAGTGTTATGACAAAATATACGTTAATGATGATGACTAGGGCTTAAAAGTTCCTTCAATAAAGAATGTGGTTGCTTTCTTTGACACGACTCAAGGTGAGAGCTATACATTTTCAACTACAATTGTTATAGTCATGCATCATTCATCACGTGCCGGGATCCGGCCCGATTTTCCAGTTCGACAGGCTTGGCAAAAACTTTCTTCCCCCATCGGAAAAACCCGCCTAAAACATGCACCCTTAAAAAAATTGTGGGTATCTCCAGGGGGTCAGAAGGAGGAAAAATATTTTTTCGGGGCTGAATGCATTCCTCGATCCGATTGACTGAGAGATAATTATATTGCAAAAGGTTTTTATCTTCTGATCTGATCAGCGATGACAGGTATATTTGACCGTAAACCGAGTGTCCGTATAAACAGCTGCACATAGACAAACGCATACAACATGAGCTTTGATATAGACAGAGCAGAACACGAAGGGCTCATCAGCCACTCGGAGAGCCTCTTCATCGATGAATCGGTCCTCTCGGAGGAGTCTCAAGGCGACCCTTTTCAGCACCAGCCAGCGAAACTTCTACGCAAATTCATTGGCGACGAGAAGGCGTTGAAGATCCACGAGTTCTACGAGGAAAATATTGGACTTTTGCTCATCATCTTATCGCAGCTCTTTAACTCCGTGATGGTTGTGACATGTAAACTTCTTGAGATGGATAAAGACTTCGAAAAGCCGTTACACCCGCTTCAAATACTTTTCACAAGAATGCTTATAACGTATTTGGGATGCCTTGCCTACATGTACTGCTTCAAAGTGCCCGAATACCCTTGGGGCCCCCGCAAGTACCGCTTCTGGTGTGCTTTGCGAGGGTTTGTGGGTTTTTTCGGGGTGTTTGGCCTTTACTACTCGTTGATGTACTTCACGGTGTCTGATGCTGTGTGTATCACTTTCTTGATCCCAGGATGCACTGCGTTACTAGCCGCAGTCATTTTGAGAGAACGCTACTCGTTAATAGAGGGAGGGTGTACTGTGGTGTCGTTATTGGGGATTGTGTTGATAGCCAGACCATCGTTCCTTTTCCATAATGGGGGTGGGAACAGTATTGAAAACGGAGATAGCGTTGCCAATAGCTACAATATGACGTCTGCTTACGGCCCTTCATCCATGACAGGCGTAAATGGAACTCTTTACCTGACAGCAGGGAACTTCACTTCGCTGTTAGGAGTTAATAATAATGACGACATTGAGTCGAATGATCCTATGAAAAGACTTGTGGCGACAGGGATTGCCTTGCTTGGTGTTTTGGGAGCCAGTCTGGTCTACATTGTGATCCGTTTTATCGGCAAAGAGGTACATGCCTTGATAACTGTGTCATATTTTGCGCTTTACACCTGCTGTATCTCATTTTTAGGGCTTTTAGTGATTCCAGGGCTTGGATTTGAAACACCCCGCAATACTAGGCAATGGATGCTTTTCATCTTGATTGGGGTTAGTGGGTTTGTGATGCAGTTCTCGCTTACATCTGGAATTCAGAGAGAGAAAAAAGCCGGGAGATCGGCAATGATGGCCTACACTCAGATGATCTATGCCTTGTTCTGGGATTTAGTGATATTCCATCATTTGCCAAACATTCTCAGTTGTATTGGAATGACAATCATCTTAGGGTCGGCAATATGCATTTTCTACTTCAAGCCGAAGGAGAGCAAAATGGTTTTGACGGATCCAGAGGTGGCCGGGTCAGGATCAGAGATCAAGTGAGACAACACAGTCAGGCCCATGCGTTGATTTATAGAGTTGCTTGAGCTATTTGCTGATTTTCTTGTGATTTTGCTAGTTGTTTGCTGTTTGTGATATAGACAGGGACGCTGCTGATGTACTGTTTGCCATATTGGCATCTGCTTTTTTGTGTTTTCTGTTGCCTGTTACTCTTTTTGTTGCTCTGTTACATTTCGTTTTTGTCACTTTGGGTCTAAATTTTCTTGGTCTTTTGGCTAATGCCATTTCTTGGGTCAACCAATCATACTACATATTACATTTTCAAATACATACGCATTACAATTTTATAGATATGGCTGTAAGGGTGCATAAAAGCTGAAAGAAGCCTTACAGGCCGACCAATCAATTGCGGACTCTCAGGTATATACACAGTTGCACAGTTACGCAGCTGAACAACTGGATAATTACACGCTACTGAGCCACTCTATACACGGCCTCCTGCACTCCACCCAACCACAGTTACACACTCTACACACCTGTACTTAAAGATCACCACATTACGCTGTGTTAGCACCTATGGCGCAATACACCACCAAACTGACAGGAATAAAATATATTTTTCCGACTCCCACTGCACGTGCTAACTCAAAGACATGGTGCGAAAATTTTTTTTATTCAACGTCTACAAAATTCTTCACCCTCCAACATATCAACCTCATCGCAAAATAAAAGCTGGAGATAATCATAAAATCAATTTGCCCAGCTATATACTATATTTCTCCAAAAAGAAAGGAACAAATAAACAAAAAAAAATGTTTTATCTTATCGGACTTGGGTTGTCGTCACCAAAGGACATCACAGTGCGTGGTCTTGAGACGGTCAAAAGATGCAAAAGAATATACCTTGAACACTACACCTCGATTCTCATGAGCTCGAGCAAAGAAGACTTGGAGCAGTTGTACGGACACGAGGTGATTCTTGCTGACCGCGACCTTGTGGAGGGCGGCTCTGACGAGATTTTGGCTGGGGCTGAAGTCGATGACATCGCTTTTTTGGTAGTCGGCGATGTCTTTGGAGCAACCACTCATACCGATCTTGTGATCAGAGCACGTGAATTGGGAATCAAGGTGGAAAGTATACACAATGCCTCTGTCATGAACGCAGTGGGTGCTTGTGGATTGCAGCTCTACAATTTTGGGCAGACAGTTCTGTTGGTGTTTTTCACCGAGTCGTGGAGACCAGACTCGTTTTACGATAAAATCAAGGAGAACCGTAAAATCGGATTGCACACGTTGGTGTTGCTTGATATCAAAGTGAAGGAGCAAAGCATTGAGAATCTCCTCAGAGGACGGAAGATTTACGAGCCTCCTAGATACATGAACATCGAAACCGCAGCCGCACAATTACTTGAGGTTGAGGAGAACAGACAACAGAAAGCATACGGCAAAAACACTGTCTGTATTGCTGTCAGCAGATTGGGTTCGCCAAAGCAACAGTTCAAGGTGGGCACGTTAAAGGAATTGGCAGCTTACGACAGCGGGGCACCTTTGCATTCTTTGGTGATACTTGGACGCCAAGTGCATGATTTGGAGATTGACTACATGAAGGAGTTCTATAATGGAGACGTCGCTGAGTTGAAGCGGTTGATTGCTGCTGACGAGCAGGTTGTTATACATTAGTTGTTGTGAAATATGAATGAGTGTATTGATTAGTATTTTGAGGATGTAGAAGATGATCTGATTTGGATTGGGTTGGGGTACAGAGTTGACGTACAGAGGTGACGTATAGAGTAGATTTTGTCGAAAGCTGAAATGACAGCGAAAGCGCAATAATTCAGGGAGGTGAACAGCAAAGCAAGACTGAAGGCAAAAAGGGCACCCCCTTAGTTGTTGATTGAAGGCAGTTGTAGTATCAACGAAAAGACGTAACGCAGAAATGAAGGGAATATTAGTATGATAGCATACCTCTTTTGGGCGTACTGGTGGCAAGAAAATTAAGGGACCCACATATCACGAAAGTAAAGTATCAGACGAGCTCTTTCATCGCTCATTTGATTCAAATCTTCCAATCAGTATCACTTCAAGACCTACCATCGATACAATGAGAGATGGTAGTACAGTACAATAATCTGGCAATCTGATCAACTTGGAAAACACATTCGCTCATCAAAAATCGAAAATCGCTCCACAAATACTTGGCGCACGTCTGTACGCCACTACACCGTTAAACATCCAAAATAATTCATTCCTAACGCACAAAAAATAAAAAAAAGCTACTAATCAATCAAGCCTCTGCCTCGGAGCTCTTCTTGAAGTCCTCGTAGGCAGAAAAAGCGTCTGCGAAACGGGCCTTGAAGGTCTCCTCGTCATCCATCATCTGCAAAATCTCAGCGTTGTCCAAGTCCAAGATCATTCCGGTGATCTTTCCAGCAGCCTCGCTGTCCCCGTTCAATTGAGGGTTAGCAAAGATCTTTGGGTACAACTCCTCCCCAATCAATCTCTTTTGCTGCTCAAGAGGAAGGCTAGGCAAGATCATGGCCAATTGGGCAACCGCGTTGTTTCTGTGTTGTCCGGCAGCTCCCTGGGCAGCTCCGCCTTGGGCGTTTCTGAAGTTCTGCTGTTGGAAGCCTGGGCCTCTGTTGGCGCCTTGGCCCTGGATCCCTGGGCCGTAAGGAGGAATTCCGTAGACAGGAACCGGGCTAGGACCGCCTGGTCTGTTCCATTGGACGTTTCCTTGCGGAGCCCCTGGGATGCCCTGGCCTGGTCTAGGAATGCCTTGCTGCATCAACAATTGCGGGTTGACTGGGCCGCCTCTGGCCACAGGAGGAACAAAGGCGCCTGGCTGTTGGCCGGCAGCGGCAGCGGCAGCAACAGCAGCCGCCTGGTTGTAGAACATAGGGTGCATGAACTGGCCTGGAACCCCGTGGGCTTGCTGCTGCATTCTCATCTGGTTTCTGACCTCGATTTGGTGCGTCAACTGGGCCTTTCTGACGTCTTTGCGCTGGGCAATGGCCACGAACAAAGGCTTGCCGCAGACCATCTTCTGGTTGACCTCGTTGATGGCCTTGGTGGCCTCCTCAGGGGTCGAGAAGCACACAAATCCAAATCCCTTGGACTTTCCGGCGTCGTCGGTCATGACCTTGGCGGAGCTGATGGTTCCGTAAGGCGAGAACTCCTCCTTCAACTTCTCGTCGTCAATGGAGTCGTCCAAGTTCTTGATGAAAAGGTTGACCCCCTCGTATTTCGAGAGCTTCTCCAATCTGACGGCATCGTGCTGTTTTCTGAGCTCCTCTTGTCTTTCTCTCTTCTTCTGGGCTCTTCCGACATAGAGGTGCTTCCCCTTCAACTCAAAGCCGTTGTACTTTTCAACCGCAGTAGCAGCGTGCTCGTGGGCCTCGTAGTTGACAAACCCAAAGCCTCTGGAGGCACCGCTGGCGTCTCTCTCGATAACCGCAGAGGTGACAGGGCCAACCTCCTTGAAAAGAGCAGCAAACTCCTCGTCGGTGACCTCAGGGTCGATGTCCTTGACGTAGACGTTGGTGAAGTTGGCCTTCAACTCCTCCAACTTGGACATTCTGTCCTTCTTGGAGATGTGGGGCCCAACGTACACCTCGAGCTCGTTCAACAACATCCCGTTGACCGACTCAATGGCGTTCTTGGCGGCCTCGTCGGTCTCGTAGTGCACAAAACCGAACCCCTTGGACACACCGTACTCGTTGGTGGCGACCTTACAGGACAAGATCTTGCCAAAGGCACTGAAGGTGTCGTGCAAGGCCTTGTTGTCGATGGCCGGGTGCAAGTTCTTGATGAAGATGTTGCCGTTGCCAGACTTTCTGGTGGATGGGTCTCTTTGGGACCACATGATACGGCAAGGCTTGCCCTTGATCTTGGAGTAGTTCAATTGCTCCAAGGCCTTCTCCCCGTCGCTGGTGGAGTTGAAGTTGACGTAGGCGTACCCCAAGGATTCCTTGTTGATGGCGTCACGGCACACTCTGATGGAGGAAACCGGGCCGATTGGCGAGAAAATCTCAAACAACAAGGCCTCGTTGACCGATGGGTCCAACTCTCCAACGTACAAGGAGGCGGAAACCTCGCTGGACGAACCTTCGGCACCCTCCTCCTTCTTGGCACCCTCTGGAGCAGCAGCAGCCTCGCCAGCGGCCTCAGGAGCAGCCTCAGGAGCAGCCTCAGGAGCAGCCTCAGCCTTGGCTGGGGCCTCCTTGGATTCAGCCTTGGCAGCCTCAGCAGCTTCGGCCTTTGGAGCTTCCTTGACTTCTGGCGTGGCAGCAGGAGCCTCGGCTTTTTCGTCGATAGACAACTTGTCCATCAACTTCTCAACGTTCTCAGTAGCAGACATCTTATAAATCTTTGATTTTTTTTTGGATTTTGCTAGATTTTAGAATTTTTTTGCTGAGGTTTTGTGAGGATTTTGAAATTTTTTTGGGGTTTTGTGGTTTTGAAATTTTTTTTTATTTTTTAAATAAAAAGGGGGGAATGTATAATATACAGATGAAAAGAAACTCGAGAGTGACTTTTCAGGATGGTATAGTATGATTCGCTGGTGATTGTACTGGGAGGTAATGATCAAAGACGAGAGGGGGTGGAAGGAGAAGGAATAGATGATGAGAAAGCTTTTTTTTTAGAATCCAAAAGCGCATTCAGAAAAAATTTTTTTTTTCGTTTGTTTTTGTGTAAAATATTTTTCAAGTCGAAATTTTTTTTTATTTGATTATGTAAGCGCAGTGTATTTGTGGAACAATGCGCAGCAGTCAGTACACCGTGGGGGACGGAAGAGGCAAGAATAGAGAGCCTGGATTGTCCGCAGGGCAACCATCGCAGGGTGACATGCTGTCGGAAGTTATAAAAACGAAGTCACGTGACGATTTTCTGGCCAAGGCTTTTGCTGGATCGATATTGTGACTACGTCTAGAGTGGGGTACTCTATTAGCCTACAAGTCTACTACTTCAACTCCAATGGTTGATCACCGTATCTCAGCGACAACAATATCACTGATCCAGAAATACCTCTTTCTTCTTTTTGTGAGAGTTTCATTTCCGGGTAATAGCACCTTTTAATTAGCTACTGCAACCCCGATTATACTAATCACACTCGCATCCTAAAACAGAAACGCCTGGAACATGGAACGTACGTTTTGTAACATGAGATCCAACCCTATCAAACTCCCTCCCCAGTTAAACTCGCGCTAGTTTAATGGAACTCATGGATAAGTGACTTTCGCAACACGTTTATAGTTGCCAGGCGCACTTTCCCTTGCAAAAAAAGTCAGTGGATGTTTTTAGTCATGTAATCCCAGCTGACACCACCACCCACCGATGGGTTGGACTAATCTTTGGTACCACTTCTACATACCGAAAACATTTCATATTTATACTGCCATAGGTCCCCATTATTCTCCCTGGATAAAAGCCTTGAAGCTTTTTCCCATAGTTAGTGTCTAGCAGTTCTACACTGTTGATGCCAAAGAACAAGAATATAGAATAGTTAATCATGACGTACATACTATCAAGCGAGCAGAAGACGCCAAATCTTGACGACACTACTCCAAATCTAGACGAAGTCACTCCAAATCTAGACGAAGTCACTCCAAATCTAGATGACATAATGGAGGGAGAAGAAGAGAGTCTGATTGATGGGAATCACACATCCAAGCCAATAAAAACGTCTCCCAATTTGAAGACGAAATCGTCAAGCCGTCTCTCACCAAAAATGAGAATAAAGTCTCCTAAAATTCTTCAGAAATTCAACAACAGCCACATACCCAACACCAACAGGAAGCTTGCTGGTCTTACCAAACAAAGACTCTCGAAAGGGCTCTCCAGAGTCTCTTTAAACAGAATCTCCCTCTTGATTTCTCTGAAAAGAACCTCTTCATCCAATCACAGCAATAGAAACAGCCGCGATGCAAAGCTTCAACTTTTTCCTTCTTTGCCTTACTTCGATATCTCAAAAAGCAACAACACACCGGCTAATCGTGAAAGTAAGATGATCCTTGACGAAGAATTGAAATATCTTCCTGATCCAATCAATCCAAAAGTCATGGAGAAAGTTTTGCAAGAATTTTCACAATCCGCAGGAGATTGTGACTCTGATAGATACTATTTTACCCACTTATTCGAAAGCACTATTCGAAACATTTTGAGCGAAAACAACCAAGTGGACGAAGAAGATGAGATATACCAGACCTTCAACAATCCGCTAACTCCAACATTTTCAAAACTTTACGACAGATCCTACGACGATTTCCTGAAATACGATCGCAAAGTGAAGCGTGAATTGATCTTGAAAGATCTCACTGAAGATGCTTTAGAATTGAAAAAGACAGCCAAAGTTAACGGCTTGATCAATGTGGCAAGCGTCGAAGACTTGCACTCAAGATTCTATGCCGACGAACAAGACCTGACTACCAACTCTATCCTTCAAGCACCTGAACTTTCCAAAATGAAATTACTTACTAAGAAACCCAGTGAAATAAAGCTATTCCATACCTTAACAGGAAATTCCAGCGAATCAACAATAGTGGCTTCCTCAGCAGCAACTAATAATAATTCTAAGGCTATTCTGCGCGCCAGTTTTGCAAGCTCTTTCCAAACTGTTGATATTGATGACTTGGACAATCTTTCATTCGAGGGAAAGAAAGATACATGCGTAATCGATGCCCAAAGTGTTTTTGCTGACGATAGCGACAACCACAGCACTTCTGACCATACCCTTTTCTCCTCCACTATAGAACGCCACACAAAATCAAACACAAACTACTACTACAACCACAGCAAACACAGCGACAGAGATATCGAGAAACAGCCTACACGTGACGGCAATGTTGGCCCACCTAACGGAATTCAAAGAAAGCTTTCTTCTCGTGCTATGCAAATGATTGCCTTTGGGAGTGCTGTCGGAAATGGGTTGTTACTTAATTCAGGCAAAAGTTTTGCTATTGCTGGACCTTTAGGAACCGTTCTTGGGTTTTTATTTTCAGGGCTTATTGTTCTTGCAACGATGCTCTCATATTGCGAGGTCGTGACTGTTTTACCTGTCGCTGATGGGTTTTCAGGATTGACATCAAGATTCATTGATGATGCATTTGGATTCGCCTTAGGATGGTCCTATTACGTTGCAATCACTGCTTCTATGATTTCTGAGATTGTTGCGGCTATCATTATTCTTTCCTTCTACGATTTTCTAAACATTCCTAGCGCTTCGACAGTTGGATGGGTGATATTCTTTGCTACCACCATATTGATTGTCAATATGTTGGATATCCGCGTGTTTGGTACAGTTGAATGTGCAACTAGTACCATCAAAATCATCTTTATCTTGGCCATAACTATTACCGCGGTTGTGATCAACACAGGAGGCTCACAAGTCAGGGAATACATCGGATTCAAGTTCTGGAACTCTTCTAAGTCAGATTTGTCCAATAGCATAACCTTTGGGCCCTTCAGACCCTCATATGACCTAAAAGACGAGGGAACAGGCTCTCTTGGAGGGATTTTTGGCGCTGGAGGAAGAGTTCTTGCTCTTTGTACCTCTGTTGGAATATCTTCCTACGCATACTGCGGAACCGAAATTGTCTGCATTGCCGCTGGAGAAGCCAAAAATCCTCGCAAATCGTTGCCTTCTGCAACAAGAAAAGTCTTTTGGAGAATCTTGCTCTTTTACGTTCTTTCAGTCTTTGTGATCAGCCTATGCGTGTATAGTGGAGATCCAAGATTGTTGAGAATTATATCGTCCAATGATTCGGATCCATATAAGTCCGCCTATGTCCTGATGGAGACCGCTAAGCTACAATCAATGAATATCGCAGTTTGCCAGCCAAGCAAACAAAGATCAGGCACCTTTTCGTCAGCCAACAAGTCTCCATGGATCATTGCGGCACAATCTGTTGGTATGTGTGACTTCTCCTCTGTTATCAACGGATTTATTATATTTTTCGCTATTAGTGCTGGAAGCTCGCAATTATATGCCGCAAGTAGAACATTGTATTCTCTTTCCATTCAAAGCAAAGCACCTAGAATATTCAGCGTCTGCTCTAGATCTGGAGTGCCTTACTACGCAGTGTTCATGACTGGTGCATTTGGGTTTATTGCTGTTGCATCTGTGACAGAGAACGGCGTCAAGTTCTTCCAGTGCCTATCAACAATCACCTCAAGTTTTGTGATTCTTGCGTGGGCAGGAATGTGTCTTTCTTTTATCAGATTTTACCACGCCTTGAAGCTCCGCCCAGATATCATATCAAGAGAGGATCCTTCTTATCCCTTCAAGTCACCGTTGCAGCCTGGACTTGCCTATGTGGGGATAATCGGATGTGTTATGATCATTGCATTTTTGGGTATCACACTCTTTGTTCAAGACACTTTCGATGTGCTGACTTTCTTTTCATCTTACGGATCGCTTTTTATTTTTTCGATCATGTATTTCTCCTACAAGTTTATCTACAACACGAGAATCAAGAGATTGGATCAGATCGATTTGGATACTGGGAGAAAGGAATCCGATAAATTAGAATGGAGTGAGAATGAGAAATCCAGCTTTAAGTCTTTCAAGGCTAATCTTCACGATCTTTGTCGCTATTTTTTTTGAATTTTTATTAAGCTTTTCACTGATTTTTGCTTCTTTTGTTCTTTTCAATGCTTTTACGATTATATTTCTGCTTTAGACCTAATAGACTAATATTTGCTTGTTTGTTTTATCCTTCCAGCGTAGATCATCACAAGTTTTTTTTGTTATCACAGGTCTGTGGTTCTCATGATCCACGAAAATGGTGCATGAGAAAAGATTTTTCAATTAGGCCTTACTAAATGGTGAAAAAAAACGATGGCATCGATAAGGCGGAATGATATAGCATACTGATCTGAAAAGATGCTAGAGGTTTCCTAAAGGAAAATGATTCAAACATGGCTTCGGAAATAACGACACTAGAGGAATGGAATATCGACCTCAATGACGAAATCTCACGTCAGTTCTTTATTCTCTCATTGTAAGTGTGACTATCTCGATGCATTTCATAGTGGATGATGCAACTGACAAAACCAAAACATATAGATCTCCCAATTCAGATCATCTTTTAGATTTAGTGAGTTGGAAGCTTTTGATTTTAAACTCCCTTGAAAAGTTCTATGGTCTTGTTGGAAAATCTATCAACGTCGATTTCTTGGATATAAATGAGTTGAAGAATCTCTGTTTGGTAACGATCGAGGAGAAGGACAGTTTGATCTTTTGCAACTCCATTAGTAATAGTGTGGTCAACCTCAAACTGTTTGGGCTTCAGGATTTAGAGACAAAGCTTCAGATCACTGAAACCAGTGCAAACTATAGAAAGATCAAGGAAAAATTTGATAAAAACAAGGACAAACAACAGGATAGATAGTGCTCAGTGTATGATAAATGCAAAAAATGGTTTAATCAAACGTGGCATGAAAACTACATACTAATAAATACATAAATTGAAGACAAAAAGTGCCCAATGCATGAGAACACCAGATCTAAGGTCGTTTATTTTCACGTATTAAAATTCCTCGATATAATAGCAATACTCTAAAGTGCCGTTGTAACCGTCATGGTTCTTGAATTGATCAACATGATAGGAGGCAAGCCCTGACACCAAAGATCTAACGTCTCCACGTACTCAACACAATCCTTTTTGTTCTTATGGCATCCCACAGGCGGAGTAGGCAACGTCGAGAAGATAACCGTTGAATTCTTAGAGGTTTTCATCATCAACTGATTCAAAATCAAATGCTGTGCACGTGCAGGGATATCATTAAACGTCAAGTTATTGACATCAAACGCATTAACCATCTCCTCATCACTATCCTCAGAGCCGGAAGCATCGCTGTCGTTTTCCATATACTCGTTATCACTGTCTACCGCACCAGAAATCAGATGTCTAGAATTAGAATGTCTAAAACTGCTAGCAAAGTCGCTTTCGCCATCGGTTTCGTTCTCACTGGTGACTCCAGAAGCAGCAAAATTGACCTTTCTAGGAAGAGTGCCACTAGCAGCAAGAGGCGTGACTGTACCGCTAGTAGCCCCTGAAACAGCCCCTGAGGCAGGGACTTGAAGTGAGGGGTTATTGCTGTCTGCACCAATAGAATCAGCACCAAAAGCAGATTTATGGTAACTACTACGACTTCTAATTGATCCACGTTCTTTACTTTCCTCATCCTCAACGAACATGATAGATGGCTCGTTTCCACAAGCATCTTCGTTGACCTTTGATTTAGGCATAGCTTGTGACGAAAAGTTGGGTCTTGTCTGGTTACGGAGCGAAGTGTATGATTGAATACTGCTTTGACGCGACAAAGTAGGTCTTGGGTTGGGGGCTACTCCGTCAGTGCTATCAAGAGTGAGCTTTGGCACTTTATAGCTTGGCTCATAGAATGGCGAGGTAGGAGAAAGCGGAGATTTAGGAGTGTTTGGCAATTGCTGAGAATACATTCTGGAAGAAGGAACATCCTTAGCCTTCTTTCCAGCAGCACCAGACGCATTTGAGGCTACAGGACCAGCACTAGAAGAGTAGTAATTTGGGGCAGAAAATGTGCTTCTCCGTTTTCTTCTTTCAGAAGCCAATGTTTTAGAGCCAAGAATGGTTCCTAAACCCTTTTTAGCAGCATGGCGGACATGGTAGGATCTTGTGTTTGTTTCTGGGTCACTTTCGTAGCCCAGGGTGCCCCCTAAAAGCGATACAGCTGTATCGGTGTCAGATTCATCACTACTGTACAAATCATCGGTGATTGGACCATGATGGCCAAATATATGCGAGTTCAAAAGCCTGTTGGTGGTCATGTTAAATTTAACTCCCAACCTTTGGAGCTTGGACACCTCCACGGAATTTTTCTTAGCAGAAAGCCCGTCAGAAAACGATATTTTGTTGAACTTTCTGCGATTGAAGAAC
The DNA here is from genome assembly GCA_030564765.1 of Saccharomycopsis sp. NRRL Y-5750. Lineage (NCBI taxonomy): Eukaryota > Fungi > Ascomycota > Saccharomycetes > Ascoideales > Saccharomycopsidaceae > Saccharomycopsis > Saccharomycopsis sp. NRRL Y-5750. The sequence continues at coordinate 52,507 of JAKTZD010000004.1, read as the reverse complement.
AAACCGTCTGGATGAAATCGGAAAACCCTATCATCGCCCTCCTCGTCGCTATTAGTATAAAGATTATTAGAGGCAGCCACAGGACCATCACGACTGCGAGCAATCTGCATTCTGATATCCACAATACTTTGCCACCATTCCTCCTTTTGAAGAACCTTGTTGACCTTTTTCAAAACCTTTTTGTCCTGGCACTTGTTCTTGACAATAAAGTCATAGAACGAGTAGTTTCCTGAATTGAAAGAAAGCACCACAATTTCAGCATTGATTCTCAAGACTGTGATCAATTGCTGCACTCTTTCTTTTTCCTCAGCCACATCTGAGGGATTCTCCACAAACACCACAATTCTGAGTCTATGAGTCTTCTTCCACTGTGGCACAGTGGCAAGAATGGCCCCAAGCTGAAGAATCAAGGTATATGTGTCAAAGTTGGTACTGAGGATCGTTTTTCCCGACTTGTCTTCAATTTCAGCCGCCATTTGAATTGGGTAAAGATCAATAATGGCTTTCTCATCCTCATCAAGTTCGTGCGTGATCTGATGAGCATCAGGCAAGACAAGACGTGGGAATCCCTTAGCAATAGCAACATTTGCCTTCATAAGAAGCAAGTCCTCAATACATTCAACCCATTCGCTGATTTTTATGCGTGTTTCTCGCTTGCACGTGTCTGTAGGAAGAACCACTTTCGGATCCACCTGATGAGTGTATTCAGAATTGAACCGCTCGATGCTTTTGGCCACAACCGCAGCAGGAGTTCCCAAAACAGAATCAGCGCTTTTGGCTAGATTGTTTGCATTAGATGGGTGCTCCTTGTCGTGAGCTTCGGACGAAATACCGGAATTTTTATAGTGGCCAGACTCACTTTGCATGCTGAGGTCCAAAAATCCCATAACAATGATATTTGGCTTCATTGAACCCAAACCAGAGCCAATGAAGATATTACGGATGCCCCACGGAAGACTATTGGCCAATGAAAACTGCACAAACGCTTTTAGCTTCAAAAGATCACGGAGTTTGATCCAGGAGGCACGTTCTTCGACAAAACTATCGAATCCTTCCTCAAAGTCCTTACGACTTACAATCACATGCCCCAAGATATATAGTCCACCCTTTTTGAGATTATTGCAGAACTGTATCAAGTTCCAGCAGGTTCGCGGATCATCAACAAGGAGAAGGATTTGCGGACGCCAGTACTTGACGTTGTCCTGTCTAAGTTTCAACAAATACTTTCGCACTTGATGATAGATTAATGTTTGTGACACATCACCCCACGTCTTTGGAGGACAGACGTAATGGATCAAAATAATCAAAAACAAAAGACAGAAGATAATCATCGACGCAGAGGCACCATCGACAATAAACATCGCAATGATACAGGAAATAACCCCTGCTAGTGCGGTTCCCCGATTGAAATATTCGAAGGAAGGTCTAAAATTAGGGGCCGCAGAGATCTCCAAGAGGAAACAGGCCATATTGATGACAATGAAGGTCATAAGGAAGGCCATAGTGATGAGTGTTGCAATTTGATTGATGTTTGAAAAGAGGAAGGCCTGGGTCAAACCCCAAGAAAAGAGAATGGCAACTACTGGAGAAGACGAAGATTTTCTATTGAAAATCGAAAGCCCAGGGATGATCTCATCAAGGGAAATAGCAGACAAAATCTCAGCCGCACTCACAACACCCATGATGACAGAGAACAAGGAGGTTGACAATTCGCCTAAAATAATAATCACCTTTGAGAATGAGACGGTTTGGACTACCTGGACGTCTTTGTAGAGCAAATCCCTTGGAATGGAACTACCCATGGCAAAAATAACCATGGAATAGCAGCAAAACGTCACAAGGAGCCCCCACATCGTGCCCTTAGGGATACTTTTGGAAGGCTTACGAAGCTGGCCGGACATACTGGCACCGGCCAATATTCCCGCGGTTGCAGGGAAGAAAATCCCAAACAAGTCGGCAAAATTTTCGCGTCCACTGATCTGAGAACCAGCAGCATGTTTGGTGAAGTGAGGCAATAAGTTTTCGGTGAAAGTCTTCCAAGTAATCCCTGTATAAAAGCTCTCTAGATCAGGTAACGCAAACGGCTTGACGAAAAGCGCAGAAAAGGTTATCGAGAAAATAGATGACATCAAAATGAAAAACAATAACACAGCTGCCTTGGAAACCAATTCAGACCCCACAAGACTGACTGACACACAAATCAGAAGAATGATTGTGGAGTAGGCGATTTGCCAGCCCCACGATTCAGGCAATACGTTCAACATTAAGCCCTTTTCTTTACCGAAATTGTTGATGATTGGCTCTATCAACCCTACGACATTTAAAGCGGAATTTAGCACCTGGCCAAAATAAAATATCAAACCAACAGCCCCGCCAAATTCAGGACCCAAGGATCTGGATATCATATAGTAAGCTCCTCCGTTTCTCACCACACCGTTGGTGGCAATAGCGGAAACAGACATGGTGGTTAACAAGTTGATGGAATAACAAAGCATCAATGTGAAAAGAGCTCCAGTGATCCCTAACTGACCGATTATGAACCCAAAACGCAAAAACATCAAGATCGAAAGCACATTGAGGGTTGTGGGAAGAAACACCCCGTCATATGTTCCAAGCTTGGTCTGTTTTTCAATCTTTTGGGTGAATTTCTCGTCATTTTGAAAGATCTTGTTGGTGACGTTATTTTTCTTACTGCGATAACTATTGCTAGGATTTGATCTGTCAAAATGCAGTGTGCGGCCGGTATGAGATGCGGTTGAACCTATGGACGCATAGCCCAGCGTGCGGCCTGCCTGAATGCTGTTGGGTATAAGAGATGACGTTTCATTCATGAGGGGCTTTTTGAGCGACATTTCTGAGGGATATCTTCAAACTTGGCTTGTGTTTTGTGAAATCTGACTATTGCATGGATCAAAAAGGTTATAGCAACACTAAAAAGAAGTAATTCAGGGAGATAAAAGATAAATATGCTGGTGTTTTAGAAAGAGGAAATCGAAAGGAGGGAAAGCATCAAAAAAAAGTGTGCTGTTTTATATATTGCAGGCGACAAGAGGAATCATCCATGGATGATGATTTCAGATGATGTCAATATCTGATTGCTGACATTTGTTTTCTGTGTTTATGTTTTTCCTTCTCTTAGATAAAATTTTTTCCTAGCAAATTTTTATCTGGTGGGGTGTCACCGTTGTTGCAGCGATAACAGGCGAAAAAATGCGCGAAGATTCCTAACATGGATGGGTAAGGTCTTGATTCATTTCTTGGGACTACAAACACTGCAAACACAAATCCAATAATCATAAGCAATTTCTGATTTCTCCTAGCTAATTTTATACATCCCTATATAAGAAAACTACTCAGTTTTCCAGACCTCATAATAGTTCCGTTTCCCCTTTGTCTCAGGCACGTAATTGAAGACAAAGACGCCAACAAGAGCACACATTGTCGTAAATATCAAAAACACCCATCCATCACCAAGGAAGGCATTGAGTGAAGGAAACGTAAAGCCCACAATGAACGTGGCGAGCCAATTGACAACAGTTCCGAAGCTTTGTGCTGTTGAAGTGGCATTGAATTGCGTCAACTCTGAGATGATCAAGAACGGGATAGGCCCAAGTCCAATAGCAAAAGCACATATATAGACAAAAAGACCAATGACTGTTACAAAGGCCCAGGCGTTGATGATTCCAACGGACATGAAGAAGGAAGAAACCCCCATGAACGTCACAGAGTATAAAAGTAATGGCTTGCGGCCTGCGTTATCGACAAGCATTGCCGATAAGTAGGTGACCACGAGGTTCATCACGGAAACCATCACATTGAGAAGTATGGCATGTTCAGGGAAAAGCGACTTGAGAACCATCACTCCATAAAAGATAATCGAGTTGATACCACAAAACTGCTGGCCCGCCATTATTGTGGCTACAACTCTACGCGATGGAGCAAAAATAGGGTCTTTGAGATACTCTCTGATGCCAACTTGAGAGGAAGAAGCATCTGGTGTAGAGGCAGGCGGAATTTCGGGGTCTGAGGCTAGGAGCCCTACACTTTCGCTTACATTGTTGTTGTTGATGCCACTGCTGTTACTACTTGCAGTCCAGTTGGCAATTTCCTCGTTTATCAACGAGTCGTCCGAATCAACCCGCAAAAGCGAAAGATTTTTCTTAGCAAGAGCCAATTGGTTGTTTCTCACCAACCATTTGGGGGTTTCGTTGATGAAACTGACAGCGATAAAGTTGACGATAGCTATGATGATCCCAAATAAAAGTAAAAGCCTCCACTGGGAAGAATTGGCCCACTTTATTGCCAAAAGCTGGGTGAGCAAGATCCCGACGTTGATTGAGAATTGATTGAGAGAGCCCAAGAAGCCCTTCGACTGGTCTGTGGCACACTCGTTGATGATTATGGGGGTGTTCACTATACAACTTCCGGCACCAACCCCGCTTATAAAACGCCCAGTGATCAAACTGGCCTTGGAGTTCGAAAACGTCTCGATAATGGAGCCGAGAATATAGAACAAAATGTTCAAATAGCTGGAGTTTTTCCGCCCAAGGGCGTCTGAGATCTGGCTGGCTATGGACGATCCAATGAGGCCTCCAATGGAGAAGATCGAGGTGATGAGCCCAAGCTCCTCGTTGGTCAAGGGGATGCACGTGTGGTATCCATGGTTTTCGAACCATCTAGAAACTGGGTCGGGGGCGTCGATAGGAATTGTTTCCTTACAGGAAAGCACAGCTTCAGGGCCGTTCAACTCGGACTGGGATTGAGTGGGTTAGTATACGGTGACCATCATGAAATGAATCTGTTTTGACTTACCATATGATATCCATACTGCACGCTCCCAAGACATGCAACGACAATGGTGATCGCAAGCTGTTTGGTCCAGATACTTCCCATTTTTGCTGTATTCAATGGGGTGTATGAATCTATAGTTCTATTTGTACGGTTTATTGCAGCAAGGCAGGCACCCCTATCGTAGTGCTTTTTGTGCGGTGTTTTTTATCTGTGCGCATTTGACACCTTTTTTTCGTTTCTTGCTTCCTCGTAAACATAGTTCATCCACATGGCCTTCGCGGCAGGGATATTTTAGGCGAGCTGTGCAGCATAGCGTGTGGCAGGCATTGGCCGTAACCTGTAAGTATCATCGATGCTGGCCTCTGCAACATTCGCCTCTATGCCTGCGCTGCAGAGCGAACCGTGGAGAACCGCAAAGAACGCATCAAATCACATCACGTGACGCGTACCTTTCTGCTAAGCGCACCACCCAGTCATGACCCCCCAACCGAATCGTGAGCGAAAATCACCGACATTTGGAAATCCAGTAATCAAAATGAAAAATTTAGTTGCCACCTTTTTTCCGCGAGCAGTCTCACTGAACAAGGATCCCGTAGATCCAGACATAACCGTGATACTTGGGAATCACAGTCATCACAAGATGTTGGAAAGATTACTACTCAGACAGCTGGCCAGGGGGGCCGCCAGAGGGGCTGCCAAGGGGGCCAAGGGGTTGTCATGGCAACTCATGCGGACCTGTAGCGCTCGGGGATTCTCAAGCCACAAAGCCAAAGGCAGTGTGCCTGGCAGCAGCCCTGCTAGACACTATGCGACGCTTTTGAAGAACGAGGGCGCCGAGAGAAAGCCTGTGGTGACGAACGCAATTCTTGCGCAGAAAGAGCAGGTTGCCAATGCCAATCTCGGGTCTGCCGAGGTCCAGGCCGACTTCTACAAAACGTTGTTGGCCGGAAACTACCCACAGATAGTCATTTCGAGATTTGAAACCCCCAGCATCGCCAAGAACAGCCAGTGTGTGGAGTACTACATCCAGGCGCTTGATCTTGTAGGCAACGCAGCCAAGGCGGCGGAGGTCCGCAAAGCGGTGGGAGGCGGGGGTGCCGGGGCAGGCGGCCCAGGCTTTGGCTACGGGGGCGCCGGAACGAAGAGCCAACCGTTGCACGTGATTGTGTCGGAAACAAAGGCGGCGTTGCTCTTGAAGACGCTACGGTGGTTTATTCCGTTCGGGATATTGATCTACGTGGGCCTTGAGGGGATTACATGGATTACCGAGGCCGGCGGGATCATCAAGAGCGGCGATGTCGAGGACCGCTCGTTTGATGTCAGCAACTCGGAGTCTACAGTCAAGTTTGACGATGTGAAGGGTGTGGACGAAGCCAGGGCTGAATTGGAGGAAATAGTCGATTTTTTGAAGGATCCATCCAAGTTCACGGGTCTTGGCGGGAAATTGCCCAAGGGTGTGCTTTTGACAGGCCCTCCGGGGACGGGGAAGACCTTGCTTGCACGTGCCACTGCCGGCGAGGCGGGGGTGCCTTTTTTCTTCATGTCGGGCTCGGAGTTCGACGAGTTGTACGTGGGGGTGGGGGCCAAAAGAGTCAGAGAGTTGTTTGCCCAGGCAAGGGAAAAGGCGCCGGCCATAATATTCATCGACGAGTTGGACGCCATTGGAGGAAAGCGGAACCCCAAAGACCAGGCCTACGCAAAGCAGACGTTGAACCAGTTGTTGGTTGAGTTGGACGGGTTTTCGCAGACCTCCGGAATCATCATCATTGGCGCCACGAACTTCCCTGAGTCCTTGGACAAGGCCTTGACAAGACCGGGCCGGTTCGACAAGGTGGTGGACGTCAGCTTGCCGGATGTCCGCGGGAGAGCCGAGATTTTGAAGCACCACATGAAAAACGTCGAGGTGTCGCCCAGCGTGGACCCCACAATCATTGCCAGAGGCACGCCGGGGCTTTCGGGGGCGGAGTTGATGAACTTGGTCAACCAGGCCGCGGTGTACGCGTCGCAGCAGAACGCGTTGGCCGTGGACATGAGCCACTTTGAGTGGGCCAAGGACAAGATCCTCATGGGCGCTGCAAAGAAGACCATGGTGATGACGGAGGCTGCAAGAAAAAGCACGGCGTACCACGAGGCAGGCCACGCAATAATGGCAATGTTTACGCCGGGTGCGACGCCATTGTACAAAGCCACGATCCTCCCACGGGGACGCGCCTTGGGCATCACGTTCCAGCTTCCAGAGATGGACAAGGTGGACATCACCAGACGCGAGTGTCTCGCAAGATTGGACGTGTGCATGGGCGGGAAGATCGCCGAGGAAACGATATACGGCGAGGAGAACACCACCAGCGGGTGTGGCTCGGACTTGGCCAATGCTACGGGCACAGCAAGAGCCATGGTGACCCAGTACGGGATGTCCAAAAAGGTGGGGCCGGTGAGATTGGCGGACGAGTGGGACAGCTGGTCGCCGAAAATCCGCGAAAACGCCGACGAGGAGGTGGTGAAGTTGTTGAAGGAGAGCGAGGAGAGAACACGTGCGATGTTGCACGAGAAGACCGTGGAGCTCGAGAGATTGGCCCAGGGGTTGCTTGAATACGAAACCTTGACCAAGGTGGAGATGGAGAAGTTGTGCCGGGGCGAGACCATAGATAAGTTGAAGACTGTGTCCAACAAGGTGATCAAGGGTCCCGAGAGCGAGGACGACGAGAGAGCAAAGATAAACGACGCAAAGAAGTTCCCAGGAGGAACGGGGGCGGCCCCAGCAGGGATTCCTTCGCCATCGATCGAGGCATAAACAGTACATACGATAATCTAGACCACGTAATATATCCATACCATTCGATAGTGTATAAACGAGACATGCTAATGTACGAAAGCTATAGCTGCATAGTGTGTAAGCTTGGAAAGCGGGCGAGAGCCATTGTTGCATAGGGTAATCGAGACATGGTAATTGCTATTGTTAGATACTGTGGTCTAGACCGCGTAAGATCTCAATGCCAATGTGTATTGACAATGTAATATATATTCCTACAATTGAATCTGTTTTTGTTGCTCTGGCCTTGGTAAATGTTTTGAGGGCTAAACGTGCACTGTAGGTTTAGATGCATTAAGGGGCCGTATGTTGCGATAGCAGTCTGTCTCTGTTATTTTACCGGGAAGCAGATGTTCTAGAGCAGTGCTCACGAAAGCATGCCTGTCTCTGTGGTTTTGGATGTTCTAGAGCATATATTGATAACTGGCCAGAGCATATGGCCAGGGCATATGGCCAGAGCTAACGAATGCCCGGCACTCTATCCAAAGAGATGCTAAACATTCAGACATAATGTTTTGACAGACGCTCCCTCATTGTTGTATGTCAGACAAACCCGATATTTTCACAGGGCCAGTCAACATTTGATTGTGGAATAACTCCGATAGCTTTCACCACTGCCATGTGAGACATCTTCCATATTTATTCAAGACATTGTCGTGTTGAAATAACCGTGGTTGTCGCTACAAGACGTATTGACGCACACTCGTTATCAGCAAGATAAAAGACAAAATAAGTACGGTGCATCCAAAAAACAGGTGCTTCTCTGATATAACCACAAGCCATGATAAGTCACGCTAGAATATCCGATATTTCCAGTGTGTTTCACATCACCGCCTTTAACAATTTACACACTATTGTCAGACAGCGTAATGTATAACATAATAGCCCTGTAGGTAGCACCCATGATCCAGAGCATATTACCGTGATTATTGCTCCATCAGTTAATTTAGCATCATTAATTCATCAACATACATGAATGTGCAACTGAATTGCCCCCTGCAATTGAGAGGCGATGATATCATGTTACGTAGCGAGACATGGATGGAGCAGAGTGACTGATATGGAACTATCTGAAACGCAGAGAGAGATCATCTTGAATGATCTTTTGATTGAACGCGTCGTAGGTCAGCTCAAAGGGGATGTATCCTGCGCCAGCGCGGACTACGAGCCCCAATAAGCCATATGACAGGTGCGTGCTATTTTCCCAGAAACTATTTGCTGGATACTATTCCAGCAAGAGTCTATTTTCAGGAGCCAAACTCTTTTGCTTTACACTATTCTAGATTTCACTTCCGAAATACTATTCTGCGACAGACTATCTGCTAGCTCTCTCTACGGTAAAGCCTCTGACCAACCAGCAACCAGCACATACAAAGAACGGAAAACAACAGCGATAATGTCATTGTGCATATTAGGTTTGAGACACTGTGAAATACTGCAACAATTACGTCGTACAGTGTTGTGGTTCATTTAGGGAAACGAACAAATTTGGCTAACCAGAAAAACACAGACAAGGGGGGCGCGATGCTAAACCGTCTAGATATCTAAACCTGGGCCAAGCACCTTAGTGTACAGGATGATGGGCGAAGATAAGAGGAGTAACAAATAGATTGCCTTTTGCAGAAGTCTCAACAAAATGGTGTTAATTAAACAGCGGAACTAATCAGCAAGAGAAAGAAAAACAGAATACAAAAAAGTGGGATGTCACAGAAGAAATTTTATTAATTGATTCATTAAATGCTTTATTAAATGCTTGATTGAATTGGGTTCTAGGCTAGTGCTGCTGCTGTGGAGATAGACATGTAGATAGACATCCAGATAGATAGACATAGATAGACATAGATACAGAAAGATAGTGATAGACACAGACATGAATACCTCTGGTGAATTCGTTGACGATCGTAAAGCGGAACTAGGAAATTTAGTTTCCGCACAACCCAACATGTTCCTATTGGAGAATCAAAGTCTAACACAAATTTGAATCAATCGAAACAATCAATCAATCAATCAATCGATCAATCAATCAGTCAATTATTAAATAAGTCAATCAGTCAATCAAAAGGAAATACGGTCGGCCAATAAAATAGAGTAAAACAATATGAGAAACAACACTAATAAAAATACTGTGCAAAGCTAAAAACAGACAATGGTGTCGCACCACAGTAGGCAGTAATAAATGCAGTGCAGCATCCTATACACGAAGATATCATGGTGCTATTGTCAACCTTTTGGTATACATTTATACAGAGACATCTGTGACGGGAATAAAGATCATCGTCCGAAAACCACACTATCGCCTTACGAGTATTCTCCAAAGTCCACGCTACAGCGATACAAACCGCTCCCTAATTACTTATTTTAGATACTACTTCCTTAGTGTGGTGATTAAAAGGTGAGCCTGCTGATCAAACATGTGGCAGAAGGAAATTTGAGAGAGTACTATCTGATGGAAAGATGTCATCCATTTTACCTGGTGCATTTGGTGCGAGCAGAAAACCAAGTGCACCATCTAAAACATGCATACATTAGGAAGTGAGTTAAATCAGAAGAAAGCCTTGCGTGTTGGTAGCATGCAATGTGCATGCGCATTAGCAGGGCCTGTAGCTCTCTCCCCCCTTCCTCTGTCTTTGAATTTCCAATCTCATTTTTGACTTCTTTTTGGTTTTTAGGCCACTTTGAATTTGAGTAGTAAAATAAAAAACGACTTGCTATTGTAGCTCAACGAATTGCAAGCATTTGGCAACGAACTAGACAGAAAACAGGTGGCGATTGTATAGCCAAAATTTCATCCCCTAGCAGGTGACGACTGGTTAATCAATTTTTGCTGAGTCGCATGTATGTAATTACCACCTTAAAACAACAAAGACAAAGATAAAAATAACAACCGGCATTACATAAGCGGCATCGTTGTTAATTTCTGTTTTGTACTCATATTTATTCTCTAGGAGCTCTACAAATTCACACAGTTATTAATTGCTGTAACAACAATATGTTAGTGTCAGGTGAAAAAAAGTAAGGTAATGTAATGTATACGTACAGCAACGCGAAGCAAGGCAGAGCCAGAAGCAGACCGCGCATCAGTGCAGCCAGCAGCTGCAGCAAAACAAAAAGGAAAAAAACCGCAAATGAACAAAAACTAATAAAATTTTTCGTCGCTAAGACGAGCCTTGCTAGATATATGAATTTTTAAATTTTCATCCCTTATTATTGCAGTATTGCTTTTGTTCCTTTTTCTTTGGTTTGGTGCAAAACATTGCCAAACAAAATTTGTGAAGGGAAAACGAAAATTTTTCCTGATTCATTTTTGCTTTTTCTAACTCTTTTTTCTGTAGCATGCGCAGTGCGGTAGATGCAATCTGCCGACAGAGGAAACGCACTAAACAAGCAGCTGCTTGCCTAGGCAACACACCCGCTGGTCTTGGGTCAGACAAGACATCTGTTTTAGTGGCGTTTGCTTCTGGCGGTGAATTTATTTCAACAGGCGTGGTTGTTTAGGGAAAATATAAAACGAAAAATGGAAAGAAATAGAGAGAAGTCAAAAGATTGTACTATTGTCCCTACGATTATGATTTTATCATGCTAATGGTGCTGCGAACACTAGAGCTAATACCAGAATAAGAATACACCGAATCTTGCTGTACTGCCATCCAACTCTATAAGCTGATGCCTAAATTGGAATTTTCATATAAATATCTTTTTCATTCCTCACTTTCCACAGTGTTTGTGAATTTTTGATGACCAGTTGTACATTAGACTTTGGATTTCTCTCTATACATAGCCTTATATTCCCGCCGACATCCAGTTAGTCGAATCCAGTGCATCGATTCCAGGCCACAGCTGATCCCTCTGTCCACCTTATATTGCACGATATCGTCGGCCGCCATCGTTCGATAGTTGAGTCCTGCTCAGTGCTTCGCATCCTGTTTCTTGGCGTTCATGTTCATTTTCCACTGTGCTTACTAGCCTGTGCTTCTATATTATACTTCTATGTCTCTCTAACCCTGCGCCGACTGATTGCTACGTTTCCTGATTTCTTGCTCATTCTTGCTTATATTATACTATACTCCCGACTATATACTATACTCCACCCCTCTATACTATACTATTACTGCCATGCTCTCGAACCTCGACTACAACCAGAACCTCTACACCCACCGCGGGTCTGTCGGATCCATCCCCTCGCTCTCCTCCACCATCACCAAGTCCAACGAGTCGCTCAGAGGCGTCTCCTCCATTGAGTCCTTCTCCAACAACATTTCCTTTGACAACACCGCCGTAAACCCGGGCTTCTTGCGCAACACCTCCTCCAACGAGTCCATGCGGATGAGCAGCCTGTTTGCGCAAACCCCGGGCTCCAGCATGCTCCGCAGCAAAGACAGCAGCAGCAACCTCCTAGGCTCGCGCTCGTTTTTGACGGGCGACTGGCGTTTCGACTCGTTTGCTGCGCAGCAGCAGCAGGTGCACCAGCTGCTCCAGCAGCAGCAGCCGCCTTCTTCAGCCTCTGCGCAGATCTCGCAGCAGCAACAGCAGGCCCCGCTTTTCAACCCCTCCACCCTGTCTCTCATAAACGTAGAACCAACGCTCTGGAGCACCAGCTCCACCGCCTCGAGCGAGCCCTTTGGCTCCTTTGACACCTCCCACTTCAATCTTCTTGCCAACGGCACCGCCAGCAGTGCCAGCAACGCGCCCCTCACCCCCGCAGGGCTCTACAACTCCAGCCAGCACAAAACCTCGCTCTCCTTTGGCCACGAGCTCCGCTCGGTGGGCTCGTACAAGGACTTGCGGCGCGGGGTCGTCAACGAGTCGCTTATAGACCAGCGCGGCGGCGCCAGCGCCGCCCAGGGCGGCCAGGCGTCCATGCGCACCCACCACGCGTTCAAAAGCGCCTCGATGCACCTCTACCCGCAGCAGCAGGCGCCCCAGGGCCACCAGTTGGTCTCTGCGCTGTCGTTTGACGACTTCCACTTCAGGCAGCAGCAGCAGCAGTTTTCGCACGCCTTGAACAACTCCTCCAGCAACGGCAGTCTCTACAGCAACGTGTCGGCCCCCGCAACCATTGCGCATCCGGCCAGCTCAAGCCACATTGTGTCCAACAGCTTTCTGGGCAACACGCTCTACCAGCAGCAGCAGCAGCAGCAGCCCCACCACCAGCAGCAGCAGTTGAGTCTCGACCTCGAGAACTCGTTCCAGAGCCTCCGGCTCGACCCGGGAATCGCCTACGGCGGCATCGGGGCCCCCCAGGCCCCTGTGGGCGCGCCAGGGGCCCCTAGTCCCGGCAGCTCGCCCGCGGGGGGCAAGAAAAAGCGCCCCGACAAGCTCTCGAGCCGCAAGTCCAACAACTCGCTCAGCGACAAGGAAAACGCAAACAACTTCATCGCCAAGTACAAAAACATCCCCTTTGAGAAGCTCAGCGACCAGATCATCAAGCTCAGCACCGACCAGAACGGATGCCGCTTTCTCCAGCGCAAACTCGAGGAAAACGACCCGAAAATCACAAACATCGTCTACCAGCAGGTGCGCCCAAACATATACGCCTTGGTGATCGACTCGTTTGGAAACTACCTCATCCAGAAGTTGTTTGAGTACATCAGCGAGGCGCAGCGCACAGAGCTCATCACCGCCTGCACAGGCCGCTTCTACGAGATCTCGTTGAACCAGCACGGCACCCGCGCGTTGCAGACGATGATCAAGTACATCACAAACCGCCAGCAGATCGCGTTGATCGTCGACAACTTGAAGGACCACGTGGTGCGGCTCATCAAGGACCTCAACGGCAACCACGTGATCCTGAAGTGCCTTGAGTTTGAGCCCGAGGACTGCCAGTTCATTGTAGATCCGATCTGCGAGCACGTGATTGAGGTAGCCACGCACCGCCACGGCTGCTGTGTGCTCCAGCGGTGCTTGGACCACGCCAACCCGCAGCAGTTTGAGAAGCTCGCGCAGGAAATCGCCCGCAACGGGCTCGAGTTGTCGCAGAACGCCTTTGGGAACTACGTTGTGCAGTACTTGCTTCCGCCACAGACGCGGGGCGTGCAGGACCCGGTCACGGGGAAGTTCACCAATTTCAGCGACATTGTGGGGAGCCAGATTGTGGGCAAGCTCGAGGTGCTTCTGGTGCAGATTTTTGCCAGCAATGTGGTCGAGAAGTGCCTCAAGTACTTGGAGGACCAGGAGTTGCGCCGCACGCTTGTGGACGAGATCTTGAAGTTCAAGAACTTGGAGACGGTGCTCAAGGACAGCTACGGGAACTACGTGGTGCAGACTGCCTTGGAGGTGTCTGTGGGGGAGCAGCGGACGGAGGTTGTGGAGAAGATCAAGAGCTTGATTCCGTTTGTGCGCAACACGCCGTATGCGAAAAAGATCCAGTTGAAGCTCTCCGAGAGCTAGACTCCAGCCATATAGGGGAGCCTATGGCGATGCATGTTATATACTTTCGTTTTTTTTGCTTTAAAAGACATCGTTTGATGTTGTATACTATATGTTTTACTGTTAATGTATGATACTTTTTGGAGTGCTGTAGGAGGCCACCGGGGTGGGCTCTTGTCTGGATGCGCATTATCTGTGAACGCGTGTATGTTATGTCTGATTATTCTGCACCAGCATTATGTAATGCGACTCGCTTGCAATATTCAAAACTGTCTCCTTTCCTCCCTTAGATCACGGCCCGGTAAATGTGCTCCAAAACTCTTTTCAAAGTGTGGACTCCAAAACTCAACTTTTTCTTTTTCCTCCCCTCTACCTACTACAGTACTGTAGTCCCTCCTCCTTATAGATATCTCACCAACCATCAAAATGCCTTCGGAATTCCCCTCAACGTCCCTTTCCCAGCACAAAAACTACCTTCTTCTCTCCTCGGCTCTTCTCAAATCCTCCCCCGCCAAATTCAATTTCATATGGCTCCGTGATCATTGCCATTGCCCGCAATGCTACCAGCACCAGACAAAGCAGAGGCTTCTAGACACTTTCTCCATTGACAGAGCCTCTCTCAAAATCACCGAAACCCGGTTGACTGGCGACTCTTTGGAAATCATCTGGAATGACGGGCATTCCACTACTTTCCTGCTCAAATGGTTGATCAGCAATGCCTTCAATCCGCTCGATTTGACCGGGAAAGACTCGCATCCGGAAATCGACGCCCTACTCCCGCAAATCCACTACTGGACCGTCGACGATTTCAAAGGCACCACCCCAGACTCCCCATCCTTGCCTAGTGTCGACTACGACGCTGTTATGAACACCGCGGATGGACGGAAAGATTGGATCAACAAAACCCACAAGTACGGGTTCAGTGTGGTCGAAAACGTCCCTGTGAACCCTGAGGCCACCCAGGAATTGATTGAGCGGATCACATTCATCAAAAACACCCACTATGGCGGGTTCTGGGACTTCACTGCCGACCTTTCGATGAATGATACTGCCTACACCAACATTGCAATTCCGTCCCACACCGACGGTACCTATTGGTCCGATACCCCGGGATACCAAGCGTTTCATTTGCTCAGTCACGTGAATGGCCAGGGTGGAACTACCACATTGGTCGATGGGTTCCATGCAGCATTGGTGTTCAAACAGGAACATCCGCTTTTCTACGACTTTTTGCTACAATGGCCAGTTAGATGCCACTCTGCTGGAGAGGAGGATGTATATATTGAGTCGGATGTTGCAAAGACAATCTTCCGTGAAGATCCACTAGATGTGGGCAAATTAGTACAAATCCGTTGGAACAACTCAGACCGCTCCTTGATTAATCCAAACAAGCTATTCGCCAGAAACAAAGGCCTTTTGGCTCAGCTTGTGCACAAATTCTGCAGGGAAGAGACTGGCTACACTGACGTAATTGAGTTGTTCTACGATGCGATTTTTGCCTGGAACAAGTTGATAACAGAGCCTCGTTTTGTGCTCTACCACCAATTGAAGCCAGGACAGGTTCTTTTGTTTGACAACTGGCGTGTTTTTCACTCGCGTACCGAGTTTTCTGGCCTGAGACGGATGTGTGGTGCCTATCTTGCGAGGGACGACTTCATGGGCCAGTTGAAATTGGCCAATATTTCTCGGGACAAGCTTGTTGAGAATTTGTGATTGTGATTGTAATTGAGTGCTTCAATCACAGTTTCGTTTATTAGGCTTATAAATCTATTGTTCGTGACTTCTGTGAATCTGCCTACATAACTCACCCTTTATCTCTTTTGTAGTTTACGTAGGCTTTATTGTCTAGCCTCGATTGTCTAGCCTCGATTGTCTAGCCTTTCTAGTGTAGACCCTATTGTTGTTTGTCTATTGAGTGACTATATTCATATCATTGGGTGTAGAGCTTCATACGTTCCTGTGTAGTTGCGTATAACCTCTACTATCGTACATGATGGTCTACCATATCAAAAATCTAAAAGCCTATCGATCCGTTATCTACAGTCACTCCAGACTTGCAACCCTCCCCCGCAGAAAAATCTAGTTTCCTTCCGTTATCTCTTTATCTCTATTATTTTCTCCCCATGCAGGTCTCACAAGGACGGAGTTTGACTCCCTATCAAGTCGGGGCGGAAAAAAGGGGGTGTCCCGAGATACCACTTGGTGAAATGTCACGTGCTTGGGGCTAACTGAGGGCCTGCCGAGGCTTGCTCGAGGCAAGACTAACACCAACAAGGGGTATTTTTCATCTTGTTCTCGATCCCCGGACTCTGATTGGCTGCCGTAAAAGATTAACAAGGCAACTTCTGAACGAAAAGAGTGTGCAACGCGGGTAGTGTGTATACCGGGGTAGCTATTACTTTGTGAATACGAAGCGATCCACATATATATTGGCTATAAATCCTCTTGCTTTCTTTCCTTTATTTTTGTTTTCTGTATCCTTTATCAATTTCATATCATCTATCAAAATATCTCCATCGTCACGCTCATTTGGTAATACACAATATGGCCGACCTGAAATCTCCCTTACTCGATCCCTCTACGCTTTCGCCCGGCATTATTGCCTCGGAGCTTCTTCAAGAAGAGGAATTCCACGTCTCTCAAGAATCAAATGACAATGAGGTCGATCCAATTGTCCCAGCATCCAATTATGGGAGCATCATCGATAATGAAATCACCAGAAGCTTATCGCATCACAGCATCGACGATGGCCCGGGAATCCCAGGGGCAGGTCTCTCCCCGGCCCGGGTCAGAATTATTTTGTTTTCGATCTTCACGTGCACGTTTCTTGGAGCTTTGGACACCACCATTGTTGCGACCTTGTTGACAACAATTGCCAGTGAGTTGGAAGCCTTACCTCTGATCTCATGGGTTGCTACATCCTACTTGCTTTCCTGCTCGGCCTTCCAGCCTCTTTTCGGAAAACTTTCTGACATTTTTGGCCGTAAACTGTTGCTAGTTTTGTGCACTTTTGCTTTTAGCATTGGTTGCTTGATCTCGGGGATCACAAAGTCGTTTTGGACCCTTGTGGCTTCTCGTTTCATCACAGGAATTGGTGGGGGTGGTTTCAACACCTTAGGAACCATTGTGATGTCCGACATCATCCCATTACGTAACCGTGGTATCTACCAAGGTTACGGCAATATAGCGTACGGTCTAGGGGCTGCCTCCGGGAGGCATCGTGGCTGGAGTGTTTCAACAGTATCTCAGTTGGAGATGGGCATTCATCGCGCAAGTTCCTATTTGCGTGATGGCCGGCTTGCTATTGTTTTTTAATCTCAATCTACCTAAGGGCTCTCCGGGGTTGGGAATAGTGGGCCAAGGTGGTATTTGGGAAAAGGTATTGAAGGTGGATATTGGAGGGTCTATTCTTTTGGTTTCTTCCCTTATGGTTTTCATGCTTGCGGCATCTTTGGAGCTTGAACAGCTGACGTTAGTGCTTCTTGTTATCCTCAGTGTTGCCGGCTTGATTGGCTTCTATTTCTACGAGTTGTATTTTGCTAGCGAACCTGTTATTCCGGTGTATCTTTTACATATCCGAACTGTGATCTGCTCGTCCCTCAACTGTTGGTTTATGTCTATGGCGATGTTTTCTTATCTTTACTTTGCACCATTTTTCTGGATCTCCGTCAAGGATTTAACATCGACAGACTGTGGTCTTCGGCTCGTGAGCAGTTTTATCGGTGTTTCTTCTGGGTCGGTGTTTGCTGGTCATAGAATGAAGCAGACAGGGAAGTACTACACTCTTCAATTATGGGCTGGAGGGTTGTCTGTGTTAGGAATAACCCAGATATATTTCTTATCGCCAACATCGTCGACCTTCTACGAGTTTCTTGTTCTTTTCCTTCCTGGGTTCTCTTTGGCAATGGTGCTTACTATTTCTCTTGTGGCAATGGTATCCTCGGTCAAGCCTGAAGAACAGGCCTTGACCACGTCCATCCAGTATGGATTCCGCTCTACAGGTCTGACTTTAGGTGTATCCATTGCCACGGCCTGCTTCCAGAAAACTTTGCGTAAGGCTTTGTCTAGAAACTTTGCTGCTTTGCCTGATGATCCTCAGTACAATTTTGGGGAAATCATGAGAAAGGCTTTGGTTGATTCCAATTTTGGACATCATGGTGCTCCCGAATTTTTCAAGAATGCGATCATTGATGCCTATAACAAAGCCTGCCATGCTGCGTTTCTTTTTGCGTTGATCACCATTGTTCTTGGGTCTATCAGTGGCTGTGGGATCCTTGAACACAACCTCTCGTCAAGACGGAAATAGCTGGTTTACTTACAGAAGTGTCTACATAGTGAATTCATAACCGATATGACTTAATGATGCTCGAGCTTTTCTGTATATCGTTTCTGTGCAACTCTATTTTTCTCACAATCGAGATAGATAGGGACTCAATGATGTCCATGTCTACTTGCCTCAAGTCTTTACATTCAACAGACACCTCTCTATTTTTTTTTTCGCTTCTTTCGAAGTACTCAAGGTAATTCTGATCTTTTAATGGTGTTTCTCTAAGAATCATATCTATATTAGCCAATAAAGCTGCCTTTTTGACCATGTTACTTCCCTACCTCTCTCATTTACAATATGTTTTTGTGCGTCTGCACTAGCTTAATGTCAACTTCGGTAGCTGGCCCCGTTTAGCTAAAAACGAAAACAAATCAAAAAAAAAAATGTGTACATTTTGGCCGACCCCGTCTTTTTTGGTGTGCTTTCTCGGACAATGCAGCTCTGCCCAGCCATGAAAATTCAAAATGGCCGCTCCCACTCTGACCAAAAGACAGGCTTTGAGGCGTCTGCCAGGCCTTTAGCTTCGCATAGCCTGAAATGAGGACGCAGATAGCTCTATACAGTACCAAACTGCGCTGAAAACTGCACAGATGCGGAAATTCAGATGGCCGGTTATTGGAAGCTTGAATCGTCGGCCGCTTTATTTATAGATCACCCCAATAAACTTGATTTGATTCAGTCGATTGCCTCAAAGAATAAATACAGAATGATTTCTCGTAAGCACCTAATTAATTAAGTGAATATCTCAGATTTGTTTCTCTCTTCCCAGTTCGCGTTCAGTTGGGATCTATGTTTAATTACTATTAAGACACGCATATTACATAATATAAGCTGCGCTGTCTTACCTCAGAGACACTCTTCACCACTCCGGAGATCGATCTTCCTAATTCATTCATTCATTTAATCAAAAGTATCGTTCTGATTCAGATTATCAATCAGTATCAAACGTCAAGCTAATCACTAGCCATTCTTTCATAAAACATGAAGATCAAACAGATTTTCACATCTGTGGGACTTTTTCTTCTCAGCTCCAAACTCGTCCACGCCGACGGCGGATCGGCATGTACGACCACCCAACATCTCCATGCAAGAATTGCAACAGAACAGACCACAGTTACTGTTTACGTCACTGCCAAGACAAACTCGTTTACTACTTCTGTTGCGGATACTACTGTGACAACCACAGGTCCCTCTTCTTCAGCTGGCTCTTCTTCTAGCAGTTCCAGCACTGGGGGTGTGGACGGTGATTTAGAGGACTACCAAGGACCTTATGAAGAGTTCCAAGATGATACGATAAGTTGCGACAGCTTCCCATCGGGACAGGGTGTTATAAGTCTTGATTATTTGGGATTTGGCGGCTGGTCAGGTATTGAATACTACGACGATAATGGCGACATCGCTACCGGAGGTACATGTGTCGAAGGTGCTTACTGCTCATATGCTTGTCAGTCAGGTATGTCAAAAACCCAATGGCCTTCAGATCAGCCATCAAACGGTGTGTCGCTTGGTGGTTTACTTTGTAAGAACGGAAAACTTACCAGAACCAACACCGATACCAAGTATCTTTGTGAATGGGGCCAAAATTACGCCGTTGTCACCAACGAGTTGAGTGAGTCTGTGGCTATTTGCCGGACAGATTATCCGGGAACTGAGAACATGGTTATCCCAACCGTTGCTGAGGCCAATGGTGGCGTTAAGCCTATCACGGTGGTTGATGAAGCTACATACTATATGTGGGAAGGCCAGCAAACATCTGCTCAATATTATGTGAACAAAGCCGGCGTTTCATACACCGACGGGTGTATATGGGGATCTTCTGGTTCGGGAGTTGGAAACTGGGCTCCATTGAACTTTGGTGCTGGTTATTCTAGTGGTGTTGCCTACTTGTCATTGATTCCTAATCCAAATAACAAAGAAGATGTAGGATATCAGGTGGAAATCATTGCCTATGGCACTGCCACAATCTCCGGAACCTGTGCATATGCCTCCGGAAAATACAACGGAGATGGTTCAGATGGTTGTACGGTTGGAGTCACCTCTGGCCAAGCACAATTCAGACTTTTCAACTAGTCTTTTTTTTGATTCATGTTATCATTCGTTTCTACCGTTGTTTTACTACTCGTCTACTTGCTGGTTCGACTATCGGCGGACCAGTTTCTGCCGTTTTTCTTGTACAAGTATCATTATCGCATTGCATTTTCTATTCACCTACTTTCATGGCATTTTCTGTTCTCCTATTTTTATGGCATTTCCATTCACTTATTTTCTTATATAGTTCTTTACTCTGTCTTATTAATGTATTTCACTCAATAATCTTGATCATAAAGTGTTTGTAGCTCGAAGCTTGTAGAGTGTTGATGCTAGCAAGAAGTAGCATCAATGCGATAGTAATGGCTATTGTAGCAATTGCGTTTTTTGAAGATTTTAATTAGAATAATAGTAAAAAACCTTTTGTAGCAGACAACTGTGATGCAAAATCAGACGGTCAAAATTGATGTGATTGTCATGCTTGATGACAAGATACAATCCGATAGTAGATGACTAAACCTTCGTTAATTGTAAATAACAAGAGAACCATTTTATTGATTGATGAAAGATTATCGATACAGAATCGCCGATCAACACTTTCAATAACGAGAATAGTAGTTTATATATATTTGTATATTAAGTCAGGCTCTTTTGCTTCTCGGGTTTTGAATTATTAATATGTTCTTTCGCGGAGATGAAACGTTCTTCTATGTAGATACAGGTCTGCTGCAGACACCCTCCCATGGATACGCCGTTTTTTTTGCTAAATGTTTGACAGCTCAAAAAGAGAGCAAGTCAAGTTCATCGTTGTTAACGTTGTTGGTAGTGGAGCTTGCTTTTGTGGTTGGAGCAGGAGTAGGAGCAGGAGAAGACGTCAAATCTCCAAACAAATCATCAACATTGCTGCTGTTATTAGCGGTGTAAGCAGGGGTGGTTGTTTTGGCAGGAACACTAGGCTTAGCTGCAGGTTTTGGTGCATGGGCAATTGTGCTCTTCGCAGTTGAAAATAGCGAGCTGAAGGCATCGGTAGCTGGTTTTTGTGACAGCGCTATAGCCGGAACTGTGGTACTGCTGAAATTGACGTTGTACGAAGGAGTGCTGGTGGTTGCTGGTGTTATTATTGACGTACTACCAAAAGTACTGTTGAAAGGCGACGACTGACCTCCAGTAAGTGTGCTACCGAAAGGCGACGATTGATTTCCGGTGATCGTGCTGTTTCCTGCTACTGTTGCCGACGTGGTATTCATTTGTAAGGACAAAATATCAGAAATAGCAGATGATGACGTAGTCGACCCTGTTATCGTAGAAGCCGCATTCTGAGTAGTGACTGGAGCAGCGCTCTGGAAATCGTCAAAATCGTCGTCATCGTTTGTTGTAGTTGCCGTAGTTGCTGCAGGTGTAGTTGTTGCTGGAGTGACATCATCATCATCGAACGAGAATAAATCGACGGTTGGAGCCGGCTGTGGTTGTTGCTGTTGTCTTTGTTGCTGTCTTTGTCTATTACTAGGTCTTGGACGGGATGGACGATTAGCCTTAGGAGGAGCTGCAGCACCAGATCCACCTGTCCGTGAGCTGCTACTGCTTGATCCACCTACATCGTATTCTTCGAACTGAGAGTCGCCTGAGCCTGATACAGATGGATCTTCAAATCTGTGTCCATAAACACCACCATCTCCAAAAACAGCATTGCTGGTGGTTCCAAAAGAAGAGCCATTTGTTGAGGAGTAGTAATCCTCGCCTCCGCCATATCCAACACCCGCAGCAGCACCTCCAGCAACCCCGCCGAACTTCTTTGCGTTTTCTCTAGCCTTTTTTCTTTCGGCTCTGATTTTGCTCTCGTCATTCAAAAGAGCCAACAATAACTTTGCGCGGTTTCTGATATTGATACCCTGATCTCTTCCTTGGGAGTCTATATAGTGGAAGGTCTTCAACAACGATATGATGGACATGTTGGCTCTTGCGTCGTCTACAAAACGCTCCGACCCGTGTTTGACAAGATATTCCATCAAAATCAAAGCCTTATAGATCTGTCTCCACTCACTGGCTGTTTTTTCTGTGAATCTTCTGAGAATCATGCCGCATATCTCCTCTCTTTCTTTGTAGTTGTAGGTTCCAGCAGCAATCTCTTGCATTTTTTTACTGCTGGTTCCCCATGGCTCGTTGTTGGTAGCCTCACGGACTTTCCCCTCCATTTCACTGTAGTTCAAAGCAACATTCTGGGCTTTCCGGACCTGTTTCTTGATCTCGTACAAGCTGATGTTTTTCATTCCTTCTTTAAGCAAATCCATCTTGAGCAATATATTCTATTCTACTATGTTTTTCTTTATAGTTCCACAGTCGTCTCCTATTTGGTGATATTCAAGTGCTTTGGTATTTGTTAGATGTCGCGCATACACACAACAAACTTTCGCTGGCTCTCTTTCCTTCTACGTCTGTTTGTTGTTCGTTTGCAAAAGCTCTGAATAGCACAGCACTGCTTCTTTGGACTTGGTTTTATCCTATATTAAGTACCAAATCAGATATTTCTTTCATTTTTCAGTTTCAACTTTTTCTAAGAATTTTGTCTTTTTTCCCCTACGTTGCAAAAACAACAGACAGAGTCAGCCATCCGTGCATATTTTCATTCCGTTTGTTCCTTGAAGCCCCACATCCTTGCCTTCTTTGCTTGGTCATATTGCAATATTTATTGTTGGTCTCTGAAGAAAGTATAGGCTGGTGCTGGGAGCAGGAGCATGCGTTTGATGGTGCAGTGTTAGGTGGCGAATTTCTTGTTGGATTGGGATCAGCCAGTATCTCGGGAAATTATATCGGAGCCACGAACATCGGAACAATCTATCGGCTAACAGAGATCAAAAGATATCATCCAGCTGACATAGGTGGGGACCACAAAAAGGAAAGTACAAGTCAACATTATGACAGGTTGGAAAACTGCGCTACAGCAGTGGAAAGTTACAAAATAAAGAAAAAGATAACAGCAAACAATGCATCACAAAATTTGTCCTTATTTTAACATCAAACAAGTAATTAACAAGAGCAATAGCAACTGTGCTCGCAATTTTTCAAAAACAAGCCGCTTGTTTCTCAGACCTCTGAAATCCAAATTCTCTGGATAGTGGAATTCCCCTTTCAGATCAGCTTCAGTAAATTCAGGCTAAATAAAAGCAACCTGAAAATTCAGGTAATTTCAACATAGAATTGATTGATACAGGCAATTGTAAAACAGCGACAATTGATTAAGCATATTCACGGCTTGATGTTGGACAACATTATATGCATGTACTTGTTGAAATCCACTTTGAAAATGTCTGTAAAGCGTCAACTACTTCAGCGAGTGTCTTCTAATAGAGGCACAACCCATTAGTACAGAGACCCAAAAAGAAAAAATCTGAAAAGCAAGAGAAGAAATTATAGAACTGGAGAAGCAGGCCTGCTTATATTTTTAAAACGACATGAATGAAATATCAGAATCTTGTGTAAATTAGCTGCACTTGAATTGCAGAGCTGTTGGAAAAAGCAAAGATTATGAGTTTCCACAGCCTTAAATAAAGAGAGGGATATTTCAGTTCAAGTGACTTGTATCGAGTATACTCGACAAGCTATAGCTTGTATACCTTGAGAAGTATCTATTATGTCAAGGAGAACCCCAAAGGTTTTTTTTAGTTCAGATGCACGATGGGTTATTTCTTCCGCGGACATGCTCATGCATTCCTTCGGCATTACCGTATCTCTAAAAAGAGTCTCAGTCAATACATGGGTGTGGAAAAGGAAAAACATTTGTACAAAGTTACAAATGTATAGACCGGCTACCCGTCATTGAATGAAAGCTGTACCAGTTTCAGCGAAGACAAATTGGTCTCCAGAGCTCGTATCGGGCCTATGCATTGATTTCTATCTTGCCACACAGTTGTATGCTTGGCAAAATACACGGTACCCCAAAGATTGTTGGCATCGAGCCTGTGGCCCTCATTTGCTATGGTCATTGATGAGATCTCATCACTTTACAATGGTATTTATCGGGACATGCATGATCACCTGAATATAAGACAAGCATGCATGCTAATCGACGCAGACAAGTTAAGCACAAATGATGTCTTCGGGATAACAATTAATTGAGGTTTCAGCTACCAGAAAAAAAACTTCAATCAGCTAATTTCTTATTGTGTCATTCCTTGCACCCATATTGTGCAGATAACATGGCTTATGAGAGTTGCGAATTAGGGATAAATGATTGAATGAAGTCCGTGTATAGGCATTTCTTGGGTTGTTGGAAAGACACATTTGTTACGCTATCTTGCCACTATGAAGTAAACATTTCAATTTAAACTAGGTACGTCAATGAGCACAAAATTAGCCGCTTACAAACACGGGTTTAAGAGGGTGAATACTTGCAAAAGTTTGCGCCCATGGCCTCGTGCATAAAAGTTGCTTATTAGAGTCGCTTATATGAGTCTCTGTGTTCACACTGGCTGAGCAAGTTCAAATAAGTCTTTGTTACTGTCTTTCTCTCCTTTTTTCCAATGCAACTCGCTGCAGCTAGATTTCTGTTCATTGAACTTTCTTTTGCTTTTCTTTTTTTTCCATACAATAAAGATGATGTTATAATACTGATTGCCTTATAAAATTTTTTAAATTTCATTTTTTTTCCATTTCTTTTCTGTCTGTTTCTTCCCGCAAATCCTTTCTAGCTTGTTTCTACTGTTTCAATATATATAGCACTTGATATCACTTCTTCTTAACAACTTGTGGTCTCTGTAATCATACGAGTCTTCTAAAGCAAGCCTTTCAATCACAAATAGAGCACTATCACAAATCTCTCGAGTGGCACACGGTAGAGGAATATCAAGGAAAAAGATAAAGAAAAAAACCAGAAAGTCCCAAAAGGGAATAAATGCTCGGTAGCCATCGCCATCAAGACAACCAAGAAATAAACCGATTGACGTATTTTAATCAGATATGTTTGGAAGAAGCTACAACCTAGATCAATACTAGAACATTGACGATTCAACGCTTGCAACACATCCACTCATAGAAAAGCTGTCACACAGAGAAGAGTGTATTACTTTTCATAAGCAAAACACATACGAAAATAGTGATTTATGGAATCATACATCACTCATAGAAACAGCTATCACTCATATATCTCGCGCACAAAAGCCACAACTAATACAAAGCGATATTTGCAGATTCAACTACTTATATATCGTCATACCCATAGTCAAACAAATCACTCACAGAAGACCACATCATTCAGAAAATGAATTCAAAAGATCAGTCCAAAAAATCGTTTGTGCCGACAAAGCACTCACCTTTGGCTTCGGATATTGCCCGAAAGCGTCTTAGTGGTAAAAATAGTTTCATATCAAACTACGACTTGATGATCAATTCCGAGGACGATGATGATCTGTTATTTTTCGGTAAACCCATGAATAAGGCCGATGATATTGACGGATTAGATGGTGTTGATATGCCACCGGACTCCACCTTCCAAAGCGTCTCTAGTTTTCAGAAAGCGCTCGTCAATAAGATGAAGCGAATGTCTGATAAAGACACCCCCATAAATATCAAGAGTAATGAAAACAGTACTGCTGAGAAACATAATAACACAGCCTGGGCATCCTCGAGTGATAATGGCACACGGAACAGATACAATTGCGGCGAAATTCCCAAAAACTCGACTTTAAACAACAGCAACATAAATAATTCTGGTAAAATCGTTGACAGGCAGCGAATGGTAGCTTTCAAAGACAAGTCTCTCAGTCAACTGAAAGTGGATTTTCTCGATGGAAATCTCAACCCACTGGAAGAAAATAGTACAGAGTCCATATCAAACACTAATAATACCCCTGGAACCTCTGAAGCATCAGATTTCCTCTCTTCTTCCCCACTATCCTCGTCTGCGTCGACTAATACTTCTGCTTCTTCAATAGAACAGGAAAACATTAATGAATCAACCGATAAGTGCGATTCTGTGGTGGATAACTCGACATCAGACAAGGAAATATTAAAATCAGTCAGTGAGAAAGCATCGTCGACAAGTTTGGTAAACAGTGCCAACGATGAAACTGAAAGCAACAATATACCCGTCAACTCTCTTAATAATGATCAGGAAGATGATGATCTGTATATTGACAACGCTGAGTCACCGGAAAACTCGTCGGATGACAATGATATTGACAACGCATCTCGATTTCCGCCTGAGCTAATTGAGAACCTCCAAAATATAAAGCTTTTCCGGAACGCCCCAAAATCGTTTTTTTCACTTCTCATTGCCAACTTGAAGCTTGTGATACACTATCCCGAACAGTATGTTATGAAGGCAGGAAGTCCTTCGAAGTCTTTATACTTGCTTTTAAAGGGAAGTGTTGCTGTAACTTCTCACGATGGCGAAACTGTGTACGCTAGATTGAATTCAGGGTGTCTTTTGGGAGAGATAGGGGTGATATTCTCCAGACCAAGAACTGCAACAGTGATAGCGAAGTCCAAGACACTTTCTGCTGTGTTGACAAAAGAGACTTTGGACTCGATCTTGCCTGCCTATCCTTTAATTGAAAGAAGAATTAGAGATGAGGCTCAGAAGAGATTATCAATGCAAGACAAGAAGAGAAGCGTGATAAAAATAGACATGTCTAAGCATGGCAGTTCTCCTTCCACATCTGCTAAATCTCAAGACGAGTCGCCATCCTCATCCAACAATATTCCAAGAAGCGACAATAGCAGCACTGATCTCAATATTGCCAATAGCCACAACAATAGAAACAACGACAAGCAGCCTTTGGAATTCTTCACGAAACACGAAAGGGAAAGAAAAAAATCGATCATTTTGCCTAGCATCATCAAGGCAGACAAGAGCTCCTCAATGAGTGTGTCTGATCCAAACATTGAAATGTCCATCAGGCCATCGGGTGAATCAAGATTAGCTTCCTTTAGATCTCAAAGTTCTAGAACCAGATACGATGACTCATCGTTTGCCGATAGCAATTCTGCCCTTCATTTCTTCAAGAAGCTCAATCTTACAAGCATAATTCCGCACGGAATCTTCAACAAGTTTGCTACTGAAAATACATATATCATTACCAAGGCTGCAAATGAATACGTGCTACACAAAGGAGACTATGGCAGAGATATATATTTTATCTTGGAAGGAAGCGTGGAGGTCATCGACTCCATTGAAATTTCCATGGAAAGATCGGTGTTACAAGGAACTAAATTTGAGAAAATACTCGCTAGACTATCCAAATACGACTATTTTGGAGAGATGGCATTTATTAAACATTTTACTCAAACCACTAGTGCAGATATAACGAGTTTTGATCATCAAAACGGCCCCGTTGCACTGTCATTGCCAGGGTCCTCAGCTCATGCACCTTCTTCTTCACCTGCCCAATTTTCCGCCGCTGCAAGGAAAAGTGTCAACTATCGTTCTGCAGATATCAGAGCTACCACAGATGTCAAATTGCTTGTTTTTCCTTTCAATGAGTTGAAGGAACTTTGTGAGCATTATCCGATTGTCTTTGACAAGTTTCAGAAGGTTGCCGACAAACGTGTTTCTGAAAACAAAATTATTATCGAAGGACATAAAAGTAACAGTCAGAATCTTTCCCCTCCTTTCGCTGGAAACGCTCACGTCAATAATTTTCATCGGAGAAGCAGCAATTTCTCCAACGTAGACGGTGAGACTGAGGGGGCCATCAAGTGGAATGTTAACTTCTTGAACCATTCAAATGTTTATGCTAATAGTAGCACTAACAATGCTGATAACTCAAGATCGAGCAGTGGCTCGGATAATGCATCATCGATGGTCAACTCCATGATTTCGTCCAAGCGAAGAGTCTCGCTATCTTCCATCTACTCTCAGGAAAGTTTCAATACCTCTATAGGCTCTTCAGTTGGAAACAACAACAATTACGGTAAACAGAGCCAGTTTCAGGCTCCATTTAATAACAGTTTCAATGGTGGAGGAGCTGTGCAGCAACAGCAAATTGCGCACGTAATCGGTAGAAAGAGAAGAAGCTCAGCAATTGAGCTAACGGCTGGAAATTTTGGTATAAGCAACGTGTCCCTCAACTCACCATTAATGAATCCAGTCGTTCCTAGTAGAAATGAGTTTCCTGGGAAAATATTTGCCAGAGCATCCGATTTCCAGTACGTCAACCATTCCAAGAGACTCAAATACTCTTACGTCAACAACACTGGTCCAGGCAGCATGTCCGGGAGTATTGCAAATGGAGGTCTTTCTGGAGCTGGATTAAATATCATTGATGCTAGTAAAAGACGGAGATCCTCCCTTCTCAGCTACTCCCCAGCCCTTCCTGATAAGATCTTGATAAAGATATTCCAGAATCTTGACTTGAAGACGTTAATGAGATTGAGAATCATCTGCAAACGCTGGAGACAAATACTCTACTTTTCGCCGGATCTTTTCAGAACGTTGGACTTGACGCCCTACAACACATCTTTGAACGACGAGATCTTGATACGGATATCCGATTTTGTAGGACCGAGAGTTCAAAGGGTCAATATATCTAATTGTCACCATATAACTGACCATGGTTTCAGTTATTTCATCAACGAGATTGGAATCAATGGGCAATTGAAGGAAATCAAGATGAAGTCCTTGAGAAATGTTGGTGCTATGTCAATTATGGATATCACGGCTCCTAGTGTTGGCCAGTATCTCGAGTCCATCGATTTGTCCAACTGTAAAGGAGTTAAAGATGAAGTTCTTGAAAGACTCATTGGAGGAGAGTCGTCCACCGAACTACAAATTGGACAGCAGAGCATGTTTAGACAAGCACCTAGTTTTGGTTGCTTCAACTTAAAAAAGTTGGACCTCAGCTATTGCAAAAACATCACGGACAAAACAATGTATAGCATTGCAAAGTTCATGAGCGAAAGAGTTGAGGAGCTAAATATCACTCGTTGTACAACTATCACGGACAAAGGCTTTTCTTATTGGGCATACAAGTCATTCCCAAAATTGAGAAAGCTAGTTTTGGCTGATTGTACCTTCTTGACTCACGCTTCGTTGAGTGCAATTGCTAGTGCCACAAGCCAGTTACAAGAGCTTGATTTGTCTTTTTGCTGTGCCTTGGACGATAAGTCGTTGGAGATACTCCGTATAGGATGTCCAGGTCTAGTGAAACTCAACTTGTCCTTCTGTGGTAGTGCTGTGAGTGATAACTCTTTATTTTCACTATCCTTGGGACTCAAACACTTAACTCACTTGATCATCAAGGGGTGCATTAGGGTCACAAGAGCTGGCGTGGATATTTTGTTATCGGGGTGCTGTCCGCTTCAATTTCTTGATATTTCGCAATGTCGGTACGCGCATGTGTACCCAGGAGGAATAGACGCCATTAAATTGCCGGTAAAGCCCGGTACCAAGTCATCCTTTGTCACCACTGCTGCCTATAGAGGGGTGGTTGAAATCGTGATTTGATGGGTTTTTCATATTTTTACGAATTTTCAATAATATTACACGAGATTTATAACGATTAGGAACAAAATTATCACGTAGTCTTGTCAAAAGAGGAGGGGTGTGACAGAGTGAATTGGAATTTGTATCCCCCGCTCGATTGTTAGTTATTTTTGGTACCCAGTGTAGGTAAAATTAGAGTGATTATACCTCTGGTAGGTACACTTGTGATACTGATCTCGAGGCATAATGATGTACGACTATTGTGAACTACCATTTGGTCCTATGTTCAGCAATGAAACAGTTGCATTTATAGTTCGTTTGTGTGAGGATAATTTCATTCTATTATTACCAAAACCATTCTTGGTGTTGTCAATAAAGAGAGGCCTCATAATAATTCCGTGCTAAAAATAATTTTTTGGTTTCTTGCGCTGAAAAATGTGGGTCAAAAGTTCCTTACATCTGGGATAGAACGTATTTTTTTCTCGAATCTTGGGGCGATTTCAACATGAGGTGAAATGTCTCAGAAAGGCAAACAGAGGATAATGCGTGGTTACAAGATTTGAGAGCCTTGCTCATTTCCGGGTGTTTTTTTTTTGAAGCCTTATCTTCACTCACACGTTAAATTGGCTTTGTATATCGAAGATCCCCTCGAAATTTATACTGACAATGATTTAAACATCGATTATAAATAGTGGTGAATTCCTGGTGAATTTTGGCATTGATCCACTGCTGTTTCTTTTCTGTATCTCCCAGAAAAATCACCAAACATATTCTTTAGCTCTTTTCTTTACTCATTCATTTATTTATTGAAGTTATAAGCACTGTTTAGCTTCTCTCAACCACTTGCTCAACATATTTTTCTTTTCACTATGAAATTCTCTACTTCAGTCCTTTTGAGTGTCCTTGCAACTTTGACCTCTTTCTCTGCTGCCGCACCAGTTGAGAAACGTCAAGAAGCTCCATTCCTCATTAACTTTTCTGTTGTCAGAGTAGACTCCGGAAACAAAACCGCCAACGTTCACGGTTCTAGAAGAGCAGCAAATGGTGGTGTTCTCTTGCCTTTGAAAAACGAATACGCCTTGTACTTAGCTGACATGGAAATCGGTACACCAGCTCAAAAGATCCAAGTTGATGTCGATACTGGATCCTCAGACTTGTGGGTTCCAGCTATCGGAACCAAAAGTACTAGTGGTACCTTCGACTCCAGCAAATCCACCTCTTACAAAAAGGGTGCTGATGGTTTCAGAATTGGGTACGGTGACGGATCTACCGCTCAAGGTAACTGGGCTACCGACGATATCACTATTGGGGGTGCCACTGTTAAAGACATCCAATTTGGTTACGCTACCAAGCAAACAGCAGAGCAATCCATTCTCGGTGTCGGTTTCACCGGTAATGAAGCAAGTGCTCAAGCTACTAATGCATTCACTTATGATAACTTCCCAATTCAGTTGAAGAAACAGGGTATAATCAAAAGAACTGCTTACTCGCTATACTTGAACTCTCTTGATGCTGATTCTGGATCCATCTTGTTCGGTGCAATTGATCATGCTAAATATGAGGGTGAATTGACCACTTTAGACATTGTCAACATTGATGACTCTGGTGCTGCAACCAGTGAAGCAACCGCATTCTTTGTCAACTTGGACAGTATTGCCAACAGTGGAGATGTTTTGGCTAGCAAAACCTACCCAGCTTTGTTGGATTCCGGTACTACTTTGATCTACGCTCCAAATGATGTTGCCACTACTTTCGGCTCTAAATACGGTACTCTTTCTTCCGGGAACTACATCATCAACTGTAATGCAACCGGTGAACCATTTGAATTCAAATTTGGTAGCACCTCTGTCAAGGTTCCATTCAAGGACTTGATCTTTCACTCTGATGGAGACAAAGACAGCACATCAAGTCAGTGTTTGCTCGGTGTTATGTCCTCTGGATCTGACTACTATATTCTCGGTGACGCTTTCTTGAGATCCGCCTACGTTTACTACGACTTAGACGAAGCTAAGATCGGTATCGCCCAAGTCAAATACACTGAAGAATCAAGCATTGAAGTTGTCACTGCTGCTGCTGACTCCAAGAGCGCTACCACCTCTACTGCTCCAGCCGTTACAACGACTGCTGCTGCTGCTGTTACTTCCAGTGCCAATTTCGAGAACGTTCAAAGTGCTTTATACAACGAAATGAACCCTTTCAACAACTAGGTAATTCTTCTGCCTTTCAGATTGCATAGACTGCAGTCAAACAAATTTCAGTTCTTCATAGTGTGATATTTTTTAGTTATGTTCATTTCCATTGAGTTTTAATTTCTTTCACTTATAACTTGCCTATCAATTTTCGGCCTAACATTTATAATCAGCAATAAGAGTTTGATTATCTCATAAAGAAAGACCTGCGTAGCTTATTATAGACCAGTCCAACATCCATCTGCACTCTAAATCTCTCGGCATATAATCATCTGAATGCATTACTCGATGCTGTTGTACTCTCTTATCTTTATCAGCAATAATTCCGGCCGGCCTGAAAAATAAATTGTGAACAGAAACTTATCGATCGGTATACTCTGTTAATAAAAAAAAAATAATGAAATGAAGCGATAAAAATCATCAATATAAAGAAGAGGACCTGGAGAAATTTATATAACCAAAATAGCTCACTATTAAGCAAATCACAGCCTCAATTCAGGGTCTATAGTACAACCCTTATATATAGTATGGCTGGTGAACTTATGGGTATTATTATCAGTTGGTCGGTGACCGGTCTATTGATCGTGCTGGCCATCATACTAAATATTTCAAAAGTCCTTGTGAAGCTCATCTACGTTCCTAACAATAATTACAAAAAGAAGATGAAGAAATGCTTAACTACCTCCTACAAACTCACTAGGGACAATACGGGTATCAAGTTGGGTGCTTGCAGAAGAAGATTTATTATGGGTGCCACCGATACATCATTGTACTCCACAACACGGGAAACCCAGGATGCACTAGATATTAGTGACTTGGATCGTGAAAACGAGGCTCAGTTTTTTGAAGGATGTAAAGCCAAAGAGGTCACTGACCCTACTCGTCGCATCATATTTGGATTTTTTCACCCTTACTGCAATGCTGGAGGAGGTGGGGAAAGAGTCCTCTGGCATGCTGTGGATACCACCTTACAAGCTTCGCACCGCTACATCGCGGCTATTTATACTGGCGACGACGGAGTAACCCATGAGGAGATTCTTATGAATGTTGAGCATCGTTTCAATATAAAGTTGGATCTGACTAGAGTTGTCTTCATCTATTTGTCCAAGAGACACCTTGTTGATGGATCGTATTGGAAACACTTCACCCTATTAGGCCAAGCGTTTGGATCGGTAATACTTGCCGCACAAGCCTTCTACCAGCTTCCTTGCGATATATTTATCGATACCATGGGATACCCATTTACCTATCCATTGGTGCATGTTGCATTCAATATCCCAGTATTATCCTACACACATTTCCCTATTATTCAAAGAGACATGTTGACGAAGCTTTGGATTCAGATCAAACGCTCGTACAGTATCGTATCGGTTATCAAATATTTGTACTGGTCAATTTTTATGGCAGCGTATAGTCTTGTTGGAATCTTCATCGACGTACCTCTAGCCAATGGTACTTGGACATATAATCACTTGAAGAAAATTTGGTGGATATCAAAAGGAGGCAAAGAGACCTCCAGTTTGAATATTCTATATCCCCCATGCTCCACCGAGAATTTAGTCTCAGAGAAGGCTTTACATGCTCAGGAATGGTACAGGGAGGATTTGTTTTTGTGCTTAGCGCAATTCAGACCTGAGAAAAGACACGAGTTGATCATTCGGGAGTATGCGGAATATTTGAAACTCGCCGTGGAAAATCATGACTCGAAAATAGGCAAGCTTGTGCTCATCGGATCAATTCGCGATGAAAAGGACGAAAAGTTTGTCAAAAATCTACAAAGATTGGCCAAGCAGTTGGAAATTTCCGGGAACGTGAAATTTATTTTGGATGCTCCGTTCGAGCAGGTTAGAGAGTATCTTGAAAAATGCTCGTTCGGATTAAATGCAATGTGGAACGAACATTTTGGGATTGCTGTTGTGGAAACTATGGCCTCCGGGTTGATCCCAATTAGCCATGCGAGTGCCGGCCCATTGTTGGACATTGCAGTGCCTTGGGACGAAAAAACTAAGGAACAAGTGGCTGAGGTGAGTGATAACACACGAACCGGGTTTTTCTTCAAGTCAGATATTGATCCAGATTTCAGTGGAGTTAAGGACAATAAATATCCGACTTTGCACGAAAGTTTTTCACAAGCGATGCAATTAAGCGATAGCGATAAATTGAGGATATCTAAAAGAGCGCAGGATTGTGTTCTAAACAAGTTCTCCAATAGGAATTTCGAGAGTCAATGGGAGCGGTATATTATCGACTTGTCTAAGATAGAGATTGAGAAGCGAGAAGCCAAGCACGCAATTGATCAGTTGTATTGATATGTGCGATTTTTTGTACGATAAATGTTTTATTATGTACTATACTGCTAATTTCCCCAGTGTAACACCTTAAAGATATTGCATGCGACTTATATGCGATGCGAGTAATGGTGGTTTTCGCTGAATATTGAGGAAAGTTACGAAATTATGGTATACCACAAATATTTTTCAAAGTGTAGGCCCGAGAATATAGATAAATCTTGATTCCAAAACTGACATTGCTATCAATGACAGTGCCACAGTAGATGAATGACATGACACTCAAAACACTACAGTCATACTCCATGTGCCGCTTAAGGTAGTATAAGAGACACACCCAATGGCCACTAAAGCACTTCACAAAAGACTACTTTTACTCTATCTGCAATTCAAACGATTCAACCCCGGCACTTCATATCTCTGGCCTTTACCTCCCACCTTATCTTTTGCTGAAACAAAGCCACACTAAATAGCGTCACTTCTCATAAACATCGTGCATTGTTCATTCCCTACATACATCCTACCTTCCTTCGTGCACATACTTTATCCTTAGTTTCCCATCATCCTTCCTCCCAGGGTCTGGAATTACTCTATTAGGTCATTCTGTGAGTCAAAACGCATCAAATTTCCGTGCTCGGAAAGATGAAAAGTTGTCACATAAAAACGACACCTCCCGCTTCAGGAGCTCAATGAAGACGCTGATCCTGTCGTTCTAGCACTTCCCGGCACTGTTCCAAATAGTATTAATAACCTCTCCTGTATCCGCCTTCAAAGATAAACACTAATCGTTTGTTACTGTCTTATCTTCAATCCAGGCAATCATCCCTCCACCCACCGAATTGCTTTTTTCTCCCGCTTCAAGTTTTGCTGCCTCTTCGAACCCAGAGTTTACCTTTTAAACGAGATTTTTTGCAAAGGAAAAAAATTTGCTTCTATTTGTTTCTTTTTACTTCTCGCTTCAAAATTGACAATCAACATCTGCTCATTTCCTAGCCTTTTCGCTTCTAAATCGCAGTGTTTTCTGTTTTCTATGCTCAGTCACTTCAAAAGCCTCAGTCTCATCAAATATTCACGAACCTCTATCGCCAATATGTCATCCTCCTCATCTGCTGCCCAACGGTTGTCCCAGATCTCCAGCATTTTGCACCCTAAAGATGCCAAAGCCAACAGCAAGCTTGTGGTCCCAGAAAAGCCATACAAAGTATGTGTCATTGGATCGGGAAACTGGGGAACTACCATTGCCAAGGTTATTGCTGAAAGCACCCTGGAACATCCGAAGATATTCCAGCCTGATGTTCACATGTGGGTGTTCCAAGAAAAGATCAACGGCAAGAATCTAACCGAGATCATTAACGAAAAACACGAAAATGTCAAGTACTTACCAAACATCAAATTGCCATCAAACGTCATTGCAGAGCCTGATATCAGAAAGACAGTCGCTGGTGCTGATTTGGTGGTGTTCAATATTCCTCACCAGTTTTTGAAAAACGTTTGCAAACAGTTGAAGGGCGCTCCTCAATTGCTTCCAACTGCCAGAGCCATTTCCTGCTTGAAAGGTTTGGAGGTCACTCCAAACGGATGCAAGCTTTTATCTTCATATATCACTGAGAATTTAGGCATTCATTGCGGAGCCTTATCGGGAGCTAATCTTGCCCCGGAGGTTGCCAAGCAAAAATGGTCAGAAACCACTGTTGCCTACAACTTACCTGCTGATTTCCGTGGCCCAGGCAAAGATATTGACCAGTATGTCTTGAAGACACTTTTCCACAGACCATACTTCCACGTGAGAGTTATCAGCGATGTCGCTGGTGTTTCGTTGTCTGGAGCCTTGAAGAACGTCGTTGCTATGGCAGCTGGCTTTGTTGAAGGTTTGGGATGGGGTGACAACGCCAAATCTGCTATTATGAGAATCGGATTAGACGAAATTATCAGATTTGCTGCCAAATATTTCCCAGAAGCCGAGGCAAACACTTTTACGAGAGAATCTGCTGGTGTCGCCGATTTGATCACTACCTGTTCCGGAGGAAGAAACGTTCGTGTTGGTAAATACATGGCTGAAACAGGCAAATCTGCCGAGGAGGCCGAGAAAGAGTTGTTGAACGGTCAATCTTCTCAAGGTATTGTCACCACCAAGGAGGTCCATGAATTGTTGTTCAACGACAATGCTACCGATGAGTTTCCACTTTTTGAATCCACGTACCAAATTATCTACAATGGTTTGCCAATGGAGAAGTTGCCATCGTTACTTGAACAAGTCGAGGACAATTAAACGATCTGTAATGACTGATAGAACAAGTCAAGGACAATTATAACTTACTCTTATTACATATTCTATGATTGCGGTTCCTTTTTCCTTATAAATATTCCGTCCTTTACTATTTGTATCTATATGACGATAGAGAATGAATACAGTTTTTATTAGCGAATAACACGGTTATTAGTAGCGAATGGATACGTTATTTCTGATGTAAAAAGTTATTTATTGCGGATAAAATCATAACGAATATTACGAAAAATATAATTTCAGGTTGTAGACAGACTGATTGACACTTTGCAGAGACAATTGCAATCTCTGCTCAAAATTCGAAGCTTTCTTGTACACAATGCATGCTGATCTTCAATTGAAATTATCTTCAACCGAGATAAAAGGCCACTGTGTTTGCATCGACTTTCACCTACGATCTGCCAAATAATTTCTTCCAACTACAACGACAACTCCACAGTATCTAGGCACACGTGAAACCCCGACGAGCGTATAAATAGATGGGTTGGTTCTATTACATTGGTACCATTGAAGACAGAGCGGTATTCAGCTGTAAATGTAAGATCAAGTGTGGCAGGACTTTTGGCTGCTTTGAAAGAGGGAAACCCTGTAATAGTCTGCGCAGATGCGGAGTTCACTGCACCATTTAGCCAACAAAGTCGGAAACTCATCGTCATTCAGCCATTAATGTTAGGTTGCCTTGCAGAATGTAATAATAAATGCACTTCGTAATTCACACATGAACGTTTCTCGTAATCATGATATTGGCTGTGAATGGCTTACAAAAGTATACATGCATGAATAACATTTTAGTATTTTGAGCTACTGAGTAGAGTTTGTTACTCGTCGCTGGCGATATATAAATATCAAACAAGAAAAAGCTGCACGGCATAAAAACCTCGCCTAGAAGAATATCGGTGGTATATTTTTGCACCAGGTGTTTAATGCTAATTTCCGTCATCATCGGAACGAGAAACCACCATCGATTTTCATCTAAGAAACTGAGAAGTCAAGGTGAATCATCCCATATAGTTGTCTAGACTTCAGCATTATGGGGAGTGGTAGCTTATGGGTTAGTAACTAAAAAAATAAAAAGACGAGGAGCGGTTTGGGCCGAATTTAGTCTGCTACTGTGGTATATAATTCCGTTGAATATTTAGAGAATCTTTAGCGGTTCTGTAAAGCGTTTATTAGAAAGTCGTGGGAGAATTTGAAGAATGAATAGAGTATCATAAGCTGCTACAGGCCGGAAAGCGACTCGCGGCACGGGTATGCAACACCGGGTCTCAGCCTGGAGCAAAGAACTGAACGTTAAGAATAAATTTGATATCCTGGAAGGATCTTTTTCCGTTGGTGATGGTAGGGGAACATTAAATACGGATCACTCCGGATAGGAAAATGGTTGAAAATAAGGTCAACATGCTCGTGAATATCAACAATATGAGAATTAGTAGCTTTGTGCTAGGACGAATTGAGTATCTGGAGTATGAAATGTCGTAGCGCTCTCTTAGTGGCTTTTCTTTGCATTCAGAGTGGTAAACTGCTGCTTCAGCAATGTGATATATTGAGTATTGTTCTTCAGAGTCGGAACTGGATCTTGAGAACTCGGTCACATTTACAATCACGTCATCACCTTTTTCGTCATCTTCCGCATTATTTGAAAAGTCTCCTACCGAACTAGGGTCAATTAGAGTCCATAACTCCTGTAATCTCTTTATCAGAGCGTTTTGGAGACGAAGTCTCTCCTTTGCAGTTTTTTTATCAACCTCTTCAGATTCATACTGGATGACATCCCCTAAAGAAACCATGATTTTGCTTGTTTCGATCAAAAGAGGCTTCAATTGCAAAAAATCATTGTCTTTGATCTGTGAAGCTTTGGCTTCAATTTCTTTCAAAGCGACTGTGTACTCTTGGTTGATTTCTTCGTAGGGCAATTGATATTGGATAGTGATTGACATAATAAATGACTGTTATGGATTGATCGGCCGTATTGATAGTGAATTTTTGAGTTTAATATTTTTTATTTTGAGCAAAGCTGAGAGAGTTGATGCTTTTCTCACTAAAAGATGAAAAAGAACTGACAAAAAATAGAAAAAAGTGATTGACTTCAGAAAAACAAAGAAAAATGAAAGCACACCTGCCTATATATACTATCCTGTCTTGACAAGCTAGTCTAGTGTGTGTTATTTTTAGGTCATGCATATTTCATCCTCGTCGCTAAGACGCGAAAGTTCATGGACCCACAGATTATCATCGGTTGATGCATGGTGAAAAAACGCTTTTCGAAAATCCTCACTAAAAATAACAGCTCAGCACTGAACAGACTATAGGCACTACAGGCTCTCGTTAGCAAAAAAGGGTGAAGAAAAAGAAAAAATTTTCGAAATGAGAGGTAAAAATCGAGTAACAATATTAGAGAGTGAAATTGTCGATTGTCATAAGATGACTGGAGCCTAAGACAATCCTCACACCCACACATTCGACTAGATTGCCATAATAAGTGATTAGCTTTTATGACATCTAATTCTGAAGCACTCATATTTGGAGTTACGAAATTTTGAAATACAAAAACACTACCAAAGACGCGGCAGAAGCAAACACTGTACTGATGTTTTCGCAAATGGTAGGAATAAATGCTAGATCAGCGACGGCTGTGTTGGGCAGAAACAGAGGAAGCCTCAATGTCAGAAAGGTCATGGAAAGCATAACACAAAAAAACCTTGCACAGTTCATCAACAAGAACGCTTTTAGACTCTATTCAACTGAAACTGCAGCCAGCTCCAAAAGCTCGCTCACATGGGACCAGTTCTTGAAGCTCAGAAAGCAAGAAAGAAGAATAAATATGTTTGCATCTATTGGAACTTCTTTCATTGGAGCCTTCATTGGCTGGGGATTTATATCACAAATTGAGCTTGATTCCTCTTTCACCTTATTTGGATTCGACCCATTACTTGTGGCTATTGCTACGTTGATCACCACTGGTGGTCTTGGTTACTTAGCTGGCCCATTGCTAGGTTCTGTGATCTTCAAGGCCAAGAACAGATCTGTATTACAACTCTACCAACAGAAGAACTCAATATTTTTGAAACACATCATCAAGAACCGTGTAGATGCCTCGAGACAGAGTTTTGCTAACCCTGTTCCTGATTTCTACGGAGAGAAGATCACAAGTTTGAAGCAGTATAAGCAATGGTTGAGAGATTGCAACGCTTACAGAAGAAAAGTCAACGAGTTTCTCTGAGGTAAGCAGTGAGGCTCAGTCAAGGCCCTATAATACTAATCAATCAACCCCCAGAAAGAATCATGAAAGGATAGGCAATGACGGTCGTGATGGGCTTCTGATATTCCGGCTGCTTGTGATAACATGTTCAAAATTATGACCGAATTTTCTGTATATACAACTTTGAATGAAGCTTTCCTTTTATCGGTATGCAGTGTAGACATTATGTTTTTTCTGAGTTACGAGGAGGAGTCTGCATATATGCAGAAGGTGCGGCGTAAGATTGTCTATTAAGACTATCAGTGTAGTTTGTGTAATTCGTAATTCATACATTGAACGTATTGTAGTGAAGTACTTCATCTGAAATAGTTCATCCGTATTAATGGAGCGCAGATCCTAAATTGGGCAGCATGAACATTTTTTGAAGGCCGGTGCAGCTGCAGAGTGCGGAATGTCCCAAATATGTGTCTCGCTGATACACTTGAATAACAGCAACTAACTATGAGAATGGCAGCTCGTACTACAGTCGCATTTTTCGATTGTAATGCTACGATGTAACATCTAATGGTAACTCGTATTATCTCCGTGTATTCAGATATCAGTCAGGAAAAAAATGGAGATAAAAAAGTCGTTATATATATGCACAGCAACTCAAAATGGAAACCCGCATTGTGCAGTGCGGCTCTCGATTGTTGGATCGAGACCTGTGAGTACTCAAAGTCAATACTTTTGAACCAGGGACGCATAAAAAAGAAAGTTGTCCCGAAGTCTACGCAGATTAACTCAAAAGGTAAAGATGCATTGTTGCTACATATAACGTCTCTGTATCTATCCACCGGTACAGTAGTAGTTGAAATGGTAGACCAAAGAATCATCTCAACTTGGACTTTTGAGCAATAAGGACACCGTTAATAATTTCACCATAAAATCCAGATGCGTTCGATTTCATCACAACGTGTGCCAAAGATAATGATCTGCGTGTATTTAGACCATCGCCCATATTATTATTCTCTTCTCTAATACGAAAAAAATCCCGAGTATAAAGTGTCGGCCCAACGCAAGGGCGGCCTCCCAACTTGCAAAAACAAGCACCCTGGAGGCCACTACCAGGGGGACCTTAATGAAAACCTACAGGCGCCTATGCTTGCTCCTAAATAATAGCTTATGTTTTCTAGCAGAGTGCAAGTTCTATACCTCATAAAAAGATATCTTTTGAATACTATGCTATGTTGCCAGTAATTAGCCATATCTGGCTCCGGACGAGTGTCTATAATGCCATTGATTTCAAGACACCATGCCGATGGGTGCATGTAAATATGGTTATGTAACCATCACGTGTATTTACCCTCGTAGGTCTATTTCCGAGAATCGTAGAAAACATTCGAGGTCCCTGCGGGCCGGAAAACAGTGCATCCCCAAGCACAATGGTAATAGCTCATTCTAATTGATACAACTTAGCTTTTGGATCGCTCCACTGCGTGCCTCTAAACCTTTACGCGGACGGCAGCGAACGCCTGCTCATTATCTAACGGCTATGAGTCAGCCTGATAGTATTTGGGAGTTAGTGTCGTGCGCCTTGACAAATTTGGCACCACCAAATTCATTGCTAGAAAGCTAATCTCAATGGGTGAATTTTGTCTTCAACACCCACACCGCGCAGCCAACAAGCTCTTCGTAAGAGCTCGCGGAGTGCATGACTTTCAGCCTTAAAAGAGACACGAAACTCTACCATATCATGTTATAAAATAAACATGACATTTTCAGGCACCTCTGTCTTGCGCCTCAGCAAATCTAGTGAAGTCAAGGTAATTTTTAAATGCCAGCCCCATATCTACTTGAATGAAGTAACGGGTACTGTTTCTAGCCACACATAATTACAAAGTAATCTGTAAAGCCGTGCCGCTACCTTTTCTTGCTAGTGGGAGTCGCCCAGGATTTGAATCGCGCTAAGTTTTTCACTGCAAGTTTGATAATCACATTATTCTTGTTTTCAACATGTAAATACACTAAACTATTGTATAGATAGCAAATAAAAAAATAGATTCTCCTCAACCTTCATCAATTAATTATTGATGAAATTTAGGAAGTTTATTAGGATTATGTTTAGTTATTCAAATAGCAACAGGTATTTTTTTAGCAATGCATGTGCGCCGTTGAGCGTTCTTTGTTATTCAACAACCCATCAGTATAATATTCACAGATAAATCCACTCAAAAGGTGAATTCATTTCTGAACTGAGAAAGGTCCATATTTGGCTTGACTTTGCCCTGCAAATCAGGGCGGCCCATAGAATGGAACACAGTCTTCAAACTCTCCAAAAGACTATTGCGATGGTGCTCTGTATCAAATTCTTGTCCGTCAGCAAAGTCAGTGTTTGCTCCATCGACCTTGTGAAGACTCAACCCCGCAAGAATGTGCTCAGCCGCCTCTTTATAGCATCCGATATGTATGCATGCAATTCCAAGATTATATCTAGCTCTAACAAAACTGGGTTTTAGTTGAAGCGCTTTATAGTAGGCATCAATTGCTTCTTCCGAGCGATTGCTGTTGGCCAATGCAGCACCGAGACGATTCCAGAGGACCTCGTTCTCTGGCTGGATTTCAAGGGCTGCCCTGAAACAGTCAATGGTTTTCGAAAACTGCGAATTCCCATAAAACAACACACCAAGCCCCACTTGCAAATCTGCGTCTGACCGCGAAGAAACATCAGTGCGAATCACCGAAAGGAACGTGTCGATGAGATGCTGCCGAAGGTGGTACTTATTACTAAATGCTACATCAAAGTCCACAGGGTTTGTTTTGTCTTCTGTACCTAGACTGTCGAATAACTGTTGCGACTTTGGATATTTAGTGAAGAGCCAGGTTTTCATGTTTTCAAGCGCCTGTGTGTCGCAGCCCTCGTTTGTGTACCCGATTGCCGAGTTTAGCAAGGCTGTCGGCTCATGGGGATTTAATTTGAGTGCCTCGTTGAAAGCAATAAGGCTAAGAACCTCCTTCTCGTTGGAGGACTGTACTTCTCCAAGTCTAAGCCAGGCATTCAAATGGTCAGGCTTCTGTTGCACGGCAGCCTCGAAAGCTAAGGCAGCTTCCGACAATTTTGCCCCGTTTGC
Source organism: Saccharomycopsis sp. NRRL Y-5750 (assembly GCA_030564765.1). NCBI lineage: Eukaryota > Fungi > Ascomycota > Saccharomycetes > Ascoideales > Saccharomycopsidaceae > Saccharomycopsis > Saccharomycopsis sp. NRRL Y-5750. The sequence continues at coordinate 9,698 of JAKTZD010000004.1, read as the reverse complement.
CATCAATTGTAGCCCTATTTCGTACGGGTTAGGCAACAGGGAAAACTGGTTGTTTTCCAAAGGAACAAACGAGTAGTTCTGAAACTGCTCCATGAAAGGAATGGTGAAATCAAGTTCAGAGTCTGTCAGCCCATAGCCGTTCCATAAGTCTCTGTCTACGTCATTCTGCTGAACGTTCTCCCATATGGCTTCAAAGGTCTCATTGATGTCATCCTTTTGCAGAGTTTCGGCCAACTTATCGCCTGATTCATCTTCAACTATCAGCTGCTTTTCTTGTACTATTTGCGTTTCGATGTCCTTGAAATGAGAATCCCAGTTCACGTCCTGCTGTTGGCTTCCATGTTGCTGCTGCTGCTGCTGCTGCTGCTGCTGTTGTTGTTGTTGTAGCTGCTGTTGTCTCATCATCATCATTGAAGAGCTGTTGGCAAACATGAGACTGTTCATGTATCGTGGCTGATAGGCACCCGTTGATGCTGAAGGAGAGCTCAAAGAAGCCCCAGAAGAAGCCACAGAGTTTTCTGATTTCATTTTTGCAGCGTGAAAGTCCTGTGACCAACTGCTGCTGAGGTTATGATTTTTAGCTACAGGAGTGCCTGAACGGCTGCTTCCGGCACTGACGGAAGACGGACCGGCCACGATAGAAGAAAGTTCGCGATTCAAGGGCTGCATGTTGAATGCATTGGCGCCTATCGGATGGTGTGTCTGCTGCTGAACAAACTGGTTCAATTTCTGCTGGTCGGCACCATTCATGGCTCGTTCGGTCATCATTTGGTTACGGGACCCGGCCTGTGAGCTGGGGGTCCCTGTAGTGCTGGCGAGGGATCTGTGCAACGAGTCGTCGGCATTTACCGAATGTTTGGAGAACTGCCCCAAAGGATTTGCAGAGGTAGAACATTCAGAACCACCAGTAAACAAAGACATATTGAGAAGATGGTATGATTGTCTTGGGTACTACTTATTGTGAACAAAAAAGTGTTTGAAGAGATAGCAGTTAAAATGACAGAGAAACTGGAGATGAAGATGGAGATAAAAATGGCGATGAGGAGAGATAAAAAGTATGGAGATCACATAAGATCCCCAATCATTCTTTAGATCCAAGAAAAGTAAAAATTCAAAATGCATGAAGTCATGACTCCTCCATGTTACCCGGCGGAGACGATCTTAGGTACTGTAAGCGGTAGAGGTCGGGATGGGCGTTATAGTGAAGCAGCAGAGACGATAAGTTCGCATCTACAAAGCGTTCTTGGACACTGAAACAAGAGAAGGAGAAAGATCACTGATTGGCGGATGACGCAGTAAGATATGATCCTCTACTATTTATTTTTTCACCAGGTGATCAAATATGTTCGTATACGTATACGTGCGGAGAAGCTAAGATAGGGGTGAGACTTTTAAACGTTACAAATTACCAAATGTGATCCTCATGAGGGTTTTGAGCGCTATTCTCATTTGTTACAAGATCAATTTATGATAATCACAATCAAAAATGTAATCTGCTTCGTCCGGGATTCAAGCTCAAAAGGACGCGTATTGGCGAGAGAAGGTAGCGGGCGGCGGTTTTACGGGACCTGAATATGGGCCGGTAGTCCTACGGGGCCTTGAATATTCAACAGTGGTCGGGATTTAGTGATTACATTAGTAGCTGCAAATGTACTTCCGAGGCGGGATAACATAGAGATAAAATAGGGGGTGAACCATACCAGTGGTATATTGATAGGCTATTTGCGGGGGTGTATACCCGCAAAGCGAACTGTGGGGGAACAGAAAAAAACAAACGCGAATACTGATATCGTGTTGATTGTCAATCGATATCAATATAAAAATGTATTGAAGTTTTGTTCGGTGAATATCTTTCCAATCGCCAGGTATAAATCGATCAAATGAATATTGAGTTGCTAATCAGATAGTGATTTAGTGGCTACAAAACACAATCAATATAGCGTCCCTCAATTTGCCTGGCGGAGCATTTAGTAGACAAGTGCAGCATATATCACGATTGCACAAAATGTCCTTCAACAGACTTGTTAGATTTGTGTCAAAAGATGGCTTAACATATATTGGCGATGCTATTCTTTCTCAAAGTCAAAAAGATGCTCGTTTTGCTTCCGAGGCTTACGTTATCGTTGGGGATATCTTTGGCAGCTACTCAGTGACAAATGAAATTAGACCTATCAAAAAGTTGCTATCGCCGCTTTCGGTGGCTCAAATTAACTCCATAAGACTAGTGGGAATGAACTATCGAAAGCATGCAATTGAAATTAATAGTCCGATCCCTAAGTACCCTGTCATGTTCTATAAGCCCAAAACTGCGGTCACAAACCCTTCAGACCCGATTGTGGTTCCAAGGTTTGCCCAAATCATTGACGAAACAGGCGACGATATTCAGGTTGATTACGAGGCCGAGCTAGTAATTGTTATTGGTAAGGCTGGAAAAGACATCCCAAAGAACAAGGTGGTTGATCACATATTGGGATATTCGGTAGGGAATGACGTTTCGCAAAGAACATGGCAAATTGCCAGGGGTGGCTCACAGTTCTCAATTGGCAAAATGTTCGACACATGGGCACCGTTTGGGCCAGCAATCGTTTCGCCAAACATCATTTCAGACCCAAATGACTTGCAAATTAAATCTGTGATTAATGACGAAGTGAGACAAGATTCAAGCACTTCTGACATGATCTTTTCAGTCATTGATACAGTTAATTACGTTAGTCAGGGGACTACATTGCAGCCAGGAGACTTGATTTTCACGGGTACACCCAGTGGTGTGGCGGCGGGAATGAAATCTCCCAAATGGCTCAAGAATGACGATATCGCAGTCTGCCACATTGAAAATATTGGGTCAATTTCGAACAAGGTGGTGTTTGAAAGGAACGGGTATAAAGATTTCAAATTGTAGGGTGCAATTTCACTAGCATGGAGCTCTCACTTAAAGTCAGGTATTTTAATATACGTGCATGATTGTATTTGCTTGTCTTTTCCTTGTTTCTGTGCAATTGGTTTGCTAATTCCTTCTGCACTGGCAATCGTTTCTTTTCGCGTTGCTGCTTCCAGATTGTTCTCAGCGCAGAAGCCAGTATTAGCTGTATACCTGCTGCGAATTAGGCCATCCTAAGCAGATGTACCCGATACGGTCATTTTTTATAAGTTGTTGGGCAATATTTGCCTAAATCGATCAATCAATCTTAAGATTCCATCTATCGCGAAGCAGCGTTCTCGAACGTTAAACAAGGATGAGAAAAATTGTAGTCAGTCTCTTCAACACAAATTCGTTCTTACTTCTCTCATTTATCCAATTTCATCTCTCAATTCTAATCTTGCTTGCTGCTGAAAATAATATCAACAGAAGTTTTGAGGTAATGCATGCACAGCTACGAATGAAGAAAGCCAGACTGAAATTTGTATTAGACTTTGATAACAAGCCAGCTTGTTATAAGCCCAAAGATCGTGTGAAATGAACATTTCCCGTTAAAAAAGTGATGAGTGTTCAGGATCCTTCAAAACCGTCAAAGTATTATGATCGTGATGAAATTTACGTTGCATTGGCTGGCTTAATAGCGGGGACGAGGCTAAATTATAAACCCGCCAGCTACTGATACAAAGAGGTCAGCGGACTTGTATCTGAAATCTGAAGGTTTGCTGTAATAGATTGTTTCCGTGGCTATTGTTGCTATGTCTACAAGGTTACTTTTTGCTCACGATCCAGACCTTGCAGTTGCCCCTAGAGAATTCTTCATCTCCTCATCTTTCACCATCATTTATTTTGATATAGTAAGCTGTCTTTAGTCTTGCTGGTAGATATTCAGTGTAAGAACGTTAACTTTAGATTAGAAACGTACGTATGAATTTGCAAGGTTGTATATGCAGAATATAAGATTCACTATCTTATTTGATGGTAATATTTTGAAAACCTTAATAATAAACCATGCTGTGCTTGTTAGACAGCCTATACATACATCAAAGAAAGTCAAAAGATACAAAAAAAGAGACAGAGATATCATAGTTGCTGGTGGTTGGCCCGATAGTCGCTAGAATGAATCGTGTAACTCTTGCGCACGCAATGCTTTGAAGATAGTACTTTAGCTGCGTGCAGTCAAGATACCGCCAAATAAACTTAAGTCTGTTTATGCGTAACAGGGATCCTGCATTGAGGAAAAAAAAACAGCTGAACTGCGTACTACTTTCCCCTACAGGAAATGATATTCTTGTTCTTTCCATCGCTTCCATGTAATAATCAGTCATCGGAATTAATGTTCTTTGCATCAACCATCGCCAGATTAGATCTATTTGGCATATTTTTTTTCCAGCCTACACGGTGCTTGACCTCCGAAATCACCCTATAACATCTACTCTACTTAAGATACTAGGCAAGACATATTCGTAGTAACACCCTTATGAAATCAGGTTTCTTGCAAGACACATACACAGTGTATGGACGTTGTTGTGTATTCACGTACAAGTAAATATATTTACTTGTACACACAATGTCCCCCATCTCGTATTCGTTTTTCTCTATTAATTTCTTTATTGAATAAAAGATTGGAAAACCGTTATATTGGCGCCTAAATACAATAGTATTGCTCATCCATATGGGCTCCCAGAGGAGTCTTGCTATTGTGGCCGTAGCGTGTATTGTTGTAGCAATGCTTGGCTGCAGTTGTCTTGCATTATTGTCTTGCCTTTGTTGTCTTGGTGTGTTTTTGTAAATTACGTTTTCTATCCTGGTCGATAATTTCACATTGGCGCAATTTTCATACTAAAAAAGTACAAATTGAAGCCAGAAAGTGGTACTTAGGTTTCCCTTTCAGTTGTTCACTATAGAGGACAAATCAAAAGAGAATTGGAAACAGGCTCCCAGTTGCGTTGAATATAGAAGAGTCGAGTGAGAGCAAATTCAACAAGTACACTTGGGATAAAGACCACTGACTCAGCAGCAGCTGTTATAACTGTGGGTGGGTAATGATCAATACTTTTGCTCGATAACCTCTAAGAGCTGCAGAATAAATTTTCTCTCATACTGACTGCTTTCCCTAAACAGCATCAAACACAGCGTGCATTGGCGTCACTGAATAGAGTCTGTTGAGTAGTATATTGACCACTGGAGGTACTCCCAACTGCAGTCACGAGGACCCTAGAGATATGAAATTGCTTGCAATTTGCTAAGTTGCTGGGGTGCTGAAAATAACAAGTTCAATTTTTGGGCACAGGCTTGGGTTTGGCTTGGTGAGAGTGACGCTTAATGTGTCAATTTCACCACTCGTTGAAGAGGGGACTGGGAATATTAGGGTTAGAGTCTCTGCGTGTATACATAGATATATCTGGTGTACACTAAGTTCGTTGCCAGAGCTTTAAATGTTTCTGCTTTATGTTGGATTCTGTGTACATATTTTTCCTATTTGTGGTGATAATAAATTCCTGGTTCGGTTCGGCATGACAGCTGCTTGAACATGATGCATAATTCACTTCTCTAATCGAGAGCACCACGATATACAGGAGCACGAATGTCTTGCAAAAGGGCGGGAGCTATTGTTCTTGGCCCCAAATTCCGTTTGCGGGCAGTAGCAGAACTTAATGAGCCAAATATGGACGAGCAACTGGCATGTTGTATATGGTTTCTTGTCCTATTACTTCTTTCGTCGTGAATTTGCTACTTTTGGTGTTGAGACAACCTACTCAGCCGAACAAGCTCACAATTCTGAAGTTGAGGCTATTTGGATATAAGAGAGTAGCAATGGTCGTTATGATCGGTATAAATACAATATAATACCCACTTACTTTATCACATTGTATGCATCTATGAAAACTTTTGATGTATCTTTACACAAGAATTGTCCAGGGTTTTCATAGTTTACTACTATATACTATCTCTAAAGATTTGAGATTGAACGTGAAAGCTCAGCTCAAACATTACCACTATGCAGATCAACTTAACGCTGTTTGTTCTAGCAGCCCTCGCGGTTCAGAAGACGACGAGTCTTTGGACTCCAACAAGATTTCTCGGTGTTGATAAGAGAGAATCGGAAGAGATTAATATCCAAGAAAGAGCTCTTTCACTTGCAACATCTGTCATAGATCTTACTTCTGCAATTGCCTCAGTCAATTCCGATATAGCCTCCAGTGTAAGCTCCATAAACTCTGTTGTGACATGCGCAATAGGCGAATTTGTTTTAAATGGTGCTTGTGTTGCATCTACTTCCACTGACTCATCAACTACTACCGATACAGATTCTTCAGATTCTGCTACCTCTACGAGTGCAGATGCCACCTCTTCAGACTCTACTGCCACATCTTCAGATTCTGATACCTCTTCTGCCACAACTACGACTCTAGCCTCTACTTCTACAACTGATTCAGGGCTCGGTATCGATATTCTTTCAGGGCTCTCGAGTGCTATTTCAGCAGCAACTAGCGCAGCAGCAAGTGTTGTGTCATCACAAAATAGTGACGCTTCAGCAGCAATTTCTTCTGCAACCAGTGCAGTAGTAAGCGTTGTGTCATCACAAAATAGTGACGCTTCAGCAGCAATTTCTTCTGCAACCAGTGCAGTAGTAAGCGTTGCTTCATCTGTCAACAGTGATGTCTCCGGAGCTATTTCTTCCGCAACTAGTATAGCTGCCTCAGATGTGTCTGTTGCCAGCAGTGTTGTTTCTGATGTTACCAGTGCAGCTGTTTCTGTTGTCAGCAGTGTCGCTTCTGATGTCACGAGTGCAGTTGCTTCAGATGTGTCTGTTGCCAGCAGTGTTGTTTCTGATGTTACCAGTGCAGCTGTTTCTGTTGTCAGCAGTGTTGCTTCTGATGTCACAAGTGCAGTTGCTTCAGATGTGTCCGTTGCCAGCAGTGTTGCTTCAGATGTAACAAGTGCTGTTGGCTCTGCTGTATCTGATGCTAGCAGTGTTGTTTCTGAAGTTGTTAGTGCAATTACTTGTGCTGCTGGCGAGGTCCTTGTTGGATCAACCTGTTCGGCAACTTTAGCCGACGTTGTCAGTGACTTGTTGAGTGATGCAACCAGCGTTGCAGGTGATATCACAAGTGCTGCTGCAGACATTGCTACCAGTGCTGCAGGTGATCTTGCATCTGCTGTTACTAGTGCCGTTGGTGAGGTGACCAGTGTTGCTGACTTACTTACCAGCGTGCTTTCCGACATTTCCAGTGCAGTTTCCAGTGATGTGTCTGATATTACGAGTGTTGCTGGTGATCTTACAAGTGTTGCAGGAGACCTTTCGTCCGTTGCTTCTAGTCTTCTTTCCGAGGCTTCCACAGAAGACGCTGCTGCTGCTTCAGCAGCAACTAGCTTGGCAGGTGATCTTACTAGTATTGCCGGCGGGTTAACCAGTGAGGCAGGCAACTTGATTTCTCAAGCTTCAAGTATCGTTTCGAGCATCGTTTCTGATGTGACAAGCGCAGTTGCTTCAGATGTGTCTGTTGCCAGCAGTGTTGTTTCTGATGTTACCAGTGCAGCTGTTTCTGTTGTAAGCAGTGTTGCTTCAGATGTTACAAGCGCAGTTGCTTCAGATGTGTCTGTTGCCAGCAGTGTTGTTTCTGATGTTACCAGTGCAGCTGTTTCTGTTGTAAGCAGTGTTGCTTCAGATGTTACAAGCGCAGTTGCTTCAGATGTGTCTGTTGCCAGCAGTGTTGTTTCTGATGTTACCAGTGCAGCTGGTTCTGTTGTGTCTGATGTGACAAGCGCAGTTGCTTCAGATGTGTCTGTTGCCAGCAGTGTTGTTTCTGATGTAACAAGTGCTGTTGGTTCTGCTGTATCTGATGCTAGCAGTGTTGTTTCTGAAGTTGTCAGTGCAATTACTTGTGCTGCTGGCGAGGTCCTTGTTGGATCAACCTGTTCGGCAACTTTAGCCGACGTTGTCAGTGACTTGTTGAGTGATGCAACCAGCGTTGCAGGTGATATCACAAGTGCTGCTGCAGACATTGCTACCAGTGCTGCAGGTGATCTTGCATCTGCTGTTACTAGTGCCGTTGGTGAGGTGACCAGTGTTGCTGACTTACTTACCAGCGTGCTTTCCGACATTTCCAGTGCAGTTTCCAGTGATGTGTCTGATATTACAAGTGTTGCTGGCGATCTTACAAGTGTTGCAGGAGACCTTTCGTCCGTTGCTTCTAGTCTTCTTTCCGAGGCTTCCACAGAGGACGCTGCTGCTGCTTCAGCAGCTACCAGCTTGGCAGGAGATCTTACCAGTCTTGCTGGGGATCTCACCAGTGAGGCAGGCAACTTGATCTCTCAAGCTTCAAGTATCATTTCGAGCATTGCTTCAGATGTCACAAGTGCAGTTGCTTCAGATGTGTCTGTTGCCAGCAGTGTTGCTTCAGATGTAACAAGTGCTGTTGGTTCTGCTGTATCTGATGCTAGCAGTGTTGTTTCTGAAGTTGTTAGTGCAATTACTTGTGCTGCTGGCGAGGTCCTTGTTGGATCAACCTGTTCGGCAACTTTAGCCGACGTTGTCAGTGACTTGTTGAGTGATGCAACCAGCGTTGCAGGTGATATCACAAGTGCTGCTGCAGACATTGCTACCAGTGCTGCAGGTGATCTTGCATCTGCTGTTACTAGTGCCGTTGGTGAGGTGACCAGTGTTGCTGACTTACTTACCAGCGTGCTTTCCGACATTTCCAGTGCAGTTTCCAGTGATGTGTCTGATATTACAAGTGTTGCTGGCGATCTTACAAGTGTTGCAGGAGACCTTTCGTCCGTTGCTTCTAGTCTTCTTTCCGAGGCTTCTACAGAAGACGCTGCTGCTGCTTCAGCAGCTACCAGCTTGGCAGGAGATCTTACCAGTCTTGCTGGGGATCTCACCAGTGAGGCAGGCAACTTGATCTCTCAAGCTTCAAGTATTGCTTCAAGCATCGCTTCTGATGTCTCCAGTGCCGTTAGCTCCGACATTTCTGCTGTTAGCAGTGTTGTCTCTAGTGTTGCTAGTCAAGTTACCTGTGCCCTTGGCGAGATTCTTGTGGGTTCGGTTTGTTCTGCTTCAACTTCCGCATCTTCCTCAAATGGAACTTCCACTGGCAGTTCTACTAGTGCTACTGACAGTTCAACAAGTATCAGCGACACGGATTCAACCTCTACGGACAGCGCTACTAGTACTACCGACACCTCATCATCCTCTACCAATGACTCAAATCTTCTCAGTTCCTTACTTGGGGCTATTGATAGTGCTACCAGCGAAGCAGCCAGTATTGTTAGTGATCTTGCCTCTGATGGAACAAGTGCTTTAGCTAGCGATATTTCCGCTGCAACTAGTATTGCTGGCGACCTTACCAGCATTGCTGGGGACATTTCAAGTGCTGCTTCTAGCCTTCTTTCCGACGCCTCGTCAGCTGTTTCAAGTATTGCAGCTGCGGAAAGTAGCGATGCTTCAGTTCTTTCCAGTATTGCAAGCGACCTTACCAGCCAAGCAGGTGACATCCTCTCAGAAGCTTCAAGCATAGCTTCTTCTATTGTAAGTGATGTAACATGCGCTATTGGTGAAGTACTTCTTGGAGGAGTTTGTACGGAATCTTCGTCTTCTACCAACTCTACTTCTACCACCTCTAGTGCATCCGGAGCAGATTCCGGAGTTGTAAGCAGTTTGCTTTCAGCAGCTACCAGTGCAGAGTCTGAGGTGTCTAGTATTGATGCTGCTATTGCAAGTGACACTTCTAATATCTCGTCTGAAATCGCCGCTGCAACAAGCATTGCCGCCGATCTT